>CM034535.1:7687027-7852583 GCA_020002185.1 Paraescarpia echinospica
TATATGTATGTAAAACAATATTTGCTTGACGCTCGATATGGTACTTCGTGTAACAGGCGATTTCAACAGTGCAACAGACACGAATCCCGGAAAAGACAGCGTGAAGGGGTAGCCATTACAAGATGGCTGCAATATCGCCAACTGAAGGAAGGTAGGGACTTTGGATATTTAGAACAGCAAGTAGTTGTAGTTTGTTCTATATATTGCCTTTGCATGGGTACAACAGGAAAATTCTTTATTGTTGACTAGTTTATTCACGGCGGCAGTCACGCGCGCGCAAGAAAAGAACATGGTTATTGTCTTTAGACGTTACTTTTGTATGGTATCATTACGTATACACATATAGACAGACGTGTACATACGCACTGGCGTGATGTGTTCATAGAACAGCTTGTCAATCACAATGCAAATACACACACGCGCTTGTGCTTGGCCGATTATAGTTACATTAATTAATTGGCAATGATCAAAGTATGAGAAACTTAAAGTACACCAAATAGATGCCGGCGTCTCGAGTTCAATACCCGGACCGGGCAGGTATGGTATATTTAGTGTAAGAAGCTGGCTTTCAACATTGGGGACTGTATCCCTTGTGACTCGGAGATCACGGTAATGTCGGTCCCGTCTCAATTTGGGACGTATAAGCACCACTGAGAACGACAAGCACCCTGGCAGTGACTATCCTCAGTGCCAGCATAGAAAAGTCGGATTGGCGATAATGTTCTGAAAAAGGCTGACTAGTTGAATGAGACCTCATAAGATCATAACATTGTAACCACTATATATACAGATTTGTCAGTTAATAGACCGTTGCCGAATGCTGGAAACAACTAGAACTAGAAAAATGCACTAGTTGAAACAGTTATTATTGTTTTTAATTCACCATTTATACCGCACTGTGTATTGTACTTTAACCGTTGTTGGTATAATACATAGACAATAAATATGATTTTACTTTTCGAAATTTACTCACTGTGTGCACCATCTTGGATTCGCCACTTCCGGCGTCAACCATAACTGCCCATGAACTTGCATTCATCAGAATACATATAATAGATTAGTAATATTATATACGCCGCGTATACATACGTTTACTACATCATATCATGTAACATAACATATGACCAAAGTTTTAATACCATTCTAACGAACAAATAACTTCACTAGGTGTAGATATGCAAGATTAATTAATGCTGAAAGTTCACACCACAATTCCGGCTGACTGTGTTTGGCAGGGTATAAAGGCAGGTAAACTTTCTATGTTAATTGCAGCTTGACGTGCTCAATATATAGGGTTATACCACGTGGCATGGATGACCACAACGTCTATGGGAACGACGTATGGCTTAGGAGCCGGTATATCCCTCCCTTGCAGAGTACAGCCACAGGGAGTGGGTCAGCTGTGAGAGATCAGGATTGTGACACTACTTTCCAGAGTAGCGTTATGAGGAGCAACCGATGAGATGTCCCGAGCCGATCATTGGTGCAGTTAGCTCTGTACCATAGGCAGTAACGGCTCCAGTGTCTCCCACTTCCTGATTCTCTCTTTTGTCTTGCAAAAATGAACTTCAATGTTGCTGGGCCATTTCAAGACCTCAAAAGTAAAGTGAATAACATCTTTCAGCTTATTTTAGTGGTCCTCTTCTGGCTTCAGTGGGCATTACTGCCTCTGCATCTTACATGCCAGCTCTCGCTTTTGACATCTGCTCGGACTGTGCACATGCGTCTGAGTCTGGCACAATCCAAGATAGGAGTGGGGCAGTGTATTCAGTTTTCATAAGGTGGTTTTGCCATAACTTGTAGCGCTTTGTTACGCTTGCCCACAGACCTTCCTCCATATTTTGTTACATGGCCTCTTACATAATTTACACGTATCTAAATTTGATTTTCGGAAGAGCATCCAACTGTACTTTACTTTCACAAGTTTGTTGTATGGAATATGTTTGAATTAGTTATTATTTGAGCTGTAAAATTTAATTATTCCAATATATAATGCTAATTTGGTTTTCTTTTACAGGAGCAGGTCGGCGGCTTAATATAACAAGCGAGAATGTAAATAGTTGGGAGCCTAACACTGAAAAAGTGGGTTGATATGTTTGTTCAGATAGTTTCATAACAAGTATATATTCTATTATTTTTCTGTCAAATGATACAAACATACGATATTATTTCTTTTGTGAAACATTAACACGCATTTATCAAATTTCACATATGTGTGTATGTACCATATGACTTTTCCAACAATGTAAACAATATATTTGTGACTGATTGCTGTTAAAGTATTGCGTAGTAAATGCAGACATACTACGTCATTTGTTTGTTTAAAAACTGTTGAACTGTATTTGTTTATGACAATATTGTGTTGTGTGTGGCAGGTTCGATTCTTGCTGGTGTTTTTATAACCACACTACTGGTTGTGCACACACACTTATTCCATTCAATACCTTCAGCCATTTACAACAAAAAGCCAACATTACACAGCTAAATATAGATCTACACACTATAAACTGTGTTCATTTTGGAACCAATGAGCATTCCAGTTTTCACCAGGTCAGTTATCCACAGCTAGACAAGCATGTCGATGAATCTTTAAATAATTTACTACGAAAACCTAACGTTTCTTTACCGTGTGCTTTTGAGATTTTCATTATAACATACTGGCATATAAAATATAATGCAACAATGCTGTAATTTCAACATAGATATCATTAAACCACACATGGTTCATCTAACTCTACAAAACTACAAAAGCAGGCATGGGACATGTGAAATGTTGCACATTTTAATGAAACACATCACCAGATTTCTTTCCCCCACAACTCGTTTCTGTGTGGAAAAATATTCAATAAGTATTTGGCATATTTGGCATTTGTGCACAATAAGTACTTTATGCAAGAAACAACACAGAGACCAATGTAGATATGAAAAGGCCAAATGGATGACGTTTATTAGGGGGGTCCAGTGTGTAAGCCCTTTTTGGCACACTGTGACGATTTAAGTGAACGAAATGTGGACTCTACTTAATCGGTTACATTTCTGTTAATAAAACTAATAAAGCTGACAAAATAATACATTTTGTTTAAGAAACAAACTGTCTCCAACACTAGCCCCGAAACATAAAGAAACAAAAACACTGAATCAACTGGACGGTTGCAGCAAAGAGGGGTGTCAGGGCGCCACGACATACCCCGACAGCGTCAGCGGTGAGGTCAAGGGGTCCTTGCCCTGGATGTGCAGGTTGCTGACACAACCCTCCAGCATCTTCTCATGCTGACCAAATGTCATGCCGTCCAGGTTAGGCACGCCTCCTGAAGCATAACAACCACTGTCAACACTCTGGCAATACTGGCGGAACATGCTACAGATAACGTCTCCATCATGTGACCTGTTGCCTAGCAAAACCTCCGTCAAGTCATCAACAAATATGTAGTGGGTTCGGACATTCCGTCAAATATTTTGTAGAAATTCTGGTCACAAAAGTGTTTCTTTACGGCAAAAATATATGGCAAAGTTTGTAAAGTGACCACTGTGTGTGGGAATGTTTGATTTAGGAGATGTCATGCAGCAATAGTAATGTAATTTACGTATATATAACAATTAACAACATTGTTGGCAAAGCAAAACTTGACGGAGGTCACATTCAAAATTCAATTGTGATGTAAGCAAAACCACGACGTAGTGGATACATCAATTATTATACAAACTAAAAAAATACTTATCCATCAGAAGGGATAACTTGGTAATTTGTATGATTAAGTAAGGAACCAAGTGCTTAGTTTGGTATTTTGTGTGCCACATGGTGCTACCTACAGAGACGCAAGAGACGGTTTGAAGAAGTATTTATATGAGACATTTGATGAAGATTGCATAACTTGGGACAGCTGTATGCAATGCCATGTATGTTTCCTATGATTGTTCCATGCTGCATTTTTAAGTACAAGATATTTGTGAGACTTACCAATTTACATGTTGCCGCATATCTTCAGCATGCATGATACTCTCAAATCTTCCTTTCCTCCCAGTCCTGAAGTCAACAACATCGTCCATATTCATCTACTCATACCACAGCTAATATCACAAGTAACTGGGTTTTATTTTTAAACTGAAAAAATGCTTTAAAATTCGTATAGGTTAAAGTAAAATTAGTATGTTTTAATGTTGGGAATCTTGCATTACCATTTTCTAACTGGAGCCTTGAGTTGCCACCATTTTGCCCATGACAGATATTGAAACCTATTTTGTTTGATTAAAATAAGTGAATAAATAAGTAAAATTACTTTCCCATTGTTAAATCAGTGTTTACGCTTAACCGACTGTTTGTGAACACGCTGGCTTTCACCGGTCAAGAACTACATGTCACTGGGGTCATCGCAATGACGGCCAAACAAACGATACCGCTGAACATTCTACAAATGCTTCGGTTTTAAAGATTTGTTCCGTGACAAAAACCCACTGAGGAACAACTGCGGAATTAACCACTATCATTCGATTCCGACATTAACTATATTCGATAGGAACTTTCATAAAGCTGCATTCTCGGATGCCAACAGTGTTAACTAATATATTTTATGGCAACATTATACGTACACCTCTGATATTTGCACAACTTCAATTATGCACCGTGATGACGCAACCTCGCATGCAACTTCGGCAGCGGCATCAGCAACGACAACAGTAGCAGCAGAGACAGCAGCAACGCCGGCAGAAGAATCGGCTAAAGCAGCGATGGCGGCAGGAGCAGCAGTGATGGCGGCAGCAGCAACAACAACAGCAACAAAGAAGCTGCTCAACATTCGTGATGCCAGGACTGGAGCTAATCTGAACAATCTAATCCATGTTAAGCGAGTAAACACACCATCGTGACGGACAAGGGACATCCAACTCGCTCTTGTGAATCCGTGTTGTGTGCGGATCAAAACTGCAGACATCAGTGAGTATATCGTTACTAATGACATTGATATCGTTCTGATAACGGAGACCTGGTTGACATCTGGTGATGCAGTCAAACATGTGGAACTAACACCCAATGGCTATCATCTCAAGAACAATCCAAGACTGTCCGGCAGACCTGTATACTGTGCAAGAATGGTATTCGCTATAAAGTGATTTTCCTTTTAATTTGCTAACTATGAATTATTGTGCGGAAAGACAAAAGTTGATGTGCATGTGCTATACCGACCACCATATTCGTAAAACCATCGTGTCACTACTACTACTTTCTTTGAAGAATTTCAGAACTACCTGTAGCATGCAGTTCAGACCCCTCACTCACTCCTGTAGTAGGTGATTTTAATATTCATATGGATATTGACATCGATGGTGATGCAATAAGAATGTGTGATGTACTGAGTATGTGTGACTTAACACAACTTGTTAGGGAGAGGGAGAGGAGAGGGAGAGGAGAGGGAGAGGGAGAGGAGAGGAGGGAGAGGGAGAGGGAGAGGGAGAGGAGGGAGAGGGAGAGGGAGAGGAGAGGAGGGAGAGGGAGAGGGAGAGGAGAGGGAGGGAGGAGAGGAGGAGAGGGAGAGGGAGTGGGAGAGGAGAGGGAGAGGGAGGGAGAGGGAGGGAGAGGAGAGAGAGGAGGAGAGGGAGAGGAGAGGGAGAGGGAGAGGGAGAGGGAGAGGGAGAGTGCGAGAGAGAGAATGCAAGAGAGCTAGTGAGAAAGAGACTGCGAGAGATATGGAAATAGAAAAACATACACACATGCAGACACAGTGGCAGAGGCAGTGACAAAGAGAGGAACAGAGACAGAGCCAGGAACTGAGATATAGACAGTGTCGGAGGCAGAGGTAGAGACAAGCAGACAGGTGAGAGAGTGGGGGGGGGGAGAGAGGGGGTAGACACAGAGAGGCAGAGATTGGCATATAAACATACAGCCAGCAGGCAGGCCGACAGACAGACAGACAGACAGACAGACAGACAGACAGACAGACATAAAAATAAGCAGATAGATAGGCAGACAGGAGATACATGAGATACAGACAGGCAGAGAGACAGACAGGGGCAAAGACTTAGGCAGAGATAGGCAGATAATCATACAGCCCGCAGGCAACCTGGCAGGCAGCAGGAAGCAGACAGACGGACGGACGGACGGACGGACGGGCGGGCGGGCGGGCGGGCGGGCGGGCGGGCGGGCGGGCGGGCGGGCATGAGGGCGGGCGGGCGGGCGGGCGGGCATGCCGCCAGGCAGGCAAACAGTCAAGACAGACAGACTGACAGGCGCAGGCAAGCAGACAGACAGGAGCAGGCAAGCAGACAGACAGGCTGCCTGACGTACTTTCTCAAACTTATAGACATACATTCTAACAGACAAACACAGATGATGGAGGGTATAGAGTTTAGAGGAGAGAGGGAGAGTTTGCCAGAGAAGGGGATACGGGGAGAAAAACAGAAATAATTTGTATAGAGAGATATATGGACAGGGAGACGGAGACAGCGTGCTGGTTGCGACTACAAAATCGCAACACTGTAGTCAAGCAACCAACGCTACATTACTAAGTTGTGTCGGCTGTTCTAATATTATACGTGTTAAACCGCATGTAATTAATCAGCCACCCTATAGATACTTATCTGAACTTGTACAGACAACGAGCCGGAGAAACTTGTTTTAGCTAAGTACTTATTTTATCTAGGAACCATCACGTTATCCAAAGTCAAACGTATGCACACGATATATCTATACATCACAATAATTAGTTAAAATGCTTGCTAGATGTGTAAGTCGTCTGTAAACACAATTTAACATTCAACGACGCAATACTGCTATGTCGTCATACTATAGCAGGCTTGCCCGAAGTGACAGTAATGGGGCAATTACAAGAGACAATTTATAAGGTATGCATTATTCTAATAATATCACTATTATAACATGTAAACATGACAAAATAACTCACCAGGCCGTGTATATTGATACTCGAAATTATGTAGCCGAGAGAACTGTACGTATATCTTTGTGGACACGTCCATGATCCCTAGCAAACTCCGACTGGGTGTGGCTCGAGCTACCCTACCTGCGTCTGGCGGCTGACATGACAATAGCCTATGCAACCGCTTGCACGAAACAATTCCGCCAGGGTTACATAATATATTGTGTTACAGATTTTTAGTGGGGTCGTACATGACAACCGGCCCAAAACACTATCGGATTATATGCCCACCAAAATTAGTATTTGTAAGATTACAACTTCATATTTACTCCTTTCCAAACATGTTTTTTCATTTTATTATGCCATTACATACAATTACCATCTTCGTGAATTGCACGCATGACTTGATTTTAACTAGTGACTTGTTTTGATTTGTTTGCTCTATAATATGTTTCAACCAACATTCAATAAATATTAAATGAAATTATTACAGAATATACCAAAAATCTAAGAAATTTAGAGATATTGATGTACGAACATAGTTTTTGTGAAAAAATTGCAACGGGGCTGAATGCTTCTCAGAAAAATCGAGATGATGTTCGATTGAACAGATCTACAAGGGGTAAAACCTAAAACATTTCGAGCAGTCCTAAAGACTCGATACCACGCTATACAAGAACTTACCTTTCTTTTTTAATGGCACAACTTCCACAGCAGAACAATTAAACACAATCAAATTCACATTTTATATATTTTAATTAACACTGTCTGTATTCGTTTCGTTTTTTGTATATACAGCTGTATATGTGTGTGTGTGTGTGTGTGTGTGTGTGCGTGTGTGTGTGTGTGCGTGTGCGTGTGCGTGTGCGCGTGTGCGTGTGCGTGTGCGTGTGCGTGTGTGTGTGTATTCACATAATTGGGGAAACATGATGAAACTACTGAGTATATCGCATACGTTGCAGGTGGTCGAACCATAGAAGGTGTTGCTGGGTGATGTGTATTGAATCATGCTTCTGACCGGTACGTTCCATGATCGTGTTATTGCTGATGTAATTTAACCACTTTATGTTATCGAGGCGTCGGAGGCTCTTCATGGCGAAAGCATCGATTTTCTTGGCTTGTTCAATGGTCAGTTGCCAGGTCTCATAGGCATATAGAAGGACGGAAATGACGAGAGCATTGAAGATCTTTAGCTTGGTACCCCGCGAGATGGAACGTCTGCGCCACAGAGCTTTTGACAGTCGTTCCATTGCACCCGTTGCTTTGCTGATTCTAACTGCGACCTCGTGGTCGACAGAGCCATTAGCACATATATGACGGAACCCAGGTAAGTAAACTCATCCACAAAGTCGATGATTTCGCCATTGATGGTGATGGGGTTGAGTAAATCGACGTCTGCGCATATTGCCATCGCTTTCGTTTTGGCCATTGCACCTGATGGAAATGCCAACACTGGCTATATACAGCAGAGTTCTTTGAGTACAACGCGCGGTCAGCACGCGATGTGCAGAAGATGGCAATGTCATCTGCATAATCCAGATCTGTCACGACAGTGTCTCCAGGTATAATGCCGAGAGAAGAACCGGCATTTCTCTCAACTTGTGCTATGATATGGTCAATGGTGAGATTGAACAGGTCAGACTCTTGCGGTCGATACTATCAAAAGCAGCTTTAAAATCAATAAAAGCAATGAAGGCGGTTTGACGACATTCATTTAGCTTTTTGATAATCTGGCGTAGAGGGAATATCTGATCAACCGTGGAGCGGCCCGGAAAGAAACCAGCCTGCCATCAATGGCGAAATCATCGACTTTGTGAATGAGTTGACTTACCTGGGTTCCGTCATATATGTACTAATGGCTCTGTCGACCACGAGGTCGCAGTTAGAATCGGCAAAGCAGCGGGTGCATTGGAACGACTGTCAACAGCTCTGTGGCGCAGACGTTCCATCTCGCGGGGTACCTAGCTAAAGATCGTCAATGCTCTCGTCATTTCCGTCCTTCTATATGCCTCTGAGACCTGGCAACTGACAACTGAACAAACCAAGAAAATCGATCCTTTCGCCATGAGGAGAGTCCGACGCCTCGAGAACATAAAGTGGTCCAATTACATCAGCAATAACACGATCATGGAACCTACCGGTCAGAAGCATGCATCAATACTCATCACCCAGCGACGTTCGGCCACCTGCAACGTATGGCACCAAACTACCCTGCCGCTCTATTATACCAATTCCACCCACAAAACACCGGCTGGCAACGCGCCGTGGGCGTCCTAGCGTCGACGGATCGACTGTGTTAAGCACGATTTGGGCCTCACCCTTGAGGCGGCCGAACAGCTCGCCTTTGACCGCCCTACCTGGGAGGCGATGATAAACAATGTGGTGTGAACTGTACGCTGTATATCCGGCAAGAGCTCTAAGTCAATTAAATCAAGTCAATATTAAAAATAAAAATTACCGGCCCACAAATAAAAATGCAAAAAATAACATGATGTGGGATTCAAGCGTGCGATCGAAATATTTGTGTTTTGGTGCATTGTCCACTAGGTCACACAGGCAGCTGCATACAGACCTTCATACTAAATCCAGTGGGATTTCTACAGAATCTCCTGCGACATACTCAGTAGTTTCATAATGTTTCCCCAATTATGTGAATACACACACACACACACACACACACACACACACACACACACACACACACACACACACACACACACACACACACACACACACACACACACACACGCACACACATGCAGCAGTATATACAAAAAACGAAACGAATAGACATTGTTCATTAAAATATCTAAAATATGAACTTGATTGTGTTTAATTGTTCTGCTGTGGAAGTTGTGCCATTAAAAAGGAAAGGCAAGTTCTTGTATAGCGTGGTATCGAGTCTTTAGGACTGCTCGAAATGTTTTAGGTTTTACCCCTTGTAGATCTGTTCAATCGAACATCATCTCGATGTTTCTGGAAAGCATTCAGCCCTTTTGCAATTTCTGCACAAAAACTATGTTCGTACATCAAGATCTACCACTATGTAGACAGACAGACAGACAGACAGACATACAGACAGACAGTATTTATTTTGACCATCATAAGTATATAAATTTCAAAATTAAATTAATTGTAAGGTCAGGGAGGCTCCCATTAAGACAATTATATGCCGCTATCATGGGAGCCACCCCACTGATGTAAATTAATTATATGATTATCACGTGATCAACTATAAGCATACATATATGCGTAAACATAGTATGTTTAGTATAGTATATTATAGTATAGTATAATACATCAATTAGTTTAAACAAATGCAAAGTCATGTCTAGTTTAAGAATGACAGATGTAACAGTTAGAAATATGACAACATGATTCATAATTCTTGATAAAGTATTTTTTTGTATGAGTGGAAAAACCATGTAAACCATGTGTATAAATGTTATCAAGAATTATGTTTGGAGTATTGTTAACAGTTTTTATAATGTTGTCTGATGTATTTTTTGCATATTGATGATTAACTCTGGGAATAAATAAGTTGTTTTACCAGGTGTGTTGTATTGGTGAATTGCAAAGTTATATGTGTATGAAATACGACTGAAGTATTCTGGTATAACCTTGTTGATCAATTTGTAATAAAATTTGAGCTGTTGGAGTCTATATAGATGTCATCCAGCCCTGCTAAAAAATACTACAGTTTACTAAAGTAAATTTATTGTTTAACTATAGTAAATACTATGGTTTAGTATAGTAACTACTTCATTTTAGTATGATGAATATCACGTTTTACCATGGTTTATTACAGTGAATACCATATTTTGCTATGATTTACTATGGTGAAAGGGAGCTTAATTAAGAAATTTACATTCTTTGAAGATGGGATCTGTAGAGCCAGGTACTTATGCTTACAGCTGAATTTATTGAATGTAAGATAAGTTTTATCATTTCATCAGTATAATAAAGTTTTGTATAAGCTTATGACAGCTTACTCGTAACTGAATAGTTAGTTTGTCAATTATGTTTTACCAAAATTCCAGGTAAATTGATGGTACAAGTTCTGCCACCTTTTGGATTCATTATTAAGTATAGTACCACAACTATCCGATTGGCTGTAGTAGTAATTAACGGTACGTTTACGGGATGTATAATTGATATTATTTTGCATTTTACATCACTTATTCGATGACAGTGCAGTGATAACTTCACAATACAATAAACTGTAATCTAATAGAATATGTTGCATGTTATTTTCATGTTTTTCTTCGTTGTGCAGCTTTTTTTAACGTGGCCGTCATGGGCGATATTTGCCGCTTCTCAGCTACTGAGCTAGTGAGTGTAACTGGCCTAGACTCGGCAGCCTGGAGTAACTTGCCTGGATCTTCAGGTTTTTAAAAGGCATAATAGCCTTGCGTACACCCGCCTTTATGCATCGTATTTTGGTATTGAGAACGTGGCTTGTCTTGTGATTTTATGCTTTTATTAAAACTTAAACCTGTCCATCTTCAATTCTTTGTCAAGTTTTGTTTTGAAGGAGAGGATGTTTTCAGCTTTTTGTCCATTTCACACCTTACATCTTGATATATTTTTGTATCATCGGCTAAGATCTTGAGTCCACTGTTTATGCCATCTAGTAGATCGTTGATGAACAGAATGAATAGAATAGGGCCAAGGACACTTCCCTGAGGTATGCCACGTGTGACCTCTACACGTTCTGATACCTTCCCATTTACCACAACCCTTTGTCTTTGTCCCGTTATGAAAGCTTCGATCCACGCTGCCACCTCTCTTTGGATGCCATACGCAGTTAGTTTTTTTGCTAGTGTTGTGTGGCACCGTATCGAAGGCTTTCGCAAAGTCAAAATATATTGTGTCTACACATCCGCCCGAATCAATGGTAGTAGTCCAAGTCTCCATAAGTTCTGGTCTAAATCCATGCTAAATATTTTGTAACCGGAATAATATTGTTTGATCATTTTGACTGGAATGTACATGTACTTAAAATTGTACTTAACAAATTTATGTTTCAAAGAACTTATTCTTGACCTAAGGGATCATCTCAGAACGTCGATGTCCGATATCAGACAAAATTACTTTCAATTGTGGAGGAGGGTCAGAGACAGTTACTGTTGATGTATTGATATCATCATATGATCATGTCATTGTTTACAAACTCTTGTCTTGGGGCTGGGGGGCTAAAGCCAGATGAATGTAATTTTTTTGGACATCAGACACCAATGTTCTGAGATAATCCCTAAAGTGGATGGTACTAGGTTAGATGTACTCTGTTGTTGTCGCAGGCTGCGGATCTGACAGAGACAGTGGCCAAACATTACAACCAGTTGCAGGAGTAAGACACTCTGGACCTGAAATGATGACTTAGTATTACTAAGTCACGTTGACAACGAAATTATATTTCACCAGGCCTGACAGCCACCTAATTCATGAAATAAAATTTAATTGTCGACATGCATTTACTGTACCTTGATATGATGTATGTGTTTGATGGAGGCTGGGCCAACCATAACAAGATCCCAAGAGGAAGGTGGGCCAACCAGAACCAGACCCCAAAAGGAGGGTGGACAAGAAAGCCATTGCATTATCGAGAGTTCATCATTCCAACATACGAATAACTGACAAGAAATGTTAACACAATAACTTGTTAAGAATAAAGTTTGAAAATATTGTTCTTGGATGATTATTCTCACTGTCACCTGTGCTATGAGTGAGTCTTGCTCTATGTCTGTCTGCAGGGTGCATCAATAAGATTGCGATCAGTGGGGTGCCTGTGGACCTTGGGGGTGATGCCATGGATATGGCGAGTGTGTCCAACTGCACTGTGTGTGTCAGTAACCTCTGTGGGAGCAACGGTAGCTGTTGAACTGCGGCGACTGAGTTCGGCTTCCAGTGCATCTGTAACAAGGGCTTCTCTGGCACTCACTGCGAACTTGTCGGAGAGAAATGTTTCCCAGGTCTGTATTCTACAGTCTAGTTGTGCACCACACAGCAGTATTCTATTAATTTACTTGTCTGTGTATATGTTGTGGTTGCAAGAATGTCATACGAGGCCTTGTTCAACTAGTCAACCTTGTTCAGAACACTATTGGTATGCTGACCTTTAGGTGCTGGCACTGAGAGTGATCACTGCCTGGATACTTCGCATCCTAAGTAATAATAATAATAATATTTATTTCTTTAATTTCATGATTAAAAATGTTAATTGTTTATTGTTATCCTCTATAGGACGGCATACTTACTAGTCCATGACAAATTATATCCTCCCTGGTTTGCCTTAAAGATCCTCCCTATTTAAAATATGCAATCTGTAAATGTATCTTACTAATGGAACTGCTGTTATTTCTCTGAGTAAATGTGTCATCTTTTTCCAGCTTGCCCTGACCACTGCCAGAGTTGTACAGTGAATGCTGATGAAGCTGCAGAATGCAATGCTGACAGATGTGATTCAAGATATGGCCTGAAGGTGGGCAAGAAATGCCAGGGTTAGTCACACCAGCTGTTCTTTTATTCAGGAAGGGACACTTTTGACATGTTCTACCACAATCTTGCAGCATGCACTGCAATTGTTAGAAATGTGTGTTTTTGCCCAGTCAATTCACTTTGTTAAAGTAGTCGGTATTTCAAGCCATTGTGTTATGGTTATAGTTAACATAGCACTTTTCACAGTGGAATCTTGAACCAAATATAAACAGCAGACAAGCGATACATGCACACACACACGCACTCATGCACATAAAGTTTACACTGTGTTGCGACCCAATGTAATAGAAAAATAAAAGCTAACACGTAAATAAAGATATTAATAAATAATATGTGAAGTCAACAGAGTGTCATCTCAGAAAGCACTGTTGTCCTATTGTTCTTTGTTACAAAAAAACAACACTAGTACACGTGGTGTCAAATGCTAGTTGTAGTTTATACATGCCTTGTATGTTTACAACTCACAAAATTAGTGACTAAACAATTATGTGTATTAACAACAATTTTTAATATCGCATGCCCATAAAATGTAAACCAATGAGAACAAATTACTTAGGAAGATGTTTAGTTGAACAAATGAACTATTATGAATCATAATTGTTTTTTTAACAAAGAATCATAATTTATGGTTCTTTGTTAAAAAAACATCAATGATTAGAAAATGTTGTAGTTTATGCAATGCTTGGTATGTATGTTTACAACTCTCAAATAATAGTCACTTGACTAGTCAGGGTCATCGCCATGTGACTGAGAATTACATGTACAATCACTACATGCTACATTGCTCAGGTTTACTCAGTTGTATGAAGAGTACCGGCTACAGACCGCAATATTTTTGTACAAATAGTCTCCGCATATTAATTTCAGTGTGGCTGAATGCTTCCCACATAAGTCGAGATGGTGTTCAAAGTAACAGGTCTACCAGGGAGTAAAGTTTAAAGCGCTTTGAGCAATCCCGAGGACTGGATAATACACCATATCAGTACAGGTGTATAATCATCATGCGAAGTGAAAATGTAATGTAAATTATTTGTGAAAATATAAACCAGTGATAAAAAAGAATAATTTATAAATATGAAACGTGGCATGAAAAGTATAATAAGAGTCCTCATGATACATAGAGAACTTAAACAAGTAAAATGCTGCTGTCATTGTATCAACAGATTGTTGTTGCAAAATGTGAAAAGGCTTTCAATACCATTACTTCATCACAAACTTGTGTTGTTGTACATAACAAGTACCTGGTGTACGTTGCAAGAACTCAGCTGGCTGCCACTGACTATCAGCAACACAAAGACAGTGGAACCTTACCACTGTAACAATGCTGGATAATTGATGTATTTTGTCATAGACACTTCTAAAAGTAAAAGTTGAATTGAATACAAATACTGTGTATTATTGACTTTTGATAAATGTGTCATCACATATAAAATATAATACATGTCAGAGCCATGCTAATTGTCACTTTGTCTCCGGTATAGGTAGATGCGGATGTACAGCAAAATGTCAGGAGGCTGGTATGCAGTACCATCGAAGACAGCGAACACATACAGTGATGTCATCGATATCCAAACTGATGTAGTTCACCGAAGAATGCTCGACACTGAACCTATCTCACAAGCTAGTCAGGCGTCACCATATTCGTATGTCAAGCAAACCTGCATTCTACATTGGTTTTTAGTCAGTTAAGCCAACTGACTGACCTGGAAGCCAGTGTACACCCCATCGGCACTGGGGAATCTGTCACGGATGCAACACACGACACAATTGGGATCAGTCAGTGGACATTCACATCACAAACCATTAATATGCAGCATGCTGCATGGCTGTAGAATCTTGTCCGAGATCCTGGACAAATACAGCTGCCCAGTATGCCATATTAACTTGGAGAACTAGTGATACTAAGCACACTAGTCCAATCTCCTGTAAAGAAAAGCATATATTTGGTAAACAAAAACAGGTATTGTAGTGTTGGTAGTAAATAATTATGGAATGTTCATTCTCATAAACAGTAAATGTCAAATAATGTTTCATGTGTGACCTGCAGCATTTCACAAGAAAAACAGCAGCAAGAAATGTGCTACTACAGCTGCATCTATACATGTTGATATCTTAGGAACAGTCAGTGTTTACCGGGGTTGTTCCGGAGGAGGGAGAGGGTGGGTTGATACAGCATGCAGACGTTAGTAGAATGTGCTCTTTTTCAAAACGGTGAAAAATGTTAACTATTTTTTTTTAATAAGGTGTTCATTGTCATTACATGAATTAAACAATTTTCAATTTCATTACAGTGATGCCTGATCTTAGTCAATATTATAGACTGATTTGAATTCTGCTAATCAGTAAAGAGGATTTATATTTTTTGGTTTGTTTTCAGTATACAAATACATGTCGGTGTCTGCCATGTGCAACTACTACACATATTCATATTTGACATTTTAAGGTTCTGCCTGAAGTTGAATGGTCAAGGTGAATGTTAGAAATTACAAAATGAGGTGTTATTGTGATGCTAACAGTACTCGCCAAGTATTCAAAGGTTCATAACATGTATGTTTACCTTCTTCAAAAATGAACAATTTATTTTATAAACTTATTTCTGAGTCATCGCCGTATGCTAAATACTTTTAAAGGTGTATTAATATGTCTGTGAGTATAATATAAGTGCAGAAGTCAACTTAGTTTTCCACGTCCAAGATGTTATTATTAAAATGTGTATGAAATTTGTTTTTAAAACATTAAATTTTTTTGATAACTTATATGTGGTTGATTGTTATAAATTTGAAATTACCTGGATTGATCAAATGTGGGCCTCCCGCAGACTATGTATCCTCCGTGTGTCTGCCTGACCCAGGTGACCGCCTTAGCTCCTCTTCTGCCTCCTCTCATTCCCATTCTTGGGTTGGAGTGTGGCCTCTAGCGACATCATAATTCAAGTTACGTATAATAATAATCCAATTACATAAACTATAGCCAGGCACCAAGGACCACAACGGAAACAAGTGCGAGCATTATCTTGTTTAATCCTTATATATGGTGTACTTTAACTGTATTTATATTTTATGTGTTTACATTTTTATATTTAATAAAATCATCATAACCATCATGGTCGTCAATATAACAAATCTCAATTATTTTGCATAAACTACAATGCAAACCAACAACATTCTGCAGTAATAATATCAAAATATGCGTCACAAAACACTGTTTTAATAATTATGATTACCAATATAATACTCCCGTGTTTGACGTTCTGTTGCACGAAATTACGGATGCTCCCTGACTACTTGCACGATCATCAGGCTATTGCCAAACCAATGTTATTTGTCATTTCGCAGCCTCACGTCATCTATTCTCTACATGTATTGTCGCAATAATATAGTTTATTACCAAGATCCTACGTAACCAAATACAAATTGCAATGCATATCAAATATTATGCTCGTTGACACAGCCTCTGGCTGATAATATGCCATTATATGGTCATGGACATGGTGACTGGCTTAGCCTTAGAGTTAGACAGTCTTACAGTTAGACTGCCTCGAGTCGAGTGTTGACGTTCGCAAGTTGCAATTCCCGTTGAATTAATACGCGGCTACGCGTTCTTGTTGCTAAATGCGATAGTGTAGTATACTTACCTTCGTACAACCACTTTGGAATCTTCATCTTGATACACCAAAGCACGTGTATGTTGTTATCGTTTTCGAATGCGTGGGATGCCGATCTCGCGTAAAGCACGTGACCGAAATGGCGCAGGAGGTCGACAGCGCAATTGGCTTTCGCCAGCTATACCCGGTGTAACGACAAATCTTGTTTTTTGACGATGAAAAAACAAGAACGCATTTTTTATTAAACCGACTGTGCACACTAGTTAAACTATTCACATATTACACATCTGGACCTAAAATAACCGGATTGGCGATGGGCAAACGAATTGGTTGAGGACCTTTAAACTATTCCAGTAAATTACATATACCCCAAGTTCCCTACATCGAATAGTGTCTAATAAAACACATTGCATACCACAACTAGGATACAAGCTTTCAAGTGGATGTTCCTTACTTTAGGAGGTCCTATACAGTAGTGAGAATCCACTTTGCCTAAAACGTTTCTCTATTTCTGCCAGTGATGTTCAAACAATGTTATTTAAGCATAGAAATCCATTGTCATTTGAAATTGGATGTTGTATCAATTTGATGGCACTAAACCGAATTGATATGAATACTAGTTTTCCTTAAAGCGAGTTCTTTGCTTTGCCATAGCCTCCTCTTTTGCTGTTTTTTCGATGCCTGCCTGCTCTGCTAGAGTTACCTCCTTACTCGATGTCGCAACTTAGAGCATACTTCACAGCTTTGAGTCACTCGTGCATCTAGCTGCAATGCCCTCTGGAATTTCTCCTCGGAAGCTGGTAGTCCTTTGACGCCATCCCTTTCTTCACTACATACCCAGCAGACTTTGAATACTGCAGCTGATACCGTAGCTTGTTTGTTGTTTTCACCATTTCCCACTGACTGAACAAATGATAAATATAAAATCAGTATAACAATAGAAATATTTGAAGAATAGCCGGCTATAGCTGTAACATGCACACAGTAAACCAAACAGCTTGCTTGTATGCTCTCTCTCTCTCCCTCTCTCTGTCCACCTCTCTCTCCCTCTCTCCCTCTCACCTTTCTCCCTATCTCCCTCTCTCCCTGCGTCCCTCCCTGGCTACCTCCCTCCCTCCCTCCTCTCTCTCTCTCTCTCTCTCTCTCTCTCTAAATCAAACGGCTAATGTCATTTTTTAATCGGTTCCGAATTCTGCCATCCTTTTCAATTTCAACTTCCAAGGAATTCCTCTATACATTCAAATATTTATTATTGAATCATATATATATAATTTATATATAATGATGTTTATATATTTATTATATTATATATGCATAAGTTTATATTTCAATAAGCAATTCCAAAGCATACCATTCCAATTCCATTTATATATAATTAAACAATTCAAGTAACAGTAAACAAATGTCCTCAATTATAATTATTTTATATGTTGTTTGCATGCATACTCTTGTGCAGTGAAATTGCATTTTCGAAACTGTATTCCTAACATTGTTTTGCTATTGAGTACAGGCAGGGATTTTCAGCCATTTTAGTTTATTTCCTTATGCACTGCTGGATTTCTAAAGTGTGCAGCTTTGTCAAGCAACTGATACATTATTTTGTAACATCAAATGTCAACACTATTGATGAATGATATCACAAGCCTTACCTTGTATTTGTGTTTTGGTCAATGGTGGTCAAGTGGAGTCGGACTATGATGCCTTGACGGCTGAAGTTGGGTGCATACTCGAGGAGGAGGGCGTGTGAGCTCTCCAGTTCACCAGTGTTAACGCACTTCGTAACGCTCTCTATATTATACAGTAGGCGGCAGTCCAGTATAGCCTTCTGGACAGTGAAGGTTTCTGTACCTTCAGTGAGCCATGGTGTTGTTTTTACCGCTTGTTGTGTATACGTTGCATGACTGCACTACCGGTAGAACTCTGCACCCGCTGTCCATGAATGGGAATTCCTGATGTGATGGAGGATCGAAATCCACATCTCCTTCATCAAGCGGGGATCACCATCACAAGCTGATGCGCAATACCACAGGTGGTTGGCAATTGCGCCTATCAACGGGACAACTTCAACTTTCTGGGCAGACAACAACCTTTATTTCTTGTAGTCCTCTTACAAAGTCTTTCTAATGCTGGGATGTCTGTCAGTGGCAAGTGTGGTAATCTTCACCACATGGTCAGTCAGGTTGTCTAAGCAGCGTTTCAAGCCCTCCACTTCCATCCAGTAACTGTTCTTGACCTCTGTGACCCGAAAAGTTTCTTGATCAATGATGAGTTGGCTGTCAGTGTCCATGATGAAGTAAATGCCAAATGTAGAGTTGTGTCCTGGATTGTCATATCTTGCATCGCCTGATGCGATCACGCTTTGTCTGACCAGAGCTGACATGATGGCCTCTGAATGGCATGTCCACGTGTCCTCTATCTCTGGCAGTATGTATGACCGCTGTATGTTGTAGCACTGGCGGGGTGACAAGGCGCATAGGTTCATTAGGTTGACCAAATTGTACACAGTGAATGAATGTCCAGTCAGGAAGAGGACGCTTGGTGTCAACAAGTTACTCTCATAAATGTTACCAATCTTGGGTTGAGAGTGCCACATGAATGAATGGCCATCAACACATTCTGTGGTCACAACCACTGCAAGTCCAGTCACTGTGATGCTAGGCTAAGTGGTTTATTGCAGTTTGGTGTTTTAGCAGGTGCAGAAAAGTAAAATTATGTTTTTCTCACAAATGGCAAACTTTCTCTCTTTCCCATTAGTGTAAGAACCGCTTGAGTCATCATTAGTGATATCGCTGTCACCTGCTACAACATATTCTGCATCACTCGTTTCAATGTTTCCCTTCTCACTGTTGCAGACAGAATCGTCTGAAGATGGCGATAGTGAGATTGGGACATCCAAAGGGTCGTCTACAGTGACAGAACTGCCATGGTCAGGGTCAGTCGGAGAACGCGTGCTGGACTGCGATGGCAACTTTGCATACCCATGATTATGATAAATGTTCACTGGAAAACACTATTGTTTGTATTAACTACTGCATCGACAAAGTGTCGCACTGGCGACACGACCACCGGCTTCCTTTATGTTTTGACACTACAAGTCGATGGCGTGGCAGCATTACAAGTGACATTTGTATTACCATGTGGGACAATGTCATCTCGCGTGCTAAATCCTTCGCTGGATCCTTCGAAGCTTGTGCTCGGTATTAGGCCCATTGGTTGTTTGGATACTTCCGTCATATATTATGAACAAAATGAGACAATCTTGCAAATATTCATTAAAATTGGTGCACAAGCGCGATTTACAAGTGACTTTTTCAACGTTTTCTTTTTAGTGGATATTTGTGTGTTATCGTTAATTTTCATGATTAAAATGCATGTGCACTCAAATGTGTTTAACATTTGAACTTTGTAAATACAAAATATATATTTAGTAATCTTTGTGGCTTTTTCCTGTGACGTTATTTCCTTTTTTCCTTGTTAGGCTTACATTCAAAAGTCAATAAACTAAATACAATGTCCTTGTTATTAAAAGCATACATTGGTGTTTGCAGTCATGCAATCTATATCAGAAAAAAACTTGGTATGATAGCATGCTTGCTAAACTGTCGCCTCAAAGTTGGAGCATCAATTCGGGGTCCATTGTTACAAGCCAATAATTGAGACACATAAATTAGTATTAGGCCTACTTGGTGATTAACTTTATTGACTGATGTGAACCTACTTACTATGCCAATAACTAATTATATCAGATATGACTATAGTGTTATGTTGTATGCTATTGACTGTATCGTAAACAACTATTTTTCAGGATTTAAATACTTGTAATGTCACTTATTTAATAATTCCAATGGCAATGCCTACAATACATGACAGAAAGGGCTTGGTCCTAACTGTGACTAACGTTGACGATGACGACATTATTTCGCAAAACGTCATACTGGCTACGGTAGCTAACATTTATTTTTGCAATTATTTTGAAGGTTATTTTCCCCTTATTTCCCCACCAGCAACTAAGTCGATAACATAGACTTGTAGATGTAGACGTTGCGGTATTCCGACGTAGCAACACGCCGGCACAAATTGCTGTAAACTAAATCGGCGGATTACAAGCACTCATTATTCTCAATTATATCATAGTATTCACGCGTATTTGTACTTTACTACATTCACATTTCTTATTACATTTCAATTTCGCATACGTCATATTTGTATATATGCAGACTTTGAAATAGAACTGTGGGACTATATAGTAGTCGTAATGTTACCTAACGGAACTCGTGAGTGCCGAGTCACCTTGGCAACAACACGCTGGTTTCGGCTTGTCATTTCCTACGCGCCGCTTCACCCTCCAAATAAGGCAATGATGTCGAGCTTCTAGGTCGATTTCGCTTAATTTTACTTCATCGGTGCATAGTTATGTGTAAATAAATCGACTGGAGATGGACCTGTGGCTTTAACCAAGAATTATGTTTTGACGTTCAATGTCTTTTTATGCTCGTCACTTTCGTATTTAGGCTTGCAATCGGCGTTCGAAAGTGACTACCGCAGACTTTTGCCAATCTTGCCGCCGGCGAACACTTCAAATTCATCATCTATAACTTGTTTTTTTTCTGTTGGAACCCTTCTGTGGAAGTATGTCATGATGTTGCTTACTAACATTTATAGTATATCCAGTAGCCACGCAAGTAGTATAGAGGCGTTTTTCGTTCTCAAAATCCTACTTATAAACAACGTTTTAATGACCACTAAACGTTTTCGGGCATCTACTTATAAAAAAAGATCAAAGGCTTTTTTTGACACTAATCGTTTTCGGGAACCTACTTATAAAAAACGTGATGGATTACCCCTTTGACACTAATTGGTTTTGGACACCTACTTATAAAAAACGTGATTGATTACCCCGAGATGCCACCTAGCGGTGAGTGCAGAGACCCTTTTAGTTCGTCCCCTAGCGATCAACACCGTACCTAGCGCGTGCTGACGTAAGCAATAATGCGTTTATCGCGCGAATATATAACCACGATAAAACCACTGAAAAAACGTCCACGACGGATTAGTTCTCCTGGGAGAGTGTTCGACTGGGGATCGAAAGATTCCCGGTCCGAGTCCGTTCGTCGACCCTTTTTAGATTCGTTGTATGTGAGGTGGCACCTAGCGGTGAGTACAGAGATCATTGTTCCCTATAATATAACCGGGGTAAAACCACTGCATAATCGTTGGCGACGGTATAGCTCTCTTAGGAGAGTGTTCGCCTAGGGATCGAAAGATTTCGGGTTTGAACCGTAGTCGCAACTTTTTAGTTCCTCTATCCAGCGGTGGTGGTGGTGACAGTATATAACGGTGGCGGTAGCGGGTTATCGGTAGTCGGTATGATGTCGTCACCTATAAGATTTGGTGGATCGCGGTTGTGCTTGTCAAATATGTATTCTTGTCGAATGACGGTGTGGGGACGGGGCTTTCAATCCGTCGAGCACGCCTATCAGTATAGGAAAGCAATGTTCAACGACGACGTGGAATGCGCCGAACGTATCAAAAGAGCGCGATCGCCTTATGAAGCGAAACGACGCGGTTACGAAATTCGAAAAAAGAGAACGGGAGCCAAATGGAACGACGTTACGGTCGGATGTATCAAGGGGTTGTTGATGAGAAAGTTTGGCGGGTCGTCCGAGTTGAAGGCCGAACTGTTGGCCACTGGGGACGCTGAATTGCTGGAATGGGTACTGAGTAGGGAGGGTTTCTGGGGTACCAGGATCGGGGACGTTGCGGGGAAGAATATGCTCGGTAAACTGTTGATGGAGGTACGCGATGCTTATAAAGACGCGTAAAAAGTGTTCGTTCAGTCGTGAAAAATGAGCGGACCGTCGTTGAAGCATCCTTTTACATGTATAGTAGCCGGTCCTACGGGGTGCGGTAAGACGACGTTCGTCGAGCGTCTGATACGTCATGACGCTATGATCGATCCGCCGCCGGAGAAAATCCTGTGGTGCTACGGACAGTGGCAGAGCGGCTACGCGTCTATGTCTTCGAAAATAGAGTTCGTAGACGGCCTGCCGGATCCGAAACGTTTAGACGGTAAAGCGAGGACGCTTCTAGTACTCGACGACCTCATGGAGGAGACCGATAGCCGGGTGACGGTACTATTTACTAAAAAAAAGTCATCATTGTAATGCGTCGGTCGTACAACTGCGACAGAACATGTTTCCGAAAGGGAAAGAAAATCGTACAATCAGCCTGAATGCTCAATACATAGTGCTATTCAAGAGGCCCCGAGATGCCGGCCAAGTAGGTCACCTAGCGAAACAGATGTACCCGGGAAAAGTCAACTACATGATAGAGACTTTCAAAGACGCGACGTCGTCGGCGTACGGCTATCTATTCGTGGATCTGAATCAGGAAACGGAAGAGGACATGCGCCTGCGGACGTGCATATTTCCGGACGATCGTCTTCAGTACTTGTACGTACGGAAGGGTGGTGGCGGCATCCTATAAGAAGAGAGGGACGTCGGCGCGTACGTTTATTAGTCGTTATGACGGGGCGCGCGGTGATAGCGAAGCGACGACCGAAGGTGGCGGCACCGACGAATCGAGTGAAGAGACACATTTTCGCCCTGCAACTGTTGGAGAGACATAGGCGGAACATCGATCTGCGAAAAGCCGTGAGCGGCCACGCGGACGCCGGTCTTATTTGTAGTCTGTGCGATTGCGCGTACAACATTCTGAAAGGGAACGTGAAGTTGTCGCCGAAACAGAAACGCGTGTTGTCAAAATACCGGAATCACCTGCGTAAACTCGCCGACAAACAAGTTGCGATTAAGCAGAAGCGTGCCGTCTTCCAAAAGGGTGCGGGTGGTTTTCTGACGGCCCTGCTAGCGCCGTTAGCGAGTACCGTTCTCCTGCCGCTGCTCAGACAGGTGATCGGCAGCAGGTGATTGATGCAGTACGCGAAGAAGATGGCGTTGGTCGACCCGCGATTGGTGGAAAGGCTCCTGCGACGTGTCGATCAGCCGCCGAGCACGCCCCGATCACTTGTGCTGAGTAGCCTGGACAGCGACATGAAGGACATTCTAGAACGTTCGGATTTATCCGAACGCGAAAAGGTAGCGTCGTACAATCAACTGCTGAGTCGGTACAACACGATAGAGGCGGCTCGAGCGGCGCAACCGGTACGCGTGTCGGTGGTCAACAGCAGCGGCGAGACGCCTGCGGTGGGGTTGGCGGCGGCAGCGGCGACGGTGGCGCCACCATCGTCGGAAGTCGTAGAGCGCGAAATCATAGCCAGTATGCCGAAAACGCTGAAAGGGAAGACGGGACTGCTTATCGAAAAAATGAAAGCCGATCCGTTGTGTCGATGGAACGACCGCGGCGAATTCGTGTACGACGGTAAAACGATCGCGGGGAGTAACATGGTCGTTCTAGTGAACGATCTCATGCGAACGAGATCGAAGACGACAGCGCCCGTAGGATGGCGAAAGTTCGGATTGCGCATGAAGGATATGAATATCCCTATGGAATTCGTGGACAATCCGCGCTATCGGTCGTACATGGAGCGACGACAGAAGCGCCTACTAGAAGAGGCGTCGATGACGCCGACGACGACTAGTTCATCAGCGACGCCGGAGTGGAGACGTCGTCGGATACGAGGCGAGACTAAACGCAGACAACGATCCCCTTCGTTGGGCGTCGCGGCGTGGGACACGTTGTGATGCCGTCACGACGCACGATAACGGCCATCGTCGTCGGCTTCACCATCACGCTTATCGCTCTCTATACGTGTATAATAATCATCGTACATTTATCATCATCGTCGTCGTCGTCATGGTGTCCGGGTGGAGTCGTCGTCGTCGACCAAAACGAAAGCCTCGACAGCAACGAAACGACGACGACGACGACCTGAATAGCGTCTACTTCGATCCGAAACGGGTGGGAAGTTACGGAGGCGTCGACGCGTTGCACCGGGCGTCGAAGCTCCGACGTCCGGCCGTCGAGAGGTGACTAGCGTCGCAGGACGCCTATACCCTACACAAACAGGTTAAACGACATTTCAAACGACGTCGCGTCATCGTGGACGGTAGAAACCAGCAGTGGCAAGCCGATCTGGTCGACTTGACTAGACTGAAAACGCACAACGACGGTATAACATACCTATTGACGGTGATCGATGTGTTTTCGAAGTGGGCGTGGTGCGTTCCGTTGAAGAGTAAGTCCGGCCCGTCGCTCGTCGAGGCCTTCGAGCGCCTGCTGAGCGGTGGCGACGACGAGACTCCGAACTCGCTGCAGACTGATAAGGGGACCGAGTTTTTGAACCGACCCCTGCAAACGTTGCTAAAGATTCGCGGCGTTCATCATTTCGTGACGCATAACGAGGAGACTAAAGCGAGCGTCGTGGAACGATTTAATCGAACTTTGAAGACGCGTATGTGGCGCTATTTTACGAAATACGAAACGCTGCGCTACGTAGAGGCGTTACCGGATTTCGTGCGATCGTACAACAACGCCTACCACCGAAGCATCGGTAGGACGCCGGCGAGTGTCGACGCGACGAATCAGGAGGCCATATGGCAACGACTGTACGGTGGCGACGTCGGCTGTGGGCAACGGCGTAAACCGAAACTACGCGAGGGAGATCGCGTACGTATCAGCAAGATTCAAAAAAGGATACATGGCTAACTGGAGCGAGGAGCTCTTCACCGTCGTAGAGGTGCACCCGTCCGAACCGCCCGTTTATCGCCTGAAGGACGACGCCGGGACGCCGGTAGAGGGCGCCTTCTACGAACCGGGACTACAACGCGTAGTCGTTCCGAAGGACAAACTGTATCGCGTGGAGGCGGTTCTACAGCGGCGTCGTCGCGGCGGTGGTTCGGAGGCGCTCATAAAATGGAGCGGATATCCGGCCTCCTTCAACAGCTGGATCGACGCCGAGTCGCTCGTTGACCTATAAAAAGACTACTACTAGCGAGGAGGCGAGGAGAATGAATCGTTGGATGCGCCACACGGGGTGCTGGCGACTGCACGAGGCGGGAATATGCAACGGATCTTCGTTCTTACCGTATAAAGGACCCTGCTGCATCGACAGAGCGCAGTGGCGCGACGATGAGCTACGGCGACGACGAAACTACCTCGAGTGGCGATCGTCGAACGAACGCCGGCGCCGAACACGCGGACTCCGTCGACGAGCACGCGGACTCCATCGACACTACCACCACAACCACCGCCGAACCCGTTCCATGGCGAATCTGCGGCAACGAATGCCCTAAGGCCGAAATCGTATTCCTCTGTCAGGTCCTGTACTTCGTCATCGCCGTTAGTATATACAATCTGACGAAAGGTCAAGGTGACTCCAACCTGTGGACGGCGCTGTTGAGTAGCTGTCTCGGTTATCTGCTCCCGAGTCCGTCTATGAGTGTTGGCGGCGGTCGACGTCGACAACACGATGGCGGTCTCGTATGACTTTTACCTGACGCTACCGAGCAACGCGTCTATGAAGCGACACCCCGAAAATATGTTGACGCACTACGTCACGACGTTGCCGCGACGTTTCGACCTGTCGGCGGAGTGGGAAAGCGGACTGGTGTCGGTACAGTATCCGCACACGTGGTACAACGTGAGAAAGAAGGACGCCTACTTCTACCTGACTTGCGCGACTGGTGATCCGGGTATTTACACGGAGGTAGACGAATACGGCATGACCACCCTGATATACCGTCAGACCTCGATTCCTCACGGTTTCTACAACAACGTTTATACGTTGTTGCACAAGATCAACGAGGCGCTAGATAAATTGTGCACCGATAAGGTCAAGGCCATGCTAGAGTACAGCGACGTCTCTAACCGATTTACGCTACATATGTCGCCGGGTGTCGAATTTATCATACCTCATACGAACCGTCTGAAGGACGTGCTAGGTTTCCATAGCAACACGATCCTGAGTACCCCCATGTATGGCCCCGCGACGGCAGTCGTCATCGACACCATGCCCGTCGCGTACACGTACGAGTACGAAGGTCGCGATACGGTGGATATGTTGGCGGGCATCGAGACCCTTTACGTGTACACGGATCTCTTGGAACCGCGCGTCGTCGGTGACGTGTACGCGCCACTCCTTCGAAACATCGCCGTCCGCGGTACGAACGGTGACATTATTTCGGAAACGTTCGACCGCGTCCAATACGTGAAGCTGCTGCGGAATCAATTCGATACGATCGAACTCGATATAAGAGACGATCACGGCCAACCGATACCATTCGAGCAGGGGAAGGTGGTGACGACGCTTCACTTCAGACGCTGTAAATCGAAATTGTTTTAACATGCCGTCGTCGTCGTCGAAGAACCCGTACGTGGACTACTACGTTCGTCAGGTTGGCGGTCAGCTGCCGGTCTTCGTCGGTGGTCGGGGACAACGTGGTCACGGTCTGGGCAATCTCTTCGGGAGCCTGTTTCGAAGCGCCATGCCGCTTATCAAGAGAGGCGCGTTGGCGTTGGGAAAATGTGCGCTCAACACCGGCATGCACGTGGCGCGCGACGTCGTCGGCGGCGGCAATCTGAAACAGTCGATAAAACGTCGGGCGAAGGAGGCCGGCGCCGATCTTCTCGACGGCCTATTGAATTCGCAGGCACCGAAGAAGAAGAAGAGGACGAAAAAACGCAGCAGCAGCAGCGCCGCCGCAGCGGCGGGGGCACCGCAGTCGGCATAAAGAGACCGCGCCTAGCGGCGAAGGCCGTCAGTAGGCGGAAGAGACGGCGTCGAACGGATCACCACATATTCGACGAGTAACGATGGCGTTCGTGAACGGCGCAACGTGTGAGGGCGTGAAGGCCGAACTGGACCTGTTCAGCGGGCCGGTGACGCAGACGAGCGTCGAGAGCAGTCAGTGGACCGTCTACCAGCCGCTGACGACTCTCGACGCCGGCGGCCCTATCGAGTTCCTCATCCTGGGTTCGGGCGAAAACTATACCGACCTGGCGGGCCTTCAAGTGTACGTGCGCTTCAAAGTGATTTAGGGTGACGGTACCGATCTGGCGGCCGGCGCCAATGTGGTGCCGGTCAACAATTTCCTGCTTTCGATGTTCAGTCAAATCGACGTGTCGCTGAACGGCGTCCTCGTGACGCCGTCGACCAATACGTACGCGTACCGGGCCTACCTCGAGACGCTGCTGAGTTACGGTAGCGACGCGAAACGTTCACATCTCACGGGCTCTTTGTGGTACAAACACACTGCCGGACAGATGGACACGCTCTGGAACAACAACGTCGGGTTCGAGGTACGGCGCGCCATGACGGCCGATAGCAACGAGGTGGAGATGATGGGACGCGTGCACGTCGACGTGTTTATGCTAAACAGACACATACCGAACGGCGTCGACACGAAAGTACGCATGGTGCGCTCGAAGGACACCTTCGCGCTCATGGGCGCGCAAGCCGTACCGGGGTGGCGCATCGTGCGAAAAGTGAAGTTGAGTCCGAACGTCCAAATGGGACATATCAAAGCGTGGACGTTGGGAACGGCTAAGTTTCCGATGCGCCGCGTCGACTGCAAATCGTTCTCGATAACGGCGGGTACGCTATCGCACACGCACGAGAACTTGTACATGGGTCCGATTCCGAAACGCATCTTCCTGATGATGATCGATAACGTCGCCTACAACGGAGACTACACTAGAAATCCTTTCGACGCGCGTAACAACGACATAAACTTCCTCACGCTCGTCGTCGACGGACGTCAGGTGCCGAGCTAGCCGCTGCAGCCGGACTTCCCGCACAACCGGTACGTGCGGAGCTACATGAATCTCTTCGAGGCCAGCGGAAAGGAGTACGAGGACGAGGGGAACGACGTATCGCGCACGGACTTCGGCGCCGGCTACACCATCTTCGGTTTCGACCTGACCCCCGACTGTTGCGACGGGGACCATTTCAACGTCGTGCGTCTGGGGACCGTGGGCGCCGAAATGCACTTCGGGACGCCGCTACCCCTTCCGGTGAACGTCGTCGTGTACGCGGAATTCGAGACGGTGATGGAGGTCGAGAGGAACCGGAACGTCGTGTACGACTGGTAGTAACTATGGATACGTTTCAACTGATGCGACGCCTGGAACACGACACGTACGCTAAACGTATCGTCGTCGCCGTCGTGCCTAAAGACGCGCTACTTACCGTCGCCACCGCCAATGTTTACCCGACGGCCTTCGTGTGCAACACCGACGACGGCGCCGAACCGGGACAGCACTGGGTGGCTGTCTACGTGGACGCCGACAGGCGAGGCGAGTATTTCGATTCGTACGGTCTGCCGCCGCTGCACGCCGACTTCCACGCGTTCCTACACCGCAACTGCGGCGACGCGTGGACGTACAACGACAAGCGGCTGCAGAGCGCCATCTCTAACGTGTGCGGACAATATTGCGTTGCCTACCTTCTCCTCCGATGTCGCGGTATGCCGTTGACGACGTTCCAGAGCCTATTCGGCACCGATCGGGTGGCCAATGACTGTCTCGTATTCGATTTGTTAAAACCGCATTAATTTCGCTTTTACGTGTATAGTAGAAATAAAAAACAATCGATGATGATGATGTACACAATTGTTGTTGTTTATTATTACCCTACCTACATACATACATACATACATACATACAGAAACTACCCCTAGGGGGGTAGTGGGGTATTCCTTAGGTTAGACGAGTTATACGAGTTAGACGAGTATCGGCGCCGTGGTGACGCCGTCGTCGAGCACGCGGCGTTTAGCGTAGAAGAAGCTCAACGTCGCGCGCTCTTGAACGTACGTCAACACGGACGAGTGTTTCACCTGGAAACCACGGTTCCAGCCGACGCCGTTGCGACGGTCGCGCAGTACGGCGAGGAAGGTGTGCTCGTCGATGTCGTTCTGTCGCTTCCTCAGTCCCTTCGTGCTGTACTTCGGACCGTTGTCGCCGCCGAAGCAGTAGTAGGTCTTGCTGCACAGCGCCACGATTCCGTCGCCGCGCCACTCTTTTTTGAAGAGACCCGGTGTTCGACGATCGAACAGACGTCGGCGCGCGCAGCAGTCCTCCGCCGTCCACGCTAGTCCGGCGACGCGCCGTCGTACGTAGGCGTTCACGTGCGCTTCGCAGCATTCGGCCGGAAACCAGAGCGATCGATTCCGGAAATAGTGTTCGCGATGTTCTTCCGGTACGAGCGCGTCGACGTCACGTCCGGCGAGGGCGATGTACGCCGAATCCGTGTCCATAGCGCAGTACTGCAAGAGCGGACGGGGGATGTAGGTGTCGACGAAATCGAAATAAAATTCCAGCATTCTCAATTTTGCGTACTGCAAGACGAAATAGCCGATATGTATCGGCAGGCCGTAGACGACTTTGCGCTTATACAGCGCCACCTCGTCCGTTGAGGTCGGGTGAGGGGATCATGCGACTCGGCGTAGACGCGCATGAACGGGCTGAGATCGTCGCGCACGATATCGACGTTCTTGAATACGGGCTGCATTTCGGCTAACTTGTCGCGCAGCGCTTCCGGCACGGCGATATCGCACTGCACGAGGCCGAACAGAGAGCCGTCGCGCACCGCCTCCAGTATCGTCGAGCGCGTAATGGTGGTCGGTGGTGGCCATCGTGACGCGTCGGGCGGCGTCGGCGCCGCGGGCGGTCGCACGGCGCGCCACTGGCACTCCCACATTTCGACGACGTCGTCGACGAAACGGCGCAGGTAGGTGGTCACGGCAATCGTCGCGGCGTACAGCGTCGTCATCGTCGTCACGTGCGCCTGGCACGTCGGGCAGCCGTGAAAATAGCAGCCGTGAAAATAGCAGCCGTGAAATTGATACGCCGTTCGCGTGGCGGCACACCAGCCGTCGACTCGGTGCTTTCCGATGCGCTTCTCGCTTCCGTTCAACTGGTGACGTATACGCGCGCCGGTTTGTGCCTCCACCCACGTCAAACACTCCACGGCCATACGGCCGTAGCGGTGCACGCGTTCCGCTCGAAAGGCGTTCTCCGCGCGCCGGCCCGTGTACCAGCCCATCGGCATCTCCTGCATTATTGCCCATAGATAGAGGCCGTTTTCGTCGAAACCGACTATCGAACGACACGGCGCGTCGCCGCCTCGAATCGCCGTCACGCCGGCCTCGTGGTGGCGCGCGAAGATGATCGACGGACCGCCGACGATCTGCGACTGCAGCAGACAGTGCAGATCTTTGTTCGGCTCTTTGAAAAGCGAGAAATGGATCGACGGCGGCAGGTCGTTGAACAGATACAACACCGTCAACCCCGGTACGCTGATGGCGTCCTTGAACATGTCGATACGTCGGCGCCGATAGAAGGCGAACTGGCGATCGACGACCTCGAGAAACGGCGCCACGTCTCGATTGTTATACCACATCAGAAAATCGCGCATCGTCGTCATGCCCTCGTCACGCCACGCCACCGCGCAAATCTCGTACGCCTCCGAGGAGATTCCCTCGCGTTTCAGGTGGCTGTAGAAAGCTTCGCGCGACGGCAGGGCGATTTCGTCCAGACGCGTCAACGCGTCGATATGTTCGTACGGAAAGTACCCCTTCGTTGCCGAGCAACCGTACGCTTTCAGAGCGATCGTAGCTAACGCCGGGCGCTAGGTAATTCGTTATGTCCAGGAACATCAACGTCGTCGTCGACAGGCACATGTAATTGTTCTGACGTTTAATGGTCGCCGACGACGTGTGCTGCGCGTCGCCGGTTATGAGCAGGGGGGTCAAGTACTTCTTGACGACATTGAGATCGTACTTACCCGAATTGAATCCCAGTACGGGCATTTGACGAAGGTGCGTCCACAGGCGGTCGGAGAGTGACGTACGGTGACGCGTCGGCGTCGTCTTCGTTGCACCGTCGCCGCCAGTCGGCGTCGAGCGCGTCGAGCCGCTCGAAGGTCGCGTCGTAGTGGGGGCGTAGAATTGCGCACGCCGTCGCGCTCACCGCTTCCAGGTCTTCGATGAGGCGACGCGCGAGTTCCGCCGAATCGCCGGTCGTGACGTAACATCGCGCCGCTTTGTGGCCGGGCACGTTCGACGCGACGCTCACGCTGAGCTGTTCGTGTCGCGCTAACCACCGGCATTTGTCGCTATCCGTCGGCAGATCGTTATCGGCGAAATAGCATTCAAAATCGAACGTCGCGCGGTACGGGTAGTAGCGCAGGTCTTCGTCGCCGACGTCGATGCCTTCGTCGTCGAGCCGCTCAAATACGGACGGCGACGTTCGGTAGATTCCGCCGGGGAACACGTGACGAACGCCACCTTCGCACGTCGCTTCGTGACGTCGTAAATCGTGCGCGTTCCGCCAGAGGGAGTTGCCACATTTTCCGCACTTGTACGTTTTCGTGTACACGCGCGGGTCGCTTATGTACGAGAAGTGCGTCTCGTACAGGTTGACGTTCAGGGTCGTGGGGTGCGATTCGCGCGATCGACGGACTATTTCGGTGACGTCATTCGTCAGTCGATAGACGACGACGTTGATGCCAAAAACCGTCTCCACGCGATCCAGTTCGTTCAGGCGCACACCGTTCGAGGCCGGCGTTCGCGTGGCGCGACAATACTGCGCGTGCAGACGTTTAGCGACTTTCGTTAAACGGTCCGTATTGATGTAGCGGCCACTTTCGCCTCGTCGGTGACGTTGCAGGTGGAGACCGATGCACCGGAAGAGGCATAGATGGTCGTCGTAGGGCGTGCCTCGATGATCTTTCGTCAACGACACGTGGCCTTGTTGAAGCACACGTAGGCGGGGAGCGTTACGCCAACGCAGCCGATAGGATGGACGATGATGGCGTTCACGAAGTAGGTGGCGTTCGTTACGAGCTCGACGATCCACCCCGAGTCGGGACGCTTCGCGATGGCGTACTGCAGTACGTCGGTCGTGCGCACGGCGTCGAGGAATCGTTCGAACGAACGGCTATCGGTAACTAGGGCGGGTGTTTCGAGGAGGCGACCGCAACAGTTACAGGTAGAATGAAAATATCGGTATCGACCCGACACCTTGTGGCGTAATACGAAACCGTAGCTTACGTTAATTTTAAACGCATTCTTTTGTTCGCGAAACATTTCACTCAGACGCGGTTCGAGCACCCGCGTACTCGTACAGGCGGTCATGCGATAGTTGTAACGCGACTGCACGGCACCGCGCGCTACCGACGTCTCTATGCTACGCCTGTGCTCGTCCACGACACGCTGTAGATCGTCGGGTGACGGCGCCCTAGCGGCTGCCCCCTCCACCACTGGTTCATTACTACTACCAGGAGGTGGCGACGTCTGACGGCCACACCGCAGCTTCAGGTGTTGTAGCATAGCGCGACGCATAGTGAACGTCGCGCCACATTTTGGACACTCGACATTTTACGCATAGCGCTTCATTGCCGCATCTTTTCGAACTCTTCGCGTGTCGCTCTAACGTCGATTGTTTCGCGAAATAGCCCCCACATTTCGGACATTGCCATCAAGTAGGTGGTGATGGTATTGGCATTCTCTATTGTGCTGATATTTTTTCGAGCACCGCTATTTATAACAGTGGTGCCTGTGGTGGTGGTAAGTACACCCTAGCGGGGGGAATGTGGTTTTAGGTAATGCGGGTAACTCGGAACGATAGTGGAAGGAATGTTTTTTGCGGTAACAAGTGATGGTGTTTGCGGACTAGCGGTAATTTTTATAACTAACTCGGAATGTTTTAGGTAACGCTAGCGGTGAGAATGTGGTTTTAGGTAATGCGGATAACTCGGAACGATAGTGGAAGGAATGTGTTTCCGGTAACGAGTGGTGGTTGCGGACTAGCAGTAATTTTTATAACTAACTCTGAATGTTTTAGGTAACCCTAGAGGTGACTTGTTTTGGGTAATGTAACTCGGAAACGGAAAGTACATTTTCAACGTTTTATTTAGTAGCTTACAACATTCAAACACAGCGTTGAAGCCTTTGTTTCAATAGCAAGCAAATATTAGCAAAACAAGCAGTGTTCTTTATTCTATTGTTCGTTCTTCATTCCAGTCCACTCCTGCGCTGCACGTACGTGTGCACGGCCGACTCCAGCTGCACACGGTTCATGTAATCGCGCCAGTTCGTTCCTAAAAGCCAGTCCGACACAAATTGCACCAAATACAACTCTCCCGCACGACCCGTTTGCGGCTGCTGACCACCGGAAGTTGACACCGTAGTTTCGTGTAGAATTTGCACGAGTCGCGTGAAACAGGGGATAAGTGACCGACGCAGAAACGTTTCCATGACGGTGTTGAAATATCGCGTTACGATACAGCCCGTGTTGTCGAAACGCTGCATGTATACACGGTTTGGCCGTCCCGCACGATAGCCGGGCATGTGTACATATTGGCAGCCTTCATTGGGCTCACATACCCCGCAATGATCCCGTGTCCGCTCCAGAATCATCTCACCGAGGGTCTCGGCGACGAGGTCCATTGCGAGGTGTTCATATCGGCAGACCAACTGGGCCCTGCTCGGCACGACGATTTGACGTTGGGACGCCACCTCCTCCGATAGGCTTCAGCACGGAGCGCACGTTGGCCCCATTGTCCCCAGCGGCGTGTACACGCTTTCGTTATACGTCGGTGGAGGACGCGTTCGGCTCGCATCCGATACACCGAGCGCCTCCTCGATGATGGCTTCCAATACGTGGGCGTCACGCACTCCGCTTCCACCCTACAGCACAAACCATGTTCTACTCTTTACGAATCACCGTCAGCAACGCGTGTAGGAATTCGCACATACATTCACGCCTGGTGTGTTGCATCAGCGCCTCCTACAAACACATTATTATGATTAGTCCGCCTGCTTTTGACCTTCTTTCTTGGCCTGCTCCTCCCTCTTTATCGACCCCTCCACTTCGCGTTACAACAACGTTCTTACGAACGTGGCAACCTCCTCGTACCGAGCACGCATCCTTTCGTTGTTTGCTAGCATACCCTGCAGTATGTGGCGCACTTCCTACAGCATATAAGCACAACTGTTAGTTACGGAATAGAAAATAAGTTCGCTTCGTAAGCTAGCCAAAACGCCTTTATATGATTTTCGGCCGTCTCTACTACTCGTTGCCAGGCCTTCTCAGTTAGTTCACGTTCACGCCACCGTATCATTCGTTGTTGCACGTTCGTATGCGTCAGCAAATCTACCAGTAACGGGCACTCTTCCTACAAACAACACAACACAACACATTAGTCGTCGTCGTCGTATCTCTTCAGTGTGCACACGGTATACGAGGGCTCCCCGTTCCAAGTCGTCTTACGCACACTGATCTCCACTTTCGTGCCGGTTAACTCAAGCACAGTATCGCGGAGTTCCTCCTCGTTCAACTCCACCAAGTACTCGGCCGTGTACTCGACGAGATTAGACATTTGGCTGTCAAACAAAGTAAGCCAAAGCTCGTCTTCCTTCTCCTCGCCGTCCTTCACCATCACACGCAACGCGAAGTAATATTTTGGCACCAACACTCCACCGTGCGTTCGGCATATCAGTTCCCCGCCTTTGCTTTTCTGCAATTTCCGGCGACAACGGGAACATCCCAAATAGGCGCCAACCTCTTTGTACGACACAGCGTCGATCATAACGGGCAACAGAAGTTGTCAGCACACTTCAGGTGCCTCAGACTCACCAATGTGGCGCGCGTCGACGCCGTCGATTCGCATTCGCGCTCCAGTGACGCGCTCCGCGTCAGGGGTGGGTGTCCCTCAGCCGTCTCGACGGTGCCCAAGGACGCCTCTTCGGCGCTTCGCTTTCGCCCGACAGTAGCAGCCAACGGTGGCGCAATGAGCACCACGGGCCGCTTAACAGGTGTCGCTCGCGTTGACAGCGCTGCTACCGTCGGCGAAGGTTGCTGCTGTTGACCGCTGGCCGCCTTCAGTGACTGCTTGCGCGGTGCCTTGGTCTTTTTTGGTGGAATCTCATCTGCCATGTTTTCGCGGAAGAACGTCTGCTGCTTGCTGCTGCTGCTGCTGCTGTAGAAACAATACACGTTAGAACTCCGGCGACATACAACATAGCATTTTCTCAACCGTTTTATAATTTTCAAAATAACGCGCATGCGTACTTAACAGTCTACAGTTATCTTACAAATCTTGCGCATGCGTACTTAACGCAAACGATGCCAATACCGAGGAATTTGTTTTAGGAAAAAAGTTAGCGGTCACGTCAGTACATCCATCGTCAAATGTGACTTTTACATCGAATTTCTCTAATATTGTCACACCACTCGATTCCAGAGCCCAAACTCATCGTGTACAACGGTTACTTTCATGCTTTTAACTGATCGTTTATTGTTTTTGAAATGCCATTGTCTACAACATAACGCGCATGCGCACTTCACACTAATACCGTTATCTTACTCAATTATCCGCATGCATACTTCATACATCCCAGGCATTTGTTTTCGGAAAAAAGTTTCCGGTCACGTCAGTACATTCATCGTTAAATCTCTCTTTACATCGAATTTCTCTAATATCACTTTACCGCGTAATTCCCTACCCCACAGCGATCGTATACGTTTATTTTCATGCTTTTAACTTTTCGTTTATTGTTTTTGAAAATCCATTGTTCTCCGTTCACATTCCAATCGCGATAAGTCACGCGCAACAGATGTCAAAATTACGCGCATGCGCACTTAACGCAAACGACGCTGATACCGAGGAATTTGTTTTAGGAAAAAAGTTAGCGGTCACGTCAGTACATCCATCGTCAAATGTGACTTTTACATCGAATTTCTCTAATATCACTGCACCTCACGTTTCCTGACCCCAAACTAATCGTGTACAACGTCTAATTTCATGCTTTTAACTTTTCGTTTATTGTTTGTAAAAATCCATTGTTCTCCGTTCACATTCCGATCACGATAAGCCGTAGTGTCATGCGCCATCGCTGTGTTTGACGTTGCGCGCACTCATTGCTCATTCACCATTTCGCAGTCAAACACTCCTGATCGGTTTTCAATCTCTCATCGATTTGCCACCATGAACAACGCATCATCGACTCATCGTTCGCCAACACATCGGTAAGACTGCTTTTATGTATGCATGCATGTGTACGTGCATGCGTGTGTGCATGCGTGCATGCATGCGTGTGCGCGTTCATGCATTGACACCCTTTGTTTAAACAGTTGTAAGCCTACTATGCATGCATGTCACAATGGATAAAACATCGTCTCCTAACACACTGCTTTTATGCAGCATTGACACCCTTTGTTTAAACAGTTGTAAGCCTACTATGCATGCATGTCACAATGGATAAAACATCGTCTCCTAACACACTGCTTTTATGCATGCATGCATGCATGCATGTGCACGTGCGTACATTTGTTTAAACAGTTGTAAGCACGTAAGCCTGCTTGCATGCGTATGCGCATTGACACCCTTTGTTTACACAGTTGTAAGCGCGTAAGTCTGCTTTTACGCATGCATGCATGCATGCATGCATGTTGTGGTTGTTTATTTTATGCATGACCCTTTGTTTAAACAGTTGTCAACACGTAAGTCTGCTTTTACGCATGCATGGTTCTCATCCTTTGTTTAAACAACAGCCTGTTTTTATACATGCATGCATGCTTCACACCCTTTGTTTACACGTATTGTGGTTGTTTCTTTCATAGACCGACATGCACGGTCCAACCGTCACCTCGTCAACCACCGACTCCGACTTCAACAACGCAAACACCAGCTGCATCCACCAGCCACGACCCAGACGATATTGATTGCGACAACAGCCTCATAACAATATTCCTTCATCAAGACCCCATCACTGGGTTGTGGCGCACACCGATACCACAAACTGAATTTTATCCACGACGTGGTTTCAATACACCACCGACTACAACACTCTTCCCGATTGTTCGGGACACAAATCGTCCGACCTCAATATGGGGACCACTGCCATAATGCAGAAATAAATTTATCTCTACTACTCACGTTTTCACTCGTCTGTATCCAGTGCATACACACCCTACATACCAATCCATATGCTGTACGTTAGCGTATTTATGTCTTGGTTCCGATTTAAAACTCACTACTAGTCGTATTTATTTATTTAAACGCATTGGTTTCGTTTTAATCAGAGCACTAGAACGCACCGCGTTAGTCAGCTATGCTGTCATGCAGGGGTCATAGTCCACTCCAGCAGCAGCAGCTCTTATCGCTGCTGTCAACATAGGGTACAGTGGGGCATCCACATAGGGCTGACGGGGGGAATCTGCACACAGTGGTTTTATCGTGGTTATATATTCATGCGATAAACGCATTATTGCTTACGTCAGCACGCGCTAGGTACGGTGTTGATCGCTAGGGGACGAACTAAAAGGGTCTCTGCACTCACCGCTAGGTGGCATCTCGGGGTAATCAATCACGTTTTTTATAAGTAGGTGTCCAAAACCAATTAGTGTCAAAGGGGTAATCCATCACGTTTTTTATAAGTAGGTTCCCGAAAACGATTAGTGTCAAAAAAAGCCTTTGATCTTTTTTATAAGTAGATGCCCGAAAACGTTTAGTGTTCATTAAAACGTTTTTTATAAGTAGGATTTGGAGAACGAAAAACGCCTCTATACTACTCACGCAGTGCAATAAATTGTTCTGTTTTTATGTGTTTGTATACGTTTCGTCGGTTTTTCTGAGAGCTATGCTGCGTCACCTATCGAATTGCTGTATACAGCTTTGGGAGACGTGTCGCCAATCAAACCGTATGTACAACCACACGCTCCTGGAGCATGATGGCGGCGCCCTGTGCATATAGTAGCTACGTTTGAAAAATTATTTAAAATATACCGTGACGCTGTACTTGTCAAATCATGGTGACTTGTACTGTAAATGGTATGTTCTTATGTTTGGGCTGTGGTTGTTCAATCATTTCATTCCCCCTTTAAGGTTAGGTAGGCCTATTGAATATGTCGACTTGGTATCAATGAAAATAAGTCAAACAAAATGTATGTGCGTGCGTGCGTGTATGTGTGCGTGCAACGTGTGGCGTTGTAAACGTGTGATAATATATGCTCCAAAATATAGTAAAAAAACTAGAAAAAGTTTATAAATAATCGTTTATGTCTGAAAATTGTTAAGTTGAAATATGCGCATACGAGCGATCATTATGTATTCCTAGACGAGCAGGTGTGTTTATGAATGAGCGGCAGTGTGCATATTGTGTGGAATGCCGCAGTAACCTTCCCGAAAATCAGCCCTGCCCCGCCTAAAGTCAACCACGCAGTTCCGACATAAACATCTGTTTCGTTTTCCCGGTAACTCTTCTTGTGCGCAGGATCTGTGCGTGGACCTTTGTAAGTCACAACTACCTCGCCCGGCTTGGCGGCGCCTGGGTGGACGAAGGGTGGGGTGGGGGGACCGACCACTTTTTAGAATGAGGCCAACTTATTTAAGAAGATTGTCCACTGGATTATTATTCAGGAAGGTCTGACGTTTTAAATAATCATAGCGCAACTAAAGGTGAGCATAGCTAAGGATCCTATCAGTGTGTGGTATAAATGGGTTTAATTTGCACTGGCTATTCAGTAATCTCAACACTTCATTTGCACCATGCCCGGCAATGCCAAGAATCCAACAACACCTACAAAAGTATTGAAAGTTCGTCACGAAAGCATTTATGGGTCATCCACAAAGTTCGTAACGCTATCTGTGGACATTGTCGTGTACCCTTTGGCATGCTTCATAACGCTGCATGTATACCTAAACATACATCTAAAGCCTTTGACTAATTGATCATAACATTATTACAAAAACTAAATTATTATGGAATAAATGGTGCAGCACTAGATCTATGTAAAAACTACTTACATAATCGTAAGCAATATGTTGAAATTGGCGATTACAAGTCGGAAGAAGCTGGCATAAACACTGGTGTCTCACAAGGGTCTATTTTGGACCCCTTCTATTTATTATATATATTAATGACATAATATTTTTAAGTGATCATTTTAAATGTATAATGTATGCAGACGACACCACTCTTTTTAGTACATTGAATAAATTCCAATCTCCGGATGGCCAAGTCCAAATTCAAAACAGAAATAAATAATTACAAAATGTATACAGGTGGCTAAAGGCAAACACACTTTCTCTTAACATTAAAACACTAAAGTCGTGGTATTTCGCATGCCCCAAAAGGAAATCGAACTTCCTAAAATAGAAATAGATGGGACAAATATTGAATGTGTATATGATTTAAAATTTTTAGGTATCACAATAAACCAACACCTAAATTGGGACAGCCATATAAACAAAACAGCGAATAAAATAATTGGAATTTTAAATAAACTTAAACATGTATTACCTGAGAATATATTATCTATAATGTATAATTCGTTCATTCTTCCCAAAATTAATTATAACGTATTGGTATGGGGTCGTCAAGCCCATCGCATTTTTAAACTTCAAAAGAAAGCAGTGCGAATAGTTACTTCACGTAAATACAATTCTCACACAGATCCCATCTTCAAAGAATGTAAATTTCTTAAGCTGGATGACATCTATAGACTCCAACAGCACAAATGTTATTACAAATTAATCAACAAGATTATACCAAAATACAGTCGTATTCCAACACATACAACTTTGCAATTCACCAATATAACACACGTGGTAAAAACAATTTATTTATTCCCAGAGTTAATCATCAATATGCAAAAAAGTACATCAGACACAACATTATACAAACTGTTAACAATACTGCAAATATCATCCTTGATACAATTTCTACACATAGTTTATAATGGTTTTTTCACTTATAAAAAAATTACTTTATCAAGAATTATGAATCATATTTCTATTTGTTACATCTGTCATTCTTAAACTAGACATGACTTTGCATTTGTTTAAACTAATTTATGTATATACTATGTATACACATATATGTATGCATATATAGTTGATCACGTGATAATCATATGATTATGTTACATCAGTAGGGTGGCTCCCATGATAGCGGCATATAATTGTCTTAATGGGAGCCTCCCTGACCTTACAATGAATATTATATTGTAGTTTATGTACTTATGATGGTCATAATAAATACTGTCTGTCTGTCTGCCTGTCGGTCTGTCGGTCTGTATGCCTGCCTGCCTGCCTGACTGCACTGATTCGTTATTTATAACGTTACACGTAGCATATCAGTGTGTAAGAGGAACAATGTTACATTGCTGGTATTTTGTTGAAACCGATCGAAACTGGGCCACAAATAACGTTATTCACATCTGATATCGACAACTCAACAAGCAGACACTTAAAAAATCGCTACGTAAGGCTTACCAAGAGACCCCCATCCCACGTAAAGCTTCGTCTCCCTCTTCCGCATCGACTCCACCCCTCTAAACGTGACTTTATGGATAACCCCATATACACCAATATTAAAGGTCCTCAACCAATTCGTTTGCCCATCGCCTATCCGGTTCTTTTAGGTCCAGATGTGTAATGTGTGAACAGTTTAACTAGTGTGCACAGTCAGTTTAATAAAAAAATGCGTACTTGTTTTTTTAATCGTCAAAAAAAAAAGATTTGTCGTTACATCGGGTATAGCTGGCGAAAGCCAATTGCGCTGTCGACCTCCTGCGCCATTTCGGTCACGTGCTTTACGCGAGATCGCCATCCCACGTATTCGAAAACAATAACAACATACACGTGCTTTGGTGTATCAAGATGAATATTCCAAAGTGGTTGTACGAAGGTACGTATACTACACTATCGCATTTAGCAACAAGAACGCGTAGCCGCGTATTAATTCAACGAGAATTGCAACTTGCGAACGTCAACACTCGACTCGAGGCAGTCTAAGTCTGACTCTAAGGCTAAGCCAGACACCACTGACACCAGCCCAGTCCATCATCCATGTTATCAGCCAGAGATTCAGTCAGAGGCTGTGACAACAAGCATACTATTTGATATGCATTGTAATTTGTATTTGGTTACGTATGATCTTGGTAATAAACTATATTATTGCGACAATACATGTAGAGAATAGATGACGTGAGGCTGCGAAATGACAAATAACATTGGTTTGGCAATAGTAACTTAGTCAGGGAGCATCCGTAATTTCGTGCAACAGAACGTCAAATACGGGAGTATTATATTGGTGATCATAATTATTAAAACCGTTTTGTGAAGCACATTTTGATACTATTACTGCAGAATGTTGTTGATTTGCATTGCAGTTTATGCAAAATAATTGAGATTTGTTATATTGACGACCATGATGGTGATGATGATTTTATTAAATATAAAAATGTAAACGTGTAAATACATAAAATATAAATACAGTTAAAGTACACCATATATAAGGATTAAACAAGATAATGCTCGCACTTGTTTCCGTTGTGGTCCTTGGTGCCTGGCTATAGTTTATGTAATTGGTATCCTGTGATACCTTTCAACTGACATATGCCAGCTATTCTTGTGTATTTACCAGTATGTGTATATATTCTCACCACAGCAATGTATGAATGCATAATACGTAACTTGAATTATGATGTCCCAAGAATGGGAATGAGAGGAGACAGAAGAGGAGCTAAGGCGGTCACCTGGGTCAAGCAGACACAGGGAGGATACATAGTCTGCGGGAGGCCCACATTTGATCAATCCAGGTAATTTCAAATTTATAACAATTAACCACGAGTTATCAAAAAAAATTTAATGTGCACATTTACATATATATTTGTTTTCATACACATTTTAATAATAACATCTTGGACGTGGAAAACTAAGTTGACTTCTGCACTTATATTATACCCACAGACATATTAATACTCCTTTAAAAGTATTTAGCATACGGCGATGACTCAGAAATAAGTTTATAAAATAAATTGTTCATTTTTGAAGAAGGTAAACATACATGGTATGAACCTTTGAATACTTGGCAAGGAAAATATACTGTTAGCATCACAATAACACCTCATTTTGTAATTTCCAACATTCACCTTGACCATTCAACTTCAGGCAGAACCTTAACATGTCAAACATGAATATGTGTAGTAGTTACACATGGCAGACACTGACATGCATTTGCATGCTGAAAACAAAACAAAAAATATAAATGCTCTTTATTGATGCTTTACTGATTAGCAGAATTCAAGTCAGTCTATAATATTGACTAAAATCAGGCATCACTGTAATGAAATTGAAAAATGTTTAATTCATTTAATGACAATGAACACCTTATAAAAAAATAGTTAAATTTTTTCACCGTTTTGAAAAAGAGCACATTCTACTAATGTCTGCATGCTGTATCAACCCACCCTCTCCCTCCTCCGGAACAACCCCGGTAAACATTGACTGTTCCTAAGATATCAACATGTATAGATGCAGCTGTAGTAGCACATTTCTTGCTGCCGTTTTTCTTGTGAAATGCTGCAGGTCACACATGAAACATTATTTTACATTTACTGATTATGAGAATGAACATTCCATCATTATTTACTACCAACACTACAATAATACCTGTTTTTGTTTACTGAATATATGCTTTTCTTTACAGGAGATTGGACTAGTGTGCTTAGTATCACTAGTTCTCCAAGTTAATATGGCATACTGGGCAGCTGTATTTGTCCAGGATCTCGGACAAGATTCTACAGCCATGCAGCATGCTACATATTAATGGTTTGTCATGTGAATGTCCACCGACTGATCCCAATTGTGTCGTGTGTTGCATCCGTGACAGATTCCCCAGTGCCGATGGGGTGTACACTGGCTTCCAGGTCAGTCAGTTAGCTTAACTGACTAAAAACCAATGTAGAATGCAGGTTTGCTTGACATACGAATATGGTGACGCCTGACTAGCTTGTGAGATAGGTTCAGTGTCGAGCATTCTTCGGTGAACTACATCAGTTTGGATATCGATGACATCACTGTATGTGTTCGCTGTCTTCGATGGTACTGCATACCAGCCTCCTGACATTTTGCTGTACATCCGCATCTACCTATACCGGAGACAAAGTGACAATTAGCATGGCTCTGACATGTATTATATTTTATATGTGATGACACATTTATCAAAAGTCAATAATACACAGTATTTGTATTCAATTCAACTTTTACTTTTAGAAGTGTCTATGACAAAATACATCAATTATCCAGCATTGTTACAGTGGTAAGGTTCCACTGTCTTTGTGTTGCTGATAGTCAGTGGCAGCCAGCTGAGTTCTTGCAACGTACACCAGGTACTTGTTATGTACAACAACACAAGTTTGTGATGAAGTAATGGTATTGAAAGCCTTTTCACATTTTGCAACAACAATCTGTTGATACAATGACAGCAGCATTTTACTTGTTTAAGTTCTCTATGTATCATGAGGACTCTTATTATACTTTTCATGCCACGTTTCATATTTATAAATTATTCTTTTTTATCACTGGTTTATATTTTCACAAATAATTTACGTTACATTTTCACTTCGCATGATGATTATACACCTGTACTGATATGGTGTATTATCCAGTCCTCGGGATTGCTCAAAGCGCTTTAAACTTTACTCCCTGGTAGACCTGTTACTTTGAACACCATCTCGACTTATGTGGGAAGCATTCAGCCACACTGAAATTAATATGCGGAGACTATTTGTACAAAAATATTGCGGTCTGTAGCCGGTACTCTTCATACAACTGAGTAAACCTGAGCAATGTAGCATGTAGTGATTGTACATGTAATTCTCAGTCACATGGCGATGACCCTGACTAGTCAAGTGATTATTATTTGCGAGTTGTAAACATACATACCAAGCATTGCATAAACTACAACATTTTCGAATTTTCTAATCATTGATGTTTTTTTAACAAAGAACCATAAATTATGATTCTTTGTTAAAAAAACTATTGTGATTCGTAATAGTTATTTTTATTTGATATGTACATATTACATTTGTTCAACTAAACATCTTCCTAAGTAATTTGTTCTCATTGGTTTACATTTTATGGGCATGCGATATTAAAAATTGTTGTTAATACACATATTTGTTTAGGCACTAATTTTGTGAGTTGTAAACATACAAAGCATGTATAAACTACAACTAGCATTTGACATCACATGTACTAGTGTTGTTTTTTTGTAACAAAGAATCTTGATAAAAGTATATGTTTGTTTTTTATATATACCTGACATTTTTTCAACGTCTTCCTAATTTTTGTTTCTATTGTTGTTTTGCATTTTATGTGCATGTGATATTAAAAAGTATTGCATTATACACATCAAGTGCAGTGATTGTACCTGTAGTTGTATTGTACTTTTCATTATTTTGTAGTCAATCTCATCAAATAGTTTCAATAAAATGTTTTTACTTACATTGTCTTTACTTTAATTCACATGCATTTCTAACAACAATATGCAATTTAAAACGAGGACACCACATTACGACAAAATCCCCATGCAGACAAACAAAACTATCACATACAGGGGTGGATCCAGAAATCGAGTATGGGAGGCACAAAAACCTCCACTGGCGGCCAAACCAAATGGTGTAGTCTAAATTTTGTCGCTACCACACTGCCATAACATCACCCGCTCCATTGGAATGGTGATATCGGAAGACGCCACAACTTTAGCTTATTATTATCACCTAAACTGGGGCACATTTCAAACGGTCTGGGAGGACACAGTCGCGTGGGCCCATTATAAAATATTTGCAGACACACCAAATTCTTATGGTTTAGGGGGGCACCTGTCCCCAGGCCCGCCTGGATCCGTCTATGACATACTTGTTTATTGCTTGTATTTATAATTTTTATAACAGGTTTGGTGACAGAGTACCCACATTTGACAACACTCATTTACCTGAAGGTGAAGAGCTTTGAAGCATACATCTGCATGTGGTGTTGACACACCTCGAGTTCAGAAAATATAGTACATGTATTAATAGTCAGCACTGATTGTTTCTAACAATAATCATTTTAATGTACTTGCAAAACTTGCAGTGCAATGAATGACCACCTGCAAAATGCAACCAGTGCCAACAGTCAAAAGCTATCTATATAATATATACATGTTATGGGCATTAATGTCCATGGTATTGAGGGGCGCTGGTTTTCTGAACATAACAAAAACTCACAGAATGGACAATAAAAAACTTAGTGAAACTACTGGAATATTCTGTTCCTTGTAAATAATTAAATACCAAGACTACATACAATTGAATTAAAATTAATTTGTTTAATGTCCTATAATAGTATTTTTTAATATAAAAGTAATAAATTTGTTAAATTACTATTACATTACTGTTGTTAGTAAATTATGTACATATTGGTTCAATAATTATAATCGTTACGGATCATTTATAATGCATTTACATTATTACTATTTTCCCAAGCCTACTTAGGCTACTAGCCTACTACCATATACGACATGGACATAATATAGTCACTATCATTGACATAAGTATATGCCATAGGCATAGCGTCGTACTGTTAGCTGATATTAGTCTATAGTAAACAGTGCCCAGCCAGGCCGCCCATACCGCCATTGCCAATGACTAAAAGGAAAACAATCAAATAAATTTAGTACAAGCAACATTAATATATATACTCATACGTCTAAATATACGTGATTATAGCTGAATAAATCGAAATTACTAACCTGTCTGGAAGAACCTTTGCGAACGCTGCATCTCGTCTGTTGATATTGTGACTGACACCACGACACGGGCAACGGCCCACGGCCACAGTCCACTGGCACTGCCAACTCCTTCTGTTTGCTTTGTTTTTTCCATAGTCGTTCCCAAATAGAAATACATCTTTAATGCGTGGGTACTGTTTTTGTCTGTCTAATTTAGCCCATTCTGTTGTGTCGGTGTATGTTCGTAGACGTCCACTCATTGCTTAAACTCGGAATTTCATAACATCAACAGCGCCAAAGGGTAAGGGTCAAAGGTCAATATCGCCCATAATTCGCGATCACGAGAAGACAAGAACGCGATTCCACGCCGAGTTCAATGTCCATACTCGGCGCTAAAATCGAAGCAAAAAACCGGATCCGGTTTTTACTAAAAACGAAAGAGTTCGCAGTTTTTGTATTAATTTTATAAAAACGAACTAATACGTATGCATAAACGAACTAGGATATCATTGGGGAGTACTTGATTCCTCTGTTTTTGTGTGTGAAATTACCAAGAAACGCGAGGAGCAAGACAATCGAATTGGTTGAGTACCTTTAAGAGAAAAGTAAAGAAATTTACCCCGCATACATATTCCACTGCACGACGATGACGCATATTGATAGGGTTCACCATTTATGCGACATCGCTTCTCGTGTAGGATAACTGCGATAATAATTGCGTAATGGCCGTGCACGACCCATCCGTCAAAGAAGTGTTTGTTCAAAGCATAAAAAGCGGTTTTGCGGTGAAGAGCCTCTTTGGTGCGCACACTTATTTGTGTTTATAAATGTGCCCGTTATTATTCGCGATTCATTATTGGTGTTACCACGAACAGTTCACAGTTTATGTCGAATAAAAAATGAACTGCTTTTGGTGTTTACTTGGGCGTAAGTAGGCCTAATGCGATGTGTGTGACATTGCAAAAAAAGCAACATACTTCCGAAACAAACGATACAAAGACATTATAAAACGAAACCTGAATAAACAAAGAATATATTAGTGGGTGTGGTCACATGTTTCGGTGACCGGTGACGTAATGGCCCCACTTATAGGTTTAGGCTAAATATTTATGTAGTGTAACTCTTCAGCAGGTAGTTGGGACTATAGTGAATGAATGGTGAGCTTGGTTAGTACGGTACAGTGCATAAGGTCTACTGTGATTACAGTAGTAATGCTGTTGTTTTATATATCTATAACAATACTGCTAATGTTGTATATGCCGAAATGTGGGCTTTGTCATCCAGAGGTACAGGAGACTAGTATGGGCTCAGTCACAGGCCTGGCCTTGGGATGTAGAGCCCACATTTCTCTCTCTCTTTAATAAACGTCATTCATTTGGCCTTATTTCATAACTATTCATGACTTGTGTTGGTGCTTGCATAAATGAGAATATGCGGCCACGGCACCGTGCTGCATATGTATTTTTGTGCTGGCAACAGTGCAGGACGAGTGATGATTGGTCTAATGGATCCTAATGTCTGATGCTAATTACCCCCTTTGTCTTTGGTGCTCTCTTGGCACAAGGAACCAATCACTGCGCGGTAATGGCGCTCGGTGGCAGATTTCAACGAGCTCTTGGTCACTTCGTTTTTTGTGAAAGCAGACAGAGTGATCATATCAAAAATGTTGGCCCTCCCATCCCTCCCAATTTTTGATAGCTTTTTCTTAGTGCAGGTGGACAATGTGTTCACGGGGTTTTGATGCCGAGACAGCTCGCTTCTGTTCCACCGGTGATTTTAATACGTTGGGCGTAATGGCCCCACTTATAGGTTTAGGCTAAATATTTATATAGTGTAACTCTTCAGCAGGTAGTTGGGATTATAGTTAGTGTGAATGAATGGTGTGCTTGGTTAGTACGGTACAGTGCATAGGGTCTACTGTGATTACAGTAGTAATGTTGTTGTTTTATATATCTATAACAATACTGGTAATGTTGTATATGCCGAAATGTGGGCTCTGTCATCCAGAGGTACAGGAGACTAGTATGGGCTCAGTCACAGGCCTGGCCTTGGGATGTAGAGCCCACATTTCTCTCTCTTTAACTTAATCTCTTTAATACACGTCATTCATTTGGCCTTATTTCATCACTATTCATGACTTGTGTTGGTGCTTGCATAAAATATATTCCAGGCAGTGGCACTACCTAGGATCGAAACACGCAACCGCGACTCTCAGCGAGAGAGAGAGGGGAAGTACGCCTGGTCTACGTGCACTAAAACGAAGTTTAATGTACCGTAAAATATATTACATGCAAGTAATTTTAAATTTGCACGGTTGTATGACCATTTCTGCTCGGAGAGAAAACGCTTGAGACGGCGTTTCGCCATGAATACGTTTTGACGCACTTTGTACTTTCCAAATTTAACAATGATTGCGCGTGGCTTGGTGTTGTTTCCCGACGCACAAAGACGTTGACAAGGATCTATGTTGTCACGCTCGACGGGAACATTAAGCGTTTTGACAAACAGGCAAATGACAGCTTGTTCATTGTCGTCGCTGGCCGGCACCCCGTGCACGATTGTGCAATTTTGGCGACTATATTGTTCTAGGGGGTCAAGTTCATTTTCCACGTTGACCTCTTGTGCTTCCAATTGCGCAATGCGCTTGGCCAAAGTGCGATTGTCATTGGATTAGAACACGTTATATAATGGCTCCCGGTGGAAATATGTGACTCTGTACTCGCCTCCAATCTTGCTTGCGCGTTATTGTTTTTTACCGAAGTCTAGACTTAAAGAAAGAATGTTTTAAAAAATTCAAGTTTTCCAACTACCATTTTGAGGTTCAAATTTGTCTACTGCCATTTCGTGACTTGGACAATTTTGATTCCCCTAACGCTGACTGTGTCTTTCGGGAGAGACGCTAAAAGCTGCTGGTCTCTCTACCTGGTGGCTACGCCAGGGGGAGTAAAAGAACCCACGCAGCGAGGAATGTAATCAACTTATTGAATACACAATGCCATTTGTCACTCAAATAGAGAGCACGTCAATGAACAATGAGATTCGGCACATAAAAGGTGTGGCAGACAGAATTACAGTGAAGGAGTCGCGGGTAACAAACGAAAGGCAAGATATCTCAGAGTAATACACACTGAAAATAAAATGAGCAAGTGGACTCGTTAAACAAAAGCTTGTTTCCGAGCTTGCAATCAGATGGGTTCTTTGTTTGGCAAATGTGTATTTTTTTTTAAACCGCTGCAACTCTGGGGATAACGAACTCAGTTGCTCTGACTGTTAAGGGCCCCGCTGGTGGATTGCTAGGTGTAGGGCCAACTCAACAACAAGCAGCTGGTTTATGCTCTCTCTCTTTATCCATCCTAAGTTGTTGTGGATCATAAAATGTGTGGTTAATATAGTTAATATGCTACATGTTTTATATCTAAGCCTATTTCACCAGCGGTTTGCCAAGTACAAAATAATAAATGATTCGATCGCTTTTGATGTGGAACATTAAAAATCACAATGCATATTTCATACTCAAACTGGCAACTATGCAAATACGCAAAAGTACATGCATAACAAACCCGCATGCTCTCTTTCAGAACCTCTGCGTCTTCAACACGGATGTCGTGGACATACAACCAATAACGCTTAGCAGTTGAAAGTACATGTAACTGATCTCTCAAAACTGTATGTCTTCGACAATCGCAATGTTTCCGTGGCGACAAAGAAAGTGGCGCTGGGTAGCAGCGGTGTGCACTTTCGTCTTCTTCGTCGGTGTCACAAGTCCGTGCCTGACATGTGCCGTTTCACTGAACCAGCTATTAAAGGAAACAAGATACAACAATGTCTGAAGCGACGGAAGGTCAAGAGAATGCTATTTCCCGGATAATCCAATGGCAAGTACTTCGAGGCGATGGTTAAGTTGTCTAATCTGACGTTTTCGTGTAAGATGGAGAAGAAACATCGCAGTCACGACTTCATGCCTGATGTTACGTATTTCACAAGAGGAACTCGTCTGATTGCTACCGACATTGTAGTCCACTATCGAGATTGCATACAATGTTACGAGACGCTCGTTGCACGCACTCCTACTCCAGGATACGGAGATAGTTTTACCGTCGAACTGGAATTCCTCACCATGGAATATTTTCTCGACACGGAAGTAACGACGGTGCGCACAAAGAAGCAAAACAATATCAACTCAGGAATTCATATTCAGCGAATACCTAAAATGAACTCCTATCCGGAAGTCATCTTTATGTTTTCTTCAAACCAAACAAGGCGCGGAATGAACTGAAAAAGATGCGTGCCGACATACAATACTTAAAGGCGATCATCAACTTGTACGTTCCGCATACGACCAAACTCTTCTCTGTGAATACAATAGGAAAAGGCCTAAGGCGGATAGAATTAAAAATCGCAAGTATGAAGGCAAATTATATATGCTGTCAACGACTATATTCAGCTCACAAATCGTTAAATGTTCGAAGTGCTATTGCCAGAATTTTCCAAGCGTGATTCAGTGATCAAGCCTGGGTCTTGGGGTCACAATTTTAAATTAGCACTCATCTTCGTCAGTTTTGCACCTGGGGGCTGATATATTGTGGGCGGTCCAGTGGGTCCATTCGGGTGGTTCGTATACTTTTTTTTCGAAATTCGTCTAGAGGTGGGGATCGTGGGGGGGTCACAGTTTTAAAATAATATTTTATCTCCGTCAGTTTTGCATGTATGCGACAGAATATTTATTTTATGAGATTGCATATGGGTGAAGGAAACACGTAAATCTCTGATGTTGATATAATAATAATCATCGCAATATCATGCTATTGTTTGATAGTGTCACCAGCACAGCAGATAAAAGTCAATCGTAAAATACTATTTCAAGGATAGTTCTAGAAAAGACTGGCCAGGGAGGATGGGATGGCTAGAAGTAATACCCGTAGGCGACAGTGTGTGTGTGTGTGTGTGTGTGCGCGCGCGTGCGAACGCATATGTGGACTGCCTCGGGCATGTTTTTTTGAATTAGCTCTAGCATGACTTAATCTCCGTTTACAATTACACTAGCCACGTTCTGGTGCTCTCACCGTCACTATAATTATGACGTTTTATAAATGATCGAAATTCGTTGTTTCTAGCACGCCTATAAAATGTATATCTGGTAGAAACAACACTACATTCGGTGTCCTAAAAAGCTGCTGTTATAATAACAATACGATGTCTTACTTCATGAATGCGTGCGTGGTGAACCGTTCAAACGACCACTTAGTCGGTCCAAGAGGGAGTGTTTTGAATGTCCTACACCGGCTGCCACGCACCTGGCTCCCACTGAATATACTAGACTGGTTGTTCCAGCCTCTAACGCACAATGTAAAATCCAAAGTGACAGACACACGAATAGACACAAAGTTTGTATTCGTAGAGACCAATTAACAATTACGTTGAACGCCGATGCACGTAGCGATGGTGTCCGTTTTTGCTTCCCATAAGTTGGCATAGGACTTCTTACAAAAACAATCGTGATTGTGCATCAGCATCTAATGTAAATATTAATTGGTATCTATGAATACAAACCAAACTTTGTTTCTATTATTGTGCCTGTTTTCGTGGATCATACACGAGTGTGAAACGCCGGGACATACAGTGTGCATTGACACTGCGTTTCAAAACACAACAGTACTGGCTTGAACGTAGATTGAAAACACTATTGTCATGTTGGTATTTAGACGAAATTCTTGCATTTGAATCTGACATTTGAACCCAACATATGCCAGTGAATTCGACAATAACGTCAGCTACGTCTTCGGCCAGACAGAATTCCAGGTACTGCACTCGTCCCAGTTATCAAGCGTAACACACAAGTTTACTCTAAATAGCGAAATAACTAAGGAATAATCATAGAACGGAAGATTGGTCCAACAAATATTTGATAAACTGTATTAATAATGCCCCGTTATCTGTTAGATGAAGTAACTATAAACATTATCGTTGTATACCTGTAACCCGTCTTATGCGACCGCTTTGGTTGTGCAAACGGGGTGGTGGCCCAAGATAAATTCTACTATACCTTCGTTGCGAATGTAAATCTCTAGACTTATTTTTACCCAGACAAGCGCCTCTTCAATAATTATTATTGTTGCACTCTCAACACCACCGTCTCCAGCGCATACTGGTATGCCGACGTTATGCACGATCTTAAAGGTTTCTCTTTCAGCGTGTGAGATATATTCCTGCCTTCGTTAATGCATTTGCCCCGTCTTGTACACATCGCTGCACACCGTCGGTAATAATTCCGCCAATGCGCATAATGCCACCAGCATATTTGATCTACTTCACCTCTATTATGATGCGCAAGCCCTACTTTTGGTATGTAACCAACCATTTCTGTCTTATCCAAGGTAATCTTCAGCATCTGCTTCTCAAATGCTCTTTTCATCCATTAATCTTGTAATGTGTTCTTTTACTTCGCCATTGTGCCAAGATTGACAGGTATATCCAATAATCAAATGAGCCAACCGGCCGCGTGATTTGCGGCAGTTTCGGATCCGATAGAACAGGAGCGAATCCAGAGAGGGTAATGTGGGGAGGGGCCAAAACGTCCAAATATTCAGTGGTCTGTGTTGTGTTATACACTTGTAACAGTAATATGTTATGAGAGAATGAGACAAACGCATGTATATGTCAAAATGGCTGTATTTTAGAAGACGCGAGATCAGCAGTGATCTCACGAGACTAGTGAGAGGTAGGATGATCGAGACTAACGTCACATCTCCCTTCCAAGTTCAATGAGTGCTTGGAGACAACTCTCAACTATAGGTCCAGCCGTCGCGGTGGAATCACCACTCTCCCAGAACGTGTCACCACTCCAGTGGGAGCTGTGACCGCTGGAGGTGACACTGGTCTCGGCTCGCGCATACGAAGCGCAACCGGTGTCGTCGTCATCTCGGTAGATGACGGGTCGGCGTCGTCTGCTCGCTCGTCAGCCGTCACGTTAGGAGTCGGCTGCAGATGTCGCCGATTTCTTCTTAGGCAGGACGTCGGCGTTCGCACTACATACGACCGAGGTGTGTGTGCCGGACCCACCACCGTGCCGTTGACGTTCGCGTCTTTGACCCAGACTGGGTCGCCGGCCCGAAGAGTAGAAAGTGGTCGCGCGCGATGATATCGGTCGTACGCGTCTTTCTTCTTCTGACGCATCAGCTCTCTTCGCTCTCTCTCTCCCCTCGGCTCATCCCAGCGGGGCAGAAGAGTCGCAGGCACCGTTGGCACTAACGTGCGCAGCTGTCGGCCCATGCTTAGTTCAGCAGGCGAATAGCCGCACTCTAGTGCTGTCGATCTGTACGCCAACAAGGCATCGTACGGGTCGACCGCCTTCTTTAGTAGATTCTTGACAGTCTGGACGGCGCGCTCAGACTTGCCGTTACTTTGAGGAAAGCGAGGGCTGCTCGTGATGTGTTCAAAGCCCTGCGCTCTCGCGAATTGCGCAAACTCAAATGATGAATACTGCGGCCCGTTGTCGGAGATCACGGTCTCCGGAATGCCATGCCGGGCGAAGATCGACTTCAGATGAAGAATAACTGATGACGAATCTGTTGTCTCCAGCCTGGCTACTTCGACGTAGCTGGAACAGTAGTCGACTACTAACAAGTAGGTCGACCGCCTGAAGAAGAACATGTCCGTCCCGACCTTCTGCCACGGCCGCAGATGACATTCCGACGCGATCATCGGTTCAGAGGGGTTTCGCCTCTCCCTTGCACACGTCGTGCAGTTCTTCACAACTTCCTCGAGTTGTCGACTCAGTCCAGGCCACCACACTGAGGCCTGTGCTCGCGCCCTACACTTGACTACTCCCTGGTGTCCCTCGTGTAGTCGATCTATCATCTCCAGTCTCATAGAGACCGGGATGACGAGACGTACTCCCTTGAGTAAGATGCCGTTGTGGACCGTAAGCTCTTGTTGACACTGCCAGTACAGTCTCAGAATCGACGGCAGAGAACAGTGGCTTGGCCAGCCCTCAGCACAGTAGCGCAGAACCTGGCTGCAGATCTCGTCACGCTGTTGCTGTTCCTTGATCTCCTGGAGACGTCTCTCCGTCGCCGGGATCTGTCCCACGACGAAATCTTCGTGAGCTGCCACTTCATCCGCGAACTGGAGTTCCGAGATGGTCAGCTCTCTCACGTGCGGGGCTCGCGACAGAGCATCGGCTGTAATCAGCTCCTTCCCCGGCACGTGCTCGATCGTGTACGTATAACGCATCAGGCGCATACGATAGCGTTGAATCCGTGGAGTCAGCTCATCCAAGTTCTTCTTCGAGCTTAAGAGTGTCACAAGCGGCTTGTGATCTGTCTCTACATGAAACTCCATACCGTACAGGTAATCGTGGAAGCGCTCCAGTGACCACGTTGTCGCAAGAGCTTCCTTGTCGATTTGAGAGTATCGTTGTTCAGTCGGCGTCATCGCCCGAGAAGCGTACGCCACTGGCCTGTTCGTACCATCGATCCTTTGTAGCAGGACAGCGCCAAGACCGAACGATGACGCATCTGCTGACACCGTCGTCGTCCTGTTCGGGTCATATAGCGCCAGCACTGGCGTCGCACTGAGTTCGGCCTTTACCGCGTCGAAAGCCGTCTGCTGACTCGGCCCCCAGAACCACTGCCTGTCCTTCTGTAGCAAATCACGCAACGGCTGCGTAACTGATGACAGCGTAGGCGAGAACTTTCCCAGCTGATTCGCCATGCCGAGGAAACGTCGTATGTGGCCTACATCTGTAGGCTGACCCATCTCTGTGATGGCCTTTACCTTGGCAGGATCGGCCTTGATGCCTTCAGCCGTCACGACGTGACCCAGGTAGGTGATGCTTGATTTGCTGAACTCGCATTTAGCAAAGTTCAAAGTCACTCCGTTGTCGGCCAGTCGCTTGAATACTGCCCGCACTCGTGTGTCGTGCTCCTCTGATGACGCGCCAAAGATGACGATATCATCCATCATACACAACACCCCGCTCAAGCGGTCAAGAACCGCACTCATGCGCTTCTGGAAGTGCTCAGGGGCTGACGTTATGCCGAACGGTAGCCTTCTGAAGCAATACCGCCCAAACGGCGTTATGAACGTCGTTAGCTCCTGACGGTTTGGCGACAGGGGAATTTGCCAAAACCCCGAGTTGGCATCCAACTTTGTGAAAACTTTCGCCCTAGCCAGTCGGCCAAGCGTCTGGTCGACTGAGGGCAGATCATGCTTTTCACGTCTGACACTCTCGTTGAGATGTGTCAGGTCGACACAGATACGCACTTTGTGCGTCACGACTCCATCTGACGACGTAGTAGTTGCCTTCGGTTTGGCTACCACTACCATGCCGGCGCACCAGTCTGTGGGCGCCTCGACTCGCCTGATGACACCTGTCTCTTCCATTCTCTGCAGCTCCTGTCTAACCGTCTCGAGCAGAGGAATCGACACCCGTCGCGGCGTCGACAACGCAAATGGGACCGCCCCCTCGCGTAACTGGATGTTGTAGTCGCCACGCATGCGACCCAACCCTACAAACAATTTCGGGTTGTCTTGTCTTATAACGTCGGCCGCTTCGACCGAGTCGACCGCCACACGTCGTACGAGATCGAGCATCTGGCAGACACGTCGACTGAGAAGTGACCGTCGTTGGCCACTGATGACGTAAACGTCCTCATCGACTACTGAGCCGTCACGCGACAGCTTGCCGACGAACTTGCCCTGGGCTTTTAGAACCATGTCGTTCGCGCCCACCAGCGTCTTCGACGTCATCTCCAGAGACGGACTTCCTGCCCGTCTGTAGTCGGCAGCCGAAATCACAGTGACGTCTGCACCCGTGTCGAGCTTGAAGCACACGTCAACTCGTTGTTTCGTCTTCATCACCTCGAGGCTGATCGTTGATGACCACGGCTGATCACCTTTCGTCACCTCTCCAAGGAAGGAATACCCCTCCTCGTCGTCTCGGCTGACTGTATCGACGGCCTTTGATGACCTACATACAGTTGAAAAATGACCACTGCGGTGGCACCTGAAGCATGTGGCTTCTCTCGCCGGACAGACTGCTCTCTGATGAGACGACCGTCCACAGAACTCGCACTTGCGCGACGTCTTCGTGGTCGTGGCCTGCGTCTGACCTCCTTGAGGCCTGTTGGTCTTCTGTCTCGTGCCGCCGCTAACTTTCTTCTTTGACTTGACGAAGTCCACACTCGTCCTTGTTGAAGAGGAAGCAAAGTTGCGAAGCATCGCCTGCTCTCGCTTGGCCGCCTCATTCTGACGTGCCATGTCGATTGCTCGCTTCAGCGTAAGCTCAGCGTCTAGCTGAAGTTTCAGCGAGAGCGTCGTGTCTCTGATTCCCACGACAATCCTGTCTCTTATCATCTCGTCGTTCAATTGACCGTAATCGCAGAACTCGGCCAGGCAGAAGAGAGCCGTGATGAAGGCGTCCACCATCTCCCCCTCCTCCTGACATCTTCGGTTAAACTTAGCCCGTTCGAAAATCGTGTTCCGACGAACTATGAAGTGTGAATCAAACTTTGACTTCCCCACCTCATACCGCTCCCTTTCTTCAGCTGTTAAGCCAAAGCCGGCCATAATATCATCGGCTTCATCGCCCATGGCGTAAACCAATGCGTTCACCTGCATGGCTTCACTCCTCTCATTCAGAGCAGAAGCCAGCCGAAACCGCTCAAAACGCCTGATCCACTTTGGCCACTCGTTGGGCTTTGTGAACACAAAGGGATCAGGCGGAGATACGTGGAATGACTGCGCCATCTCCAAAAGTTCAGTAGGCAAAGCGACAAGTCATTGGCAATAGCACATGTGAAGTAGCGTAGCAGCACTAGCGAAGCGTTAGTAGCGAAGCGGTATTGTTCAATCAATCAAAGTTCAGCGAAGCAGTGACAGCGAAGCTTTTACAGCGAAGCAGCAGCAGCTTATCGTAACGTTCACTTACTCAGGCACGTACTGACGGTAAACTTCTGACATCATGTTGTGTTATACACTTGTAACAGTAATATGTTATGAGAGAATGAGACAAACGCATGTATATGTCAAAATGGCTGTATTTTAGAAGACAAGCGAGATCAGCAGTGATCTCACGAGACTAGTGAGAGGTAGGATGATCGAGACTAACGTCACAGTCTGTGCCGGACCACCAGCACGACTCCGATGTCGCGCTCTTGGAACATTCATGACATCGAAAGACGGGGGTTGTTGAAAATGATATGCCGCGCTGCACCCCGTATCTTCAGCTCTTCTTCGGTTTCTCGGCTGGCTTGACTGTGTGACATTGGAATATGGGGGGTGAGAGTGAGGGGGGGGGGGCATTTTTTCTCCGCACCGTCGACGTAACTTCACCTTATTATAACCTAAACGGGGGCACATTCCAAAGGACTAGCGGGCACGGTTACGGGGACCAACTAAAAAAAGTCAGGGGGAACAAAAAATACCAAAGATTTAGGGGGCGTCCCCTGCCTCCCTCCGCATCCGTTTATGCAGAAGATACACTAGCCCCAGACGCTGTTGACGAGTGGGCCAGAAAGTGGGTACCGGTTGATGAACTGGTAAAGTTTTTGTATCCTGACGATCGACTATAATCTTCTCTGGGAAACATGATATACATTTCATCTACGACCATAGGCGGATCCAGGGGGCTTGAGGGGGACACGTGCCCCCTAAACCATTGGTCGTTTGCTTGCCCGTAGACCTTTTTGAATGGGCTCATGTGACCGTGCCTTTATACCCTTTTAAATATGCTCCCGTTTGGGTATAATATGATGAATTTACGCCGATGCGGCGGTAAAAAAAATTTAACAGCCCCCCCCCCCCCCACCTTTACCCCACGCCCTCACCACCCCTGTTCCGGTGTCACCAGTTGAGACAGCCGTACCAGCGGAGAAGCTGGAAAAAAAAGTTTCCGATGTCACCAGTCGAGCCGAGACAGCGGAGAAGTTGAAGTTACGTTTTGTACCCCCGCTCCTGATGACATTTGCAAAACCAAAGGGCTAAGATTCGCAACAAGTTGGAATACAAATCATTAGCTTCGTGTGAAGATGACAACCATGAGGTTATAGATTTACTCATGACAAACGCCTAGAACGTTCTTATGGCGTTTCCGGATTATTTCGATTGTCAGTCCCTCGCACTAGTCACTGCGCCATTGAGAATATACAATAACAGTTAACTAACATGATACTACTAATAAAATAAAATAATTAAGTTACTATAAGTTATTTGAAATACAAGAAAAGTGCAAAACGAGTAATAAATAAATAAAAAATATCAATATCAATAATTAACACTACCATCTCCAAATCCGTACCTAATTATTAATACTGATCCAACGAACAAAACTAAATTACATATTTACCTTACCGGTGCAAGCTGTCAATCTAGTGATGATGTAATCTGACTGCAGTAATATTTAAAAGTCGTTTTTTTCTCGGAGGCAAAAGTTAGGGGCGTCAAACGTGCCGTGAGGTGTGGTCACCGGCTATATGTTAATACGTATGGCTATTAATTATAATTAAAAGTGTGGCCCCGCACGGTGGGTTGGCAACAAACAGTGGCGCCACATTATGGCACTTGTATAACTAAGGCTCTCCCCCAGAGGGGCGTTCGACTTTGCTTACCCTCCTTATTTCTTTAGAAGCAGCCACATGATCATGCCCGCCTCATTAAATTATCATTATCGAACATTTATAACCAGTAAGAATACTCATTCGATGTTTTCATAGTCAATGGTGGTAGACTGTGCCTATTAGTTCGGCGTCAATTGGAAAGGTGGCGCCATAGTAGTTGACATGGACTCGAAAGTCGCAGTTGATGACAAGAAGTCTACGCTTTTCCCAATACCCCAACACAATAAACAGTCCACATCAACATTGTTGTTTCCAGCATTTAGCAACGTTTCGACAGGTAAAGTTACTTTATTCAGTCCCGTCCATCAATCCACCGCGATTAAGTATAAGCAGAATACATTTGAATTTACTTAATTATCGCTCACTGTCGCTTGGAAAATTGACACCTCTCCAGTTCAACTTCCAAGTTTCTTTGCTTTAGCCTTAGGTCCATAACATAGGAGTGGAGAGCACTTAGTTAGTATCCGGGCCCACCTCGATTTCGCCATTATAACCACATGTTTAGTTAAGTTTGATACCTCAGTGCTTTAGTTCCATTATTCAGTATCAACCGAATATCATTCCATTCCCAGGCGTATCTAATCTATGTTTAAAAAATATTGTGTTTAGCGACTTTTGAGGCCCAAGTAGCGACCCGGTTTTTGCAAGTCTGCACTGCTGCGACCGGGCATTACCACACAGCGTGCGTGAAATGAGCGATATATTGATAGCAGCATATGCATAACCGGGATGCTAGCCTTGAAGGAGATACTGCAGTGAAGTTATTAATATATGGATAAGTATATGTTAACAGCTTCAAATTGTGTAATTTTCCTCTAAACCTCTATCATATCAGCTTAGATACCTGTAGTCCTCATTGACTCTAGTACATACGCAATTCAGGTTTTATCCAGACATGTTTTACTTATTGTGTAAGTGAGACATTTCACTGTGTGATGGTTTTCTCCTAACAGAGCACACACACAGTGTTGAAGAGAACAAAAGCTGGCTGTACAATGAGAGCTTCAAGTCTACGGATGCTCTAGTCAACCAGCTGCAACCAACTGTCAGGTAGGAAATACTCTCAGAAAGTCACATGCACAGTAAATCTTACTGCGTAATAGGACAACTTCTTCATTTCAGTTGTTACATGCTGCCAGATCTGCATGCACCCAAGGTCAACTATATGTATAATTGCATTTAGTTTTCTTCCTCAATCATCAATGTGCATTGACTTATATAATTTATGTTATTTTATTTACGTTTGTGAATATGCACTTTAAAAAAATATGTGTAGTAATTAATTTCTGAGACATGCTCAAACAAGGCATTTTCCGCTGTTGGTCTGACTGTCAATGTGTAGTTGCCTTTTGTATTCTATGAGCGGTTTTTAATTAAACATAGCCACATGTGCAGTGTATATGTATATATATATATAATGGGTAGTCACATATTTCTAATTGATCCTTTGACAAAATGTAACTGACATTGTTACATATGTTACTGATATACATGTAATAATAAGGTAACTTCTTTTGCACCTAAATCCTCAGAAACCAAGCCCAGAGGCGCATCAGTACAAGAGTTATATTCTAGAATTTACTCGATCTACCACAAGTAATACTAGCGTCAGTTGTTATGGAAGTGAAGCAAACACAAACTTAAGACAATATGTATTAACTTTGCATGATGTGGTGTTTTCTTGTCTGTACTTAGTGAAATCTCTGCGGAGGATTCATCGGCCGACTCTGATCAAGCTCTAGCAGCAAAATGTGCGAAAGTCTCAAGAGCAGGTGAGATGTAGAACAATGAACAGAACAGTTCAACCTCAACTACCATTTCTAATGCATTTACAGTATATAATTATTGCTACTACAAATACCATTACTTCCACCCAGCAGACAAAAAATATCACAGATTTTTCATGGTTGGATTGTTGCTTGTCAATTGCTTTGCCAGTGTCACTTTCCCAGAATATATTAGCTATGTGTACAGTACAGTACAGAGGAACATTGTTAATCTGGATACATTGGTCCACAGTATGTACCCATACTTATCTGGATTAGCAAGTTTTCTTGATAAGCAAATTTATGCATGTGATGAGACATATTAGCATCTATAAACTGTGTTCCTGTGAAATTATGTCCAGATGCGTTCCATGCTTTTTATATGAGTTAATATAAAATATTCTTAAGTTAATACTAGACAAAATAAGAACAATACATTGAAGGTATACTGCCCACTAAATCGCATTTAATAAGCTTGAAACAGTAATCGCAAGTTAAATATTTTTCTTCTGTGACATGCAAACACAATGTTCAGATTGTAACCGACTCTGTTGGCAGTGTAATTGACGTTGGTCGGTTTATCCACAAAGCTTTGATGTTCACTGTGGGTGTGATGTTCCCACGTTCAAGGCAACCAATTGAATTCAGTGAACTTCCTGCTAATAATTACCACCTGCTTCTGGGTAATGGAACAGACAACCTCCTTTTAATCAGTTACTGTACAACAGAAAGCATTATTTTAGACATGTATTGTTATCTGTGCCAAACAGGTGTTGTTATTTGTGCCAAGCAGGTGTTGTTATCTGTGCCAAGCAGGTGTTGTTATCTGTGCCAAACATGTGTTGTTATATGTGCCAAACATGTGTTGTTATCTGTGCCAAACAGGTGTTATCTATGCCAAACAGGTGTTGTTATCGGTGTCAAACAGGTATTGTTATCTGTACGAAACAGGTGTTGTTATCTGTGCCAAATAGGTGTTGTTATCTGTGCCAATGAAGTGTCACCATTCCAATTGTTGTGATAGTTTGGGATGATATTTGACTGCATGTTTTGCAGAATCACCCGAAGAACTTGCTGTGAGTCACACGGAAAGAAGACACAAACTGAAGAAGAAAAATAAGAAGCACAAAAGTCACCACAAGCACAAGAAGCACAGAGCAAGGCAAAAAGACTCACAGTCATCTGATGTCAAGTAAATAACAACCGTGCAGTCAGAGAAGCTGATTGGGGCCTCCACCTAACACATACGTTCCCTGTGTGAAACTATGAATAAGTTATCCGAATGTATTTTGTATGTTGCTCAAACACACTGTACATACATTGTTACTTTATTCCGTGGTTCAATACTTATTCCACATGCTTTATGTATCCAGCTAAGTCCCACGGGAACCAAAATGTGCAGATGAACGATGTTCCACAGTATATTATTTTAGGTTTCACCATTGTAACATAACGTAACATTTATTTGACCCCATGTAGGTACACAATTCATTGATTTTACTGAACGTCACTTGTAAATACCCTCACTTGAAAATCTTATAAAAATCATCAAATCGTGTTTTGTGCAAAATATTTTAAACATGAATATCCAAGTTTAACATATTCTGACCTTCAATAAATGTTATTTCTAGCTCAAATGCAAATTAAGCATTAGCATGTACCTTGCTACCAGATACTGTTATATGATTCACTATGAAAACAGGGTCTATATACCTCTTAGGATCCACATTTCAGGCTCAGTGGAATGTTTTCTTCTTCACTTTCAGAAGTTTCAGTATGAGCTGCCCTCTGTTGTCATGTGACAATGTTCGTGGTTGTCACATGACAGCAGATCATGGGAACGTTGTAACCAATGTCTCTGCTGGTGGCTGGTGTCTCCCATACAACATTGCATTTCTATTGCCTTGCTAAACTCCCTGCAACAAAAGTTTATTTCTCTGGCCAGCATTGTAGCATCTGTGAAGCAATCAAGGCACTGTATGCTCCGTCAGATCTGAAATTTGGATACTGAGAGATATTTATGCCTTGTTTTCATAATAAAATTAACATGTCAATTTTCTGATTCTTAGGACTGAAGTCGAGAATCGTCCCTCTGTACAATGTGAGCTTCCTCGAGACAAAATCTTCATTGAAAGTGTGCAGGGTTTACAGCCAGAAAAGGCCTTTCGTGAGGATCGCAAGTCCGACTCAAGTAACGCGTCATTTGAAAGTATCTATAAAATGCACATTGGAAAATATCACAGAGTTGGGTACACATGCCTGGGACTAAGCAAACTTCAGGTTATTACCTTTGGTAATGATCGGAAATCTTGTAAAGCTAAAACTTTGGACGTACGCTACTTCGGCAAGGAGAATGTTCGCACGGTGAAGACTCTTGAGTTGAATGGAGGTGTGTTTGATCTCTCTCAATCGGCATCTGTAGCATCTGGCAAGGCAGGCAAGATTGACAGCAATGTACCATATATTGCCATCAGTGAAACCTGTAAAGAGAGTGGCCATTCAAACATAAATCCACTCGGTATATACGACTCATCGACAGAGTTATACATGCAGGGACGGGGCCCAATGATGCACGAACAGAAAGTGTCAGGACAGAATTCATTGAAGGCATCGCAAGAGGAACTACAGAGACAGAAAACTGCTGCCTACAATCGTGCATTAACAAATGATCCACACAATGAGGAGAAATGGCTTGAGTTCATCGGCTTCCAGGACAAACTGATCACATATCAGGAGAAAACCGAACCCAACACGGTTGGACATCGCCAAAAGAAACACATTCCGAGTCAGATCCTTTATGAGATCAAGAGTGCCATCTTTGACCGAGCTCTCGAGAAAAATCCATGTTCAATGAAACTGAAAATTGCGCAGCTTGAATTCTCTGCTGCATTCTGGGACAGTGCAAAACTGGTGGCCGAGTGGAAGCGACTGATGTTCACGCACATGAATGATGGGGCACTGTGGCGGCGCTATCTGTTGTTTGTGCAGTCTCAGTTCTCAGGGTTCACTGTGTCGGCCGTGCTGAAAGTGTACACAAAGTGTTTCGAGACTCTGAGTAGTCTGTGTAGTGGCAGTGTCCAGTCTCACCCTCTACTCCCTGGCACCACACAGCACATGATAGGTGAGGTGTTCCCATTGACTATTTACTTATTTTACATGTGAACCATATTTTAGAATTAATTTTTGACCAATGTCATTTCTGTTGAGTCAGTGTTGACTAATTAAAGAGACATATCATGCATTTTTTATTAAACCAACTATGATTATTTTATCCCTTTAGACACTGAGCACCTAAAAGGGTTTGGACACTGGCTTCCCCAAGTGCCCGAAAGCATCTTTTAGCTTTGACGATGTGTGGAGGTGGCATCATCTTCTGGATACCTATGTAACTTGTATCAGTGGATTTGCTGTGTGTTAGGGATATTTGTCATATGGCTTTGTATTGGAAGTTTTTGAATACGTGCTGTTTGAAAGTATCAACTGACAACAAATTTGTAGATATACGTAGCATTCCTTGCAAACACAGCCAGACACAGCATATCACATTTCGCACATTTAATTTAAAAGTTGATTAGTATATATATATATATAGCATCGTCGTGTGCGGAATTCGGGTATCTTTAAAATAAGCACAACCATCTATGTTAAGAAATGAAGTACAAAAAAGCTAAATGCAAACAAATGAGGTGCGCTGGCCCATATCTTGGTGATTTTGTGCATACGCTGCTAGGATTCGGAGCGTGTTTCATAAAGTCGTGTGGTCTAGAGGGTTAAACTATTCACACATAAAATTTGTTGTACTGTATGTTTTACAACAGCTGGTAATTATTTTGAGGTATCCCCAAACACACAGTCATTATGGTAATCCAAAACATGTTTACATATTTCAGAGATTTTCGTGCAGCTGTGTCACTTGCTGCGTCAGGCGGGCTACACCGAGAAGGCCGTGTCATTGTTCCAGGCTCAGCTTGAACTCTCCTACTTCTGTCCCCCCGTCCTCCTCTCTGCCTCCCTCGCAGATAAGAGAGAGTTCCTTGAGACGTTCTGGGACAGCAGTGCCCCCCGACTGGGGGAGGTGGGAGCTGGGGGGTGGGACGCCTGGATGGAGAGGAAGGGAGACGTTGAACCTCTTGTGCCCATCAGTTCTTCCCAAGGTAGGTGATGGATTGGGTATTGATGAAACTGGTGAGTGCCATACAGTGGCATCTCTCTATTAAGGTCACCCTTAGGACTGGCCAAAAGTGGCGTGAATAGTGAGGTGACTGTATTGGCGAGGTGACTGTATTGGCTGAACTAATTTCCTATACTTTATGGGTATGGAAATAATTTGGGACTGTCACCTTAATTGCCAAGGTAACCATGAAGTGATGTTCGACTGTATTTGACATTTGGGTTTGCAGAATTACACATGTTGTATGTTGAGTTTTGTCAGCCAGTTGGAGTTAGACTGTTGCTGCAGTTTGATTAATGCTGCCTCCACATTAAGTTTTTTGCATGTCTAATTTCAGAACCATTAAAAAACTAAGCCATTTGTTATCGTTTACAACATGCATTGTGTTGTTTAATTTAAGTGAAATCACGGGGCAAAAAATTAAATGCGTGTCTATATATATATATAAGTACATAATTTTTTACAAAAATACATTGACTAAACAGTCACTGATAAACGGTGACTAATACTTTACTCGACAATACATTTCTGTTCCTGTTTCCAGATGATGATGAAACAAAAGAAGCCAACTTGCTGAAGACAAACACTGAGAAATGGCAGAAGTGGCTCGCCCTGGAGGCATTTAGGCAAGACCAGCATTGGTTGCCATGGCGTCCAGATGTGGACGCAGGCGAAACAGAGGATGATTGTACAGACCCCGAAAGAGTCGTCTTATCGACTGACATTGTCCCCTACATCTTCTCTCCAGGGAATGACGAGCTGGGAAAGTTCTCACTTCTCTGTCAATTTCTTCAATTTCTCGGCGTACCCGAGATATCCAACAGGCATGGATGCCCCGGGGGTGATTTCAACCTGATTCTGGATGACGTGCGACAGGTTCGTTGCGCATTGCCTAGCGACTGTGGAATGGTTTTTGACCGGTGCGCATCTGGTGGTCATGTCAGACTGGGAGTTGACACATTTGTCAGTAACATTGTTAAGCAGTGTGTGGAGAAAGTAAGTGATGCTGAACGGACAAAACTCAGCCTTATGTTGATAGCATTCAAAGCCGCAGGAATTAACAGTGGGCCGCAGGGAAAACCCTTTAAGGAGGTGAAGAAATTCACTAAGTCGCTGATGAAAGAACCGCACCATCGCAACAACCTTGCATTGTGGGAAGCATATGCGAGACTTGAATGGGATTCCGGAGATGTGGCGAAGGCACGTAAGGTGCTGGACACAGCCCTCGTGATGGCCACTGGAGACCCTCAAGACGCCGGTCATCAACGCTGTCTCGGGTACCTCCTGCATCGGTCCTATGTCGAAATGGAGCTAGGACTGTCATCACGGGAACACGACACAAACGTTGACAGACAGAGGCCGCTGCATGTTCTCGTTGCATTGGCAGATGATCAAAGCAGTGGTAAATACGAGCCGTTCTCTGGAGCATCTAAGATGAATCCAACAGCGATTTTGAAGTCGAGAAGCATGTACAAATCACACTTGGATGAACTGTTGACACAGACAGACAGAGAAATGAGTTGGTCATCTACGGATGACGTGTTTGTCTCCTACGCTGGTGATGAACTCCTGCACTGGACCATTTGCTATGCCATGTTTGAATACCTCACACGCAACATCAAGGCAGCTTCTCTCATCTTTCAACACGTTGTAGACACGATCCGCGAGAAAATCACATCAGAGATGTCGGACTCGGATCATGGTTCGCAACCCTCTTGTGACAAGCGTTGTCATAAACTAGCCCGCTGGTTGACGGAATCTCACATCACACTGCTGTTCTACCACACTGAGACACAGGTGGCGCCACTGCATGTTGTTAGAGGCCCCCTGGAGGCAGCATTGAAGGAGTTTCCAACCAACATCCTGCTGTTGCGTTACTTTGTCACCCTGGAGGCAAGGAGTAGCATCGCTGGGAGACTGCGGCGATACTTCCATCAGGCCACCAAGTCCTGTCAGGTGGCGCTGCTCTGGTTGTTCGCCATATATGCAGAATTGCGGAGAATGCAGTTGCTTGCACAGTATTCCCAGCAGGTGGAGCCACATATCTCAACGAACAACAGCGCAGCAGGTACGATTTAAGTTATACGTGAAACTGAGGTTGTCTGTTCTGTTACCTGGAATCAGCCAGGGTGAAAGGAAGGTTGTCTGTTCTGTTACCTGGAATCAGCCAGAGTGAAAGGAAGGTTGTCTGTTATGTTACCTGCAATCAGCCAGGGTGAAAGCAAGGTTGTCTTTTCTGTTACCTGGAATCAGCCAGGGTGAAAGCAAGGTTGTCTGTTCTGTTACCTGCAATCAGCCAGAGTTAAAGGAAGGTTGTCTGTTCTGTTACCTGCAATCAGCCAGAGTGAAAGGAAGGATGTCTGTTTTGTTACCAGGAATCAGCCAGGGTGAAAGGAAGGTTGTCTGTTCTGTTACCTGCAATCAGCCAGGGTGAAAGCAAGGTAGTCTTTTCTGTTACCTAGAATCAGCCAGGGTGAAAGCAAGGTTGTCTGTTCTGTTACCTGGAATCAGCCAGAGTTAAAGGAAGGTTGTCTGTTCTGTTACCTGGAATCAGCCAGAGTGAAAGGAAGGTTGTCTGTTCTGTTACCAGGAATCAGCCAGGGTGAAAGGAAGGTTGTCTGTTCTGTTACCTGGAATCAGCCAGAGTGAAAGGAAGGTTGTCTGTTCTGTTACCTGGAATCAGCCAGAGTGAAAGGAAGGTTGTCTGTTCTGTTACCTGGAATCAGCCAGAGTGAAAGGAAGGTTGTCTGTTCTGTTACCTGGAATCAGCCAGGGTGAAAGCAAGGTTGTCTGTTCTGTTACCTGGAATCAGCCAGGGTGAAAGCAAGGTTGTCTGTTCTGTTACCTGGAATCAGCCAGAGTGAAAGGAAGGTTGTCTGTTCTGTTACCAGGAATCAGCCAGGGTGAAAGGAAGGTTGTCTGTTCTGTTACCTGGAATCAGCCAGAGTGAAAGGAAGGTTGTCTGTTCTGTTACCTGGAATCAACCAGAGTGAAAGGAAGGTTGTCTGTTCTGTTAACTGGAATCAGCCAGGGCGAAAGGAAGGTTGTCTGTTCTGTTACCTGGAATCAGCCAGAGTGAAAGGAATGTTGTGTGTTCTGTTACCTGGAATCAGCCAGGGTGAAAGCAAGGTTGTCTGTTCTGTTACCTGGAATCAGCCAGAGTTAAAGGAAGGTTGTCTGTTCTGTTACCTGGAATCAGCCAGAGTGAAAGGAAGGTTGTCTGTTCTGTTACCAGGAATCAGCCAGGGTGAAAGGAAGGTTGTCTGTTCTGTTACCTGGAATCAGCCAGAGTGAAAGGAAGGTTGTCTGTTCTGTTACCTGGAATCAGCCAGAGTGAAAGGAAGGTTGTCTGTTCTGTTACCTGGAATCAGCCAGGGTGAAAGCAAGGTTGTCTGTTCTGTTACCTGGAATCAGCCAGAGTGAAAGCAAGGTTGTCTGTTCTGTTACCTGGAATCAGCCAGAGTGAAAGGAAGGTTGTCTGTTCTGTTACCAGGAATCAGCCAGAGTGAAAGGAAGGTTGTCTGTTCTGTTACCTGGAATCAGCCAGAGTGAAAGGAAGGTTGTCTGTTCTGTTACCTGGAATCAGCCAGAGTGAAAGGAAGGTTGTCTGTTCTGTTACCTGCAATCAGCCAGGGCGAAAGGAAGGTTGTCTGTTCTGTTACCTGGAATCAGCCAGAGTGAAAGGAATGTTGTGTGTTCTGTTACCTGGAATCAGCCAGGGTGAAAGGAAGGTTGTCTGTTCTGTTACCTGGAATCAGCCAGAGTGAAAGGAAGGTTGTCTGTTCTGTTACCTGGAATCAGCCAGAGTGAAAGGAAGGTTGTCTGTTCTGTTACCTGGAATCAGCCAGAGTGAAAGGAAGGTTGTCTGTTCTGTTACCTGGAATCAGCCAGGGTTAAAGCAAGGTTGTCTGTTCTGTTACCTGGAATCAGCCAGAGTGAAAGCAAGGTTGTCTGTTCTGTTACCTGGAATCAGCCAGAGTGAAAGGAAGGTTGTCTGTTCTGTTACCAGGAATCAGCCAGAGTGAAAGGAAGGTTGTCTGTTCTGTTATCTGGAATCAGCCAGAGTGAAAGGAAGGTTGTCTGTTCTGTTACCTGGAATCAGCCAGAGTGAAAGGAAGGTTGTCTGTTCTGTTACCTGGAATCAGCCAGAGTGAAAGCAAGGTTGTCTGTTCTGTTACCTGGAATCAGCCAGAGTGAAAGGAAGGTTGTCTGTTCTGTTACCAGGAATCAGCCAGAGTGAAAGGAAGGTTGTGTGTTCTGTTACCTGGAATCAGCCAGGGTGAAAGGAAGGTTGTCTGTTCTGTTACCTGGAATCAGCCAGAGTGAAAGGAAGGTTGTCTGTTCTGTTACCTGGAATCAGCCAGAGTGAAAGGAAGGTTGTCTGTTCTGTTACCTGGAATCAGCCAGAGTGAAAGGAAGGTTGTCTGTTCTGTTACCTGGAATCAGCCAGGGTTAAAGCAAGGTTGTCTGTTCTGTTACCTGGAATCAGCCAGAGTGAAAGCAAGGTTGTCTGTTCTGTTACCTGGAATCAGCCAGAGTGAAAGGAAGGTTGTCTGTTCTGTTACCAGGAATCAGCCAGAGTGAAAGGAAGGTTGTCTGTTCTGTTATCTGGAATCAGCCAGAGTGAAAGGAAGGTTGTCTGTTCTGTTACCAGGAATCAGCCAGAGTGAAAGGAAGGTTGTCTGTTCTGTTATCTGGAATCAGCCAGAGTGAAAGGAAGGTTGTCTGTTCTGTTACCTGGAATCAGCCAGAGTGAAAGGAAGGTTGTCTGTTCTGTTACCTGCAATCAGCCAGGGCGAAAGGAAGGTTGTCTGTTCTGTTACCTGTAATCAGCCAGAGTGAAAGGAAGGTTGTCTGTTCTGTTACCAGGAATCAGCCAGAGTGAAAGGAAGGTTGTCTGTTCTGTTATCTGGAATCAGCCAGAGTGAAAGGAAGGTTGTCTGTTCTGTTACCTGGAATCAGCCAGGGTGAAAGCAAGGTTGTCTGTTCTGTTACTTGGAATCAGCCAAGGTGTAATTATTAGCAGGAAGTTTACTAAATCAGTTCTATTTGGTTGCAGTTTACAACTTGAATGTTTTGTTTATAATTTAGAGATTTTATGGGTACAACTTTCAGATTCCAAACATTGTTCTGGGCCTTTTAAATGCCATTTGCTTGGTGGACTATATGTATTATGTTTTTTCATTGTTTACATTTTGGGTGTCAAACTTTCAAGTTTCATTTATGACCATTGGGAAAAGAAAGCTATACAACACTTATTATTTCAAAATAAATTGGTTTTTTTCTTCTAACTTGTCCCATGCAAATTAATATATATATTTAACTACTTTTGAAACATATCTGTGTATTTTTATATATTGTATTCTTATCCACGTCATGTATGTATATTAGTATATCTAGATTTATTGTACGTGCATTTTATATATGTACTGCTGTCTATGGACGTTGTCTGAATTAAACTTTATTATAATTATTATTGCAGATGTGACACCCCTTGTGGCATGTATGGAGACAGGGACGAGTCATCAATTACGAGCAATGTTTGAGAGGGCGACACACCAGGAGGGTGTACAACACTGCGTCTTGTTGTGGAGACTCTACATGAACTTCGAGGTGAGGTTATGAAATATTATTATGATTCAACGATACTAATGCAAATCATTGTTTTACATTCACAAATGGGTAGTTTATGCCTCTCCATTTTGTGCCAAATTCTTGAATGAAAACCAACAGGAATATTACAAAGAATAATAATCCTTGTAATTGTATTTAAAAGGAAAATAATATCAGCCCCAGAGAGGGTAGTCTGGGGACACAAACCTTCACTGGCGGCTGAACCAAATGGCATAGAACATTTTTCACTCCCGCACCACCATAACTTCAGCTTCTGCTGTCTCGGTTCGACTGGTGACATCTGAAGATGGGGGTGCTGTTAAAAAATTGTCATCACTGTGTGGCTGTATCTTCAACACTGATTCCTTCTCCGCTGCTGGCTCAACTGCCACGACTGTGACATCAGAAGACAGGGTTGTGCTGTTGAAATAAAAAATTTTGCTGACGCATCGCCGTAATTTAAGCTTATTGTAACCTTAGCGGGGGCACATTTGCAAGGGTCTAGGGGGCATGGTCACATGGGCTCTTTCAAAAAGGTCCACGGGCATGCAAAACCCAAATGTGCCCCCCCCAGACATGCCTGTACTATGTGCAGTTCTTAAATAATAAAATGTGATCGTTGATGCTAATTTTGAAATGAAAAGCTGTGCAAATGCAACAGTATTGCTTACAAGTGTGTTTATGTGTGTGCGTGCTTGTGACCTTGTGCATGCATATGGCCATTCTTCCTCATAGTCTTTCCAAACCCAATCTAAGTAGCCAGCGTTTACGTCACCATCATCCTTGCATGCCAGGGGGGCGCTGCAGATTACATGTCTCGGTACAACTTGGCATATCACCTTGTCACAACATGGAAGTCTGGTTGCCATTCAAGTTAAGGGCATTTGGGTTTGGACAAATCGTGGCTGATGTTACATGTAATGTTGGGGAAGTAATTAGTAAAACGTACAGCGAGTCGTGCACAACTACAAAGTCGTCTGGCTGGCAACTGGGATTTTCTGGAGTTTCTCTTTAATATGAAGCACTTTTGGCGTTTGCATGGTTGCTGTGGTCACAATGACGACTGACGAACACACACATACACCATGCATGCCGCACACATACACCATGCATGCCCGCACACATACACCATGCATGCCGCACACATGAGCACAATGTGCAACAGATGAACTATTTATGGCAGATTCAACAAACTTGCATACATTCCCAGCGGTGGAGCAGTCAGCTACCACCCCTGGCTAGCAAGGATGTTCCCCATGTCAGTTAATCTTTGCTTGTAAAACTAACCAAGAACCTGCAGCAGTCGAGGACTGGGATACCTGGGGATTTTTATACACCCTGATACACCCTGTACTCTGTCCTTACAGATGGGCCAGGGGCGAAAGGAAGCTACCAGGGCTGTCTTCTACCGCGCTCTACAGCTGTGTCCTTGGGCCAAGGTGAGTTTAATGTGACCTTCAATCACGGTCAGTTCAGTGTGACCTTTCAAAACACCTCATCATGTATGCCCTTGGATCAAGGTCAGTTCACTGTGTCTGTAGATCACATCTTTTGAAATTGTATATCACATCCTGTTTTCACGTAAAGAATAGTTTCTGAAGAGAAGTCGTAATGTAATAGTAAAAATGTAAACGTAAGTTTATATGTAATGCAATGTCCAGTCCTTAAGACTGCTCACAGCAACAATGTCCAGTCCTTAAGACTGCTCACAGCAACAATGTCCAGTCCTTAAGACTGCTCACAGCAACAATGTCCAGTCCTTAAGACTGCTCACAGCAACAATGTTCAAAGCGTTTGTTGATTGTTTTGTCTAATCATAAGTAGTTGATTAAGTATTTGTTGTATACAACATATCTTAGACATTGTAAAAGTATTCTACCCAAAAAAGTTAACTGGTACTTGAATATAAAAATTTGGTAAGCAGCATGTATACTTTGTTGCATACTGTTTGGTCATGTATTTACTTGTATGTCTTTACATATTTTGTATCCCCCCAATACGTCAATTTTCTCTTCAATTGGTGGTTACATGATGGTTACATGGAACAACGGACTCTTGACTGAGAGAACCTGGGTTTGAATTCTGTGCTGCAATGTCGAACCGTGGGCATGTTTGTTCACCGTGTGTTGCTCTAGTACACTCAACTGTATGAATGAATACCTGGCTATAGACAGTGGTGGATATTTGTGTCTGAATAGTCTTTGTGCATTAATTGCAGCATAGCTGAATGCATTCTAGAGAAGTTGAGAAGGTATTCAATTTAACAGGTCTGACAGAGAATGAAGTGTAAAGTGCTCTGAGCAGTCCTGAAGACTGGATAATGCACTATATAAGAACTTGCCTTTACTATACTTGGCTGCAGGTGCTCTACACAGACCTGGCCCGGCTGTGCCCAGACCGACTGACAGAAGCCATTAACCTGATCGAGGAGAAGGAGCTTAGACTGCGGACACCACTGGAGGAACTGGACCTGCTCACATCTTTAGCAATAGAGCAATGCACCCTAGCAACAGAGCAGTGCAGTACGTCCCTAGCAACAGAGCAGTGCAGCAACAAGGAGCAACAGAAGCTTCCTACATTGACGACGAATGACCTACTTGCAACCGAGCACCATGGTGACTTGCAGGAGCAAGGTGTTCTTACGGTGATGTCGAATGTTGACCTACTAGTGCCCTTAGCAACTGAGCAGTGTTAATGAGCAGGAGCAAGATGTTCCTGTGGTGACGTAGAATGTTTATCTACATCCACCCTTAGCAACCGATCACCATGGCGATAGGCACGAACAACATGTTCCTATTGATGACGTAAATGTTGATGTACTTCTGCCCTTGGGCAGGAACAAGATGTTCCTATTGATGACGTAAATGTTGATGTACTTCTGCCCTTGGGCAGGAACAAGATGTTCCTATTGATGACGTAAATGTTGATGTACTTCTGCCCTTGGGCAGGAACAAGATGTTCCTATTGATGACGTAAATGTTGATGTACTTCTGCCCTTGGGCAGGAACAAGATGTTCCTATTGATGACGTGAAATGTTGATGTACTTCTGCCCTTGGGCAGGAACAAGATGTTCCTATTGATGACGTGAAATGTTGATGTACTTCTGCCCTTGGGCAGGAACAAGATGTTCCTATTGATGACGTGAAATGTTGATGTACTTCTGCCCTTGGGCAGGAACAAGATGTTCCTATTGATGACGTGAAATGTTGATGTACTTCTGCCCTTGGGCAGGAACAAGATGTTCCTATTGATGACGTGAAATGTTGATGTACTTCTGCCCTTGGGCAGGAACAAGATGTTCCTATTGATGACGTTAAATGTTGATGTACTTCAGCCCTTGGGCAGGAACAAGATGTTCCTATTGATGACGTAAAATGTTGGTGTACTTCTGCCCTTGGGCAGGAACAAGATGTTGCTATGGTGAAATTGAATGTTAACCTACTTGCGCCCTTAACATTCCACATCATCCTACTTGACTCAATCATGTATCAGAATCGATTTATTTGGAGCAGGCGCCCACAGAGACAGACAGAACAACAACAGTCCAAGTGAATAAATAATTACGTTGATTAAATTAAAAATATAGGAGTCACATATTTTGCCCCAAAAGACGATCAAAAAGTTACTGTCATCTGCAGGTCCCCAACACAATTTGGCAACTTAATTTCTTTTCTTCCAACCAAGTTTGTATACGTGACACTATTATGTTGACAGATGATATACTTTTTTACACTGATGCAATCCTGATTCTATTGACGCTTTGTGCAGAAGAACAGACAGATATTACCACGACCAGAAGTTGTTGGAAATTGCCAGCAAGTGAAATAGTTGCATTATTATTTGCATCTAGAGCATGTGACTTGGATAGTTAGTTGACAGATGGTCTAAAGCATGACATTATGATCTAGAGCATGTGAGAAAATAGCATCGCAGCATAGGGTGGGTGAGAAACTGCTGTATAAACTGTATGTATGTTGTTTAAAGCAGCAACTGTATAAAATTATCAGGGGCATATTCATAGCTGTGTCATTGAAAGACTAACTGAAAGATGGCAACATTTATTCTGTTTGTATATTGTACAGAACTAACTTATCCCATGTTGGCTGTTCAAAAACACACATTCAAATCTTGTTATAAAGTATATAATCGTACAGTTGTCATGTAATATGACTTGCAATGTCTACAGCGTGTACATATAAACAAGGTGAGGAATCATAGTCTGGTTTTAATTCTTGAGTGTTTCCCAGTGAAGTACAGATGGCATTCAGTTGAACAGGTCTGCCATGGGATAAAGTATAAAGTGCTTTGAGCAGTCCTAAGGACTGGATACTGCACTGTATAAGGACATAACTTTCACCAAAAACCTCCTACTACACTCCCATTGAGGCTAATCAAAAACATCTGTGGGTTTAACATATCTCCAGCTCCATACCCAAAACATTGGGTGCCAAGCCCCCCTCCCCAAATCCCACAGTTCTAATAATAGAAAAATACAAACAATATTTATAAGAGCATTTTTTTCCCAAAATATAACTCATGTTTGTTATTACTGTAAAATATTATTTACAATGTCAACATTACATGAGAGAAGGACAACAATGCCTGTATTGACAACAATGCCTGTATTGACAACAATGCCTGTATTGACAACGTAGTCAAGTTTTAATTCACACAAATTAAAACATCTGCTCTAACTGGAGAATATTTGAGAATACAATCAACAAATAGACGTTTTTCTGTGAGTTATCACTACTGCCAGAGCCGTCTCCTGAATGTCATCTTATAAGTCGTTAACGATACAAAATTCTTGTTCCCAGATGCCAATAAATTAAAATATACAGCGATTTATAAAAATTTACCATGGAAACTGGCGGCACCAGATAAATTACGTAGTATATTTATAAATAATAAACAGCATCTATATGACATCCACACATCCACGCACTCAATCTCTATGGTAGCAACAGCACTCTTTGAACAGTACATATCTGCACAATTTTAATAGAAACCACGATAATCAGTCAATCTGGCACCACGTGGAAATTTACCCTGCCAGTTGGATCATCCCAGAAGGTTGATATTCAATATCAGACAAAATTACTTGTGTTTGGGGAAGGGTTCAGAGGCAGTTTCGTCTGGTGTTGGACATTGATATTTTACGCTTCGGACCGTTAGTGTTAATTTATTGATATCATGATATCAATGTTTACCAACTTTCATCTGAGGAGGCGGGGTGGGGACTGAGGTCAGATGAAAGTAATTTTGTTTGACAGCTGTTGTTACGTATAATTCAACATTTAACACAACAACAAAATTCTATTCACTACACAAATCTATAAATACAACAGGAAACACATCAATACGCAAGTATGACATTTAAATATTGACAACTCTGCTGAAGTCTTCCTCCGTTGCCATGGTAACGTATGTACACAACGTGCATGTTGCCATGGTGATATGTGTTGCACAGAGGTAGGTGGTCCCTACTAGTAGTACTACAGGTGGATGGGTGACTGCGGTGATGAGATCACTGTGTTTGCAGCGTGGTACGGAGTATACTTCAACATCTCCAGGAAATTACCCTCTCCTTCCAGGAATGCTTTGTCCTAGAAACATACAGATAATGACATTGGATACTTCACAAGGTGTTTGTCCTTTGCTCATCTCCAATATTCTGCAGTACTTAAACCGACCTTGTCTGTTTCAAATTTGTTCATATAATGTTCATAATACTTGAAGAAATATCTTGAAGGTATAGTGCCTGCCTGAACAGAGTGTTAACAAACCTGGTGTCCACCGGGCGCAGACAGTAATCGCTGGTAAAATAAGGACGTAGATTGTCCTAAAAACAACTACCTTTTCCGCAGCAATCCTCCACATTCGAATGGTTCGGTCAGTTGCTATGGCAGCAGATACATTATTCATTGAGTCGAGATGACTCTGGAACTCTGGTGGCAGTGATGCAAACAACTTCTGTGCAGCGGGTGTCATCTGACGCTGTGACACTGGGTCTGAAATAGTGACACAATGACATGACGCTAGAGATGAACTTGTACCATAAGTAGTGTTGGAAATTGGTTTGACTTTTATTATCAGTTTCACCAAACTGATCAATGACCAATTATATGGAGAGGAAAGAGCAGAGAAATTGGATCTGTGACAGTAGACAGAAAACAACACTCAAGGCCCTGTATAGAGGCCAGCCTAACCACAGACAAAGAGGATAACAATAACATGGTATCTGATTACATGTCTCTGGATTCACACTATCCAACAAGGGAATGATAAGTAAAACCCTACTCACCTGCGCTTGCTGGGATGGCCGCCCCCACCCCATGCTGCAGTGGTGTCCCCATGGCTAGCTGTGGCGGCACCCCCTGCTGCAGTCGCGCCCCCTCTCTGACAGGCGTGCGACAGCTGACGCAGAGAATGCTGCTGCGGCACTGCTCCAAGTCCTGCTTGTCTTTCGACAGCGTCAACTTCTCCTGTGTGGAAGGCAAAAAAGTAATATGACTATTTGTGATCTGCCACAGCGACGTGGGTATTAAGTTTCAACATTGTGAAATAGAGAGTGCATGATAGGTTTAGCTGACTTGGACTGACTGACTCAGAAGCAACCAGTCCTGATGTTGTTTTACCAGTCCTTAAAAATAAATGAGCTAAAAGTGGCTTTGTTTCATAAAGAAAACAAGCCGTTTTTCATTTCAATTAAATTTTAAACTAAATGTGTCATTAATAGAACCAAATACATGTGATTTCGTAGATCCAATTGCAATGCAAAGCCATCAGAAGAAATAACTTTAGTTTAATCAGAGACAGTAAACGGCAGTGGTGAACAAGGCGGTGCCAGCAGAGATTTGAAAATTGAAGCCTGACGCTGATGGTAACGAAGGACCGACATTTTCAGACTAAGACTAGGTTACATCGTTTGGCCTATACTATTTATTAGCATGTCCTTTCCCGAAGCCAACGACTGAACAACCAGTAACATTGCTGGAATTTGTTATTGTGCTAAAATAATCACCCGATGCTGGAATAACGCAACTACGATGGGATAGCACGTAACGATGGCTGTAACCCGCGCATGTATGTTTGTCTCATGGTCGCTCATCACTCATGGTCGCTAGGTGGCACTAACTATTCTAACTGGATGTAAACAGTCACCATTTACATTCTCCGTGCTCAGCAAGTTTCCTATTCGATGGTCGTACAGAATATTTAGCTGCGTGTGATAAAATGTTACCTTATTGTCTTATTTTGTTTTATTCCATCACAACACCCAACTAGCATGTACACAGCGTAAATTAATTCACTTAATCAGAGCTAGTCCGATGGGACTTCTCCCCTAAACATGGATTAGTCCAGTCGCTGAAACTACTCGTCCGGGACGATCGGACCAGCCTTATTTTGCAGCCTGAATTCAATCATGAGCTATAAAATGATACCTGATTTATTGAAATAGTTTTAAAGCAAATTTTAAAAAGCAATCTTTTAAAAAAGTAGGTCATTTTGACTAATATTGTCTATTGTTTTCTAACAAATGGGTTCGTAAATTCATGTGTTTTATTAGTTTTAGATAGTTTGTCAAGGAAAATAAACTGGACACTGAAATATACGATTATATGGTATGCATTTCTGTGAAAAAATCACAAAATTATTTGGCAATTATTATTATTTTATGATTTGTTTTATTATGTAAAGGGCAGACAAGTACTATGAGTACGTATATATCAGACAAGTACTATGAGTACATATATATCAGACAAGTACTATGAGTACGTATATATCAGACATTTTCAGGTTTTATATGAAACATGTTATACAAATTTTCCTTCAGAGTACAGGAAAATCTACTCGTGAAACAAAACATTTCTTGGGAATGTCCATGTGAACGGACTGTCCTGCATAACACATCTACAACTTGGTTCTGAAATGCTTTCTGTACTGTTAAGATTTCTCTTGTTTTAATATTTTAAAAGCAAATATGTGGGTCGGCATTTGAAAACCTGATCTGTTTTTGAATCAAGAAAGGGCTTATGATCTTGTTGAAAAACACAAATAAATAAACAGACAAAAACCTTAGAAAACAGCAAAATAGATAATACTGAATATTGTCCATTAGAAGAAAAACTAATCAAAAATTAGTTGGATAAACACAGTGGATCCTCACTAATCAGGTCACCTCACTAATCAGGTCACATAACCAATCAGGTCACCTCACTAATCAGGTAACCTCACTAATCAGGTTACCTCACTAACCAGGTCACCTCACTAATAAGGTCACCTCACTAATAAGGTCACCTCACAAATGAGGTCACCTCACTAATAAGGTCACCATCGGGACTGGGCCAAAGTGACCTTAATGGCAAGGTAACCATAATTATTAGTGGGACTAATTTCCTATGTTCTACTGTTATTCCAATAATTTAGGACTGTCTTAGGGTGACCTTAATTGCAAGGTGGCTGTATTCCTGAGGTGACCGTAAAGCGGGGTTCCCCTGTATATCTCTATAAAATAAATAATAAAAAAGGTTGTTAAAGACTGCCTAAAACTAGCATTCTGGACGAACAATCGTCTACCGATAGTTTATTCCAGAGTCGGCCCACAGATGGCGCTACTTGCCTGGATGATGAACTTCTCCTTGGCGCGCAATGTCTCCATGTCCTGTTGCATCCTCTGCACCCGCATCACCAGCTCAGCCTCCTTCTTCTTTGCAGCACCCAACATCGCCTCCGCATGCTCCCGCAACTGGGCTGCCTCCTGGTGGGGTATAAAGCATGTTGCGTTGATGCGTAAACAAAAGTAGAAATACTGGTAAGTTCTTATACACCACAGTATCCAGTCCTCAGGACTGCTCAAAGCACTTTACACTTTTCTCCCTGGCAGACATGTTCAGTCGAACACCATCTTTACTTCTCTGGGAAGCATTCAACCATGCTGCAATTAATGCATGAAGATTATTCGTACACAAATATCCATCACGGTCTATAGCCAGGTACATATTCATACAGCTGAGTGAACTGGAGCAACGTAGAGTGAACAAATTTGCCCAAGGTTAGAAATGGCAGCACAGGATTCGAACCCGGGTTCTCTCGACTCTGAGCTCTAGTGACTGAGCTTTGCACAAACCAAACAAATTATACATCATACCTGTATTTGAAGGCTGCGAACTGCACAAATATAAATACAGAGTTAATTGTTATAAAAGTGAACTTTACTGATAGTAAATATACAAAGATATTAAAATCTAACAGAAACATGTTTTGAATATTTTTTCCAAAAAAATATTTTGCCCATAGTGTGGTTTAAAAAAACAAAAACAAAATGATAGTTTGAGATTGAAAATGCAGCAGTAGAACATACAACTCATTCTATAAATGTTGAGAGCAGACGTGACTATAAAATGTGAACTTTTCTGCTATCTCTTGATTGACTCAAACTGTAGAGTAATTTGATTTAGGCTAATAGTTCAAAAGCAACTACAGCTTACTGAAAACATGTCTAGGATCTTAACAAAATACTGCAGTTTATACCTCAATACTACTGGCACCTTTATAAATGTTTATGTTGTATGTGATGCTACCAATACATCTGTCTAATTGACCTATCCACCACGTGACCTGTTGCCAAGCAAAATCTCCTTCAATCCATCAAAAAATGAACGCTGAACGCGTGGTGCATTTCTGTATGCCGTCATGTAATTTGTTGCAATTCTGGCCACAAATGTGTATATTTATGACAAAAACATACAACAAAGATTTTATAGTGTCAACTGTATGCGGGAATGTTTGAATTATGAGATGTCATGCAGTAGTACTAATTCACATATATAACCATCATCAACATTTGTGGCAAAGGTAAAGCTTGTGAAGGTCATGCACAAAAATTTGATTGTGATATAGGCAAACCGCTAACGAGAAGTATCACATTGACACCTGGAGGCTGACTCACTTTGCTCACGCTGTCCATCGCCTCTGACTCTTGTTGCACTCGTAGCGCCATCTGCTGGAGTTTCGCTCTCTCCCGCTCGTTCTCATTCTGCTGCTGCTCCAGTAGCGCCCTCTCTGTGTTCAGTCGTTCTCGCTCCTTCAACAACTCGTGTTCCTCGACTGACAACTTCGCTTTCTCGTCGTTGATCACTTTAACGGTGCTTGAGAAATCTGCGTCCGCCTGGACAGGACATAATGGGATCAGCGTGTATTATAAACTAGCTTACACCCACCCACGGTGCAACAAACCAAGGGAAGCAGTTATCACCATTACAATGTTCCAACAGTGTCGCTCTCTGGAGAGGGTTCGTCACGCAAATATATGATAGCAGAAAGGCCCCCTAGAAAAGGACAGCATTGGAAAAATATGGTTTAGTGTCATCTCGATTTCTTTGCAAGCATTCAGCCACGCTGCTATTACTGCGTGAGGACTAAGCATACACCAGACCTGCCTACCCCAAAACCTTCCTGTCAGTAATCCATCTTCCCATTTACACTGATTTTCAGGAATATAGGCTTGCTGTCAGTAATAGTTCAGAACCGTGTCAGATAATGTCACGAAAAGAACACCTCTGTCAGTAATACTTTGATACTGTGACTATGACAATAGTTGCACCCAAAACATAATTGTCTCTAATAAACTATGAGGTGTTTTGAAGTGTTCAGTTAACAAGGTAAGGTAGATGTTCATAACCAGCATTGATGGAAATCAAACGTGAAGAATCGTAACTGTAATGTAAATGAGTGTACCCACATTGTAATTCTGATTTTATATAAATTTCAAAAACAGCATGCCGACTACAAAAACTTGACAAATTATAACAATGCATCACGTCATTGTCTATTTGTGGTGTCATTAGGATTAATATTAGTAGCCGGTATACCTAGGGCCAGGCTATAGACTACACTGTATAGTAGCTTGACTAGATCAAAGGTAGTTATGCCGGGGGACGGCAAAACCATTACGTTATGCTAGTCATCGACATCGTCTAGACTCTAGTATATAAGCCTATCCCTGTAGTATTGGCTGTAATTGATAGACTAAACTCAATAAATACACTAACTTAGTCTTAGTACAGTCAGTTGGCCTAACACTACAAGTACAACACCCACTACTCTGTCACTAGTACTAGTCTAACGACGTAGTCAGTACCTGCAATTATCCCGGCCACCAGTGACCATGTGAAATAGAAAAAATAAATGTCGCGTATCCAGCAATATGTAAAGCCGACCCCCTTCTTTAAACTTGACAATACGGGCCTTGTCTGCGTGCATGCTGTTATAAATTTTTGCAGTACACGTTTCTTCTTGGCTGGTAGTGGTGTCGTTTCGATCCCTGTCATCATTTCGTGCCGCGTGAGTCGTAACTTCGTTTTGTTTGAGCGCCATGAGCGCGGAAATGCGAATTTGACGCAACGCTGTTTCCTATTGGTCAGATTACGACCAGAAGCAGCGAATGAAAAACCACATCACAATAAGCAGCGTATATATGCTGCCACCTGTTGAATAAAGTGAAGCTAAATTTGAGGAGTACAGAAGTGATTGACGCTCATTGTGACAACGAAAGAATCCGTAATATTTTCATCCCTCGCCGTAATACCGTAATTTTAGGTGTATTTCTGGAATGATTCCGGACAATCCGGAATGGTAGGCAGGTCTGATACACAAATGTCCACCACTGAGCCAGGTACTAATTCGTACAGTTGAGTGAACTGGAGCAACGCAGAGTGAACTAAGTTCCCCAGGGTTCGACACGGCAACAAGAGTATTCAAACCAGGAATCTCTCGAATGAGAGTCTGACACTCTAGCCACTGTGCCACAGCACTCCAATGATGGCTGACAATCACTTGGGACCAGAAATGAGGCAGAAATAAAACAGAAGGCTGACGAAGACACATACCTTGAGGTGTTTCAGAGACTCCCTGTGCTCCTTGTCCTGGTTCAGTTTCTGATCTAGGAGGAATTTCGCCTTCTCTTCAGCGAGAGCTTGTCTCTCTTTGTAGAGTTCTCCCATGATCCTTTGCTGCTCTTCAATCAGACGATCCTGTACATACATACATCTTGTGTCAGAAAACTACTATGAAATCTAATTCAATACGTCCAGTTCTGTTGTACACAAATGCACTGGCAATGACTTCAACCTGACAAACACATCATCTTATCAAATAACATTGTACAAATTCTGTTTGTAAAATATACAAGAAAATTATTCATCCATATCACAGCAAACTATCTACACTGTTCAAACATACTAAGTGTTGCTGATCAGAAATATAGTAAAACATCTACAGGCTGAAGATAATTTAAATGTTGTTACCTTCGCCTTTTCAATTTCGGTTCGGTCCCGTAGGTGGCGCTCCTGCATGACTTCTTTCTCTTGAGTCACTGTGTGTTGCAGCGATCGCAACTTTGCCTCCTCCTGACGCACTTTCCACCGTTCCTACAGACCACCACACCATAATTCAGCACCATTAGTTCAAGTCTAAGAGCTACCATTATGCTCATAGTTGGGCAGTGAGATTAAAATGGAGCACTAATCAGTAACCAGCTAATTGATGGAACTGCATATTATTTGTTTAAATACGTTCTCATATAACACAGCATCCTGTTCTTAGGGCTACTCAAAACGCTTTAAACTTTACGCTTTATACTCAAACAAACACCATCTCGACTTATCTGTGAAGCATTCAGCCACATCTAAATTACTGCACAAAACTATTCGTACACAAACATCCACCACTGTCTGTTGCCAGGTACTGAGGTACAAGTGCTGAAACAACTGGAGCTACATAGAGTGAATGAACTTGCCCAAGATTTGCAACAGTAGCACGAGGAATCAAACCCACAATCTCTCGGTCAAGAGTCCGATGTTCTAAACACTAGGCTACCATGCTCCATAATCCAGAATATCTTGTGTGACAACGTGACCACTAAATAAGACTCACTGACCTCCTCTAGTTCGCGGGTCTGGTCCGTCAGTTGTTTCTCGAGAGTTGCCACGAGACCCTCGAGTCTGCCGTGCTCCATCTCGTTGGCATGTTGTTGTCTCTCCAGACGGTCCTGGAATGCTGCAACAATATCAGTCAGTCAGCAACAACATCACTCAGTCAGGGACAACATCAGCAACAACATCACTCAGTCAGCGGCAATATCACTTAGTCAGGGACAACAACAGCAAAAACATCACTCAGTCAGCAACAACCACAGCAACAACATCAGTCAGTCAGCAACAAGTCACTCAGAGAGCAAAAACATCACTCAGACAGCAACAACATCACTCAATCAGCGACAACATCACTCAGTCAGCAACAACATCACTCAGTCAGCAACAACAACAGCAACAACATCACTCAGTAACAACATCACCCAGAGAGCAACAACTACAGCAACAACATCACTCAGACAGCAATAACCGCAGCAACAACATCACCCAGTCAGCAATAACCACAGCAACAACATCACCCAGTCAGCAACTACAACAGCAACAACATCACTCAGTCAGCAACAGCTAAAGCAACAACATCACTCATTCAGCAACAACATCATTCAGTCACCAACAGCTAAAGCAACAACATCACTCAGTCAGCATCAACATCACTCAGTCAGGACATCAGTCAGTAACAGCAGCACTCATTCAGCAACAACTACAGCAATATCACTGTCAGTAACAACATCACTCAGTTAGCAACAACAACAGTAACATCATTCAGTCAGCAACAACCACACCAACAACACTGCTCAGTCAGCAACAACTGCACCAATGTTACTCAATCAGGGACAACAACATGTACATTTAGTCAGTCAGGTGGACAACAACACTTATTCAGTCAGGTGAACGACAACTACATTCATTCAGCTGGGTAAACAACCTGTCGTTTAGTTGGATGAACAACCAGTCATTCGGTCAGATCAACAACATGTGCACTCATTCAGTCAGGTCAACAACACGTGCACTCATTCAGTCAGGGCAGCTTTTAACTTCAAATTCTTAGTCTTAACAATATATGGAGGAAACAAACTGAGTGACCTGTTCTTGGTGTATCTAAACATGAGAGTACCAACTCTCCATGCCTTACTTTTGAGAGCGTCGTCGCGTGTCTTGGCAGCGTTCTCGCGTCGGTCGAGAGTTAATTCGTGCTTGCTTTCCACCTTTTGTTGGAGACTGTTGAGGTCCTGCATATTCACTTCCATCTTCTCCATGACGGCCTGCAGAGACCTGATGGGAAGGAGAGTGCAGGAGCACAACCAAAATGCAATCACATGCGACGTGCCACAGCAAAGTGGGTGTCGCAAAATTGTTAAGTTGAGTGTTGTAGCTTTCCATAGATTCCACAGATCATGAGCTTTAAAATGATACATCATTTGTTGAAACATCTTCAATAGTGTTTGATGTATTGCTAAATTTGAAACAAACTTTATAAAAGAAGTTTTGTTGATAATTGAGATCATTTTGGTTCATACTGTCTGTTGCCTCTGTGCAGGTGTTTTATTTGTCTTGAATCGTTTGTCGAGAACAATAATCTTGACATTGAAAGGTGAGGAAATAAAATTCTGCCAAATGACAACATTTATGAACTATGATGTAGTCAGCTATTTATGGCTCGTGTCCAGAATAGATCCGTCACCCGCCACAGTGACACAAGTGACACAAGTATTAACTTGTGTCTATGTGGCGGGTCAAATATTGGACTCTTGATAAGCCCAAACCTTCCTTGTTGACTTGCCACCAGTGCGTTTGAACTGATGGGCAATCTTGTTCAATCATGTTAAATGACATATGTGCACACACAGTGGCATCTTGCCTTGAAGGCATGCTCTCACCATATGTGCACACACAGTGGCATCTTGCCTTGAAGGCATGCTCTCACCATATGTGCACACACAGTGGCATCTTGCCTTGAAGGCATGCTCTCACCATATGTGCACACACAGTGGCATCTTGCCTTGAAGGCATGCTCTCACCATATGTGCACACACAGTGGCATCTTGCCTTGAAGGCATGCTCTCACCATATGTGCACACACAGTGGCATCTTGCCTTGAAGGCATGCTCTCACCATATGTGCACACACAGTGGCATCTTGCCTTGAAGGCATGCTCTCACCTGGTGTGTGTTTGAGTGCTCGCAATGGCGTCCACTTCAGTATCTTTCATTTTCTTCAGTCTTTCCATTGAATATTCGTGTTCCCGGCGCATCTCCATAATTGCATCCCTGCGAGACAGGGAGAAACAGGGTGTGGCTACGTTTGAGGGCATACAGGTGTTACTTTTCTCACAAAAACCAGTCCTGTCCTACAGGTGTCAACATTATTATTACTACTAAGAAAAATACCTACTCTCTGGACGGAATAACAACCTTATTTGTAAGTGGCTCTAAATAATCATAGCTTAAAACTAAGTAAAGTCCTTAGTTCAATATTATGTGTCGGCAGATACAACGTGTTGCCAGACAAAGGGTACAGTTTTATTATGTACATTTGATGAAGCCTCTGTAGCTTTGAATAGTTGCTCACACTGCTGTCTGTGTCTGTCGTACAATTGTTCCAAGCTACAAAGCCATCTACCATAAATTGTAGACAGTTTACATAACTTGAAATAATCATAATTTGATTGTTTGTAGAAATAAATAAGTGTGATAAGTGAAAGTTTTGGTGCCAAATTATAAAGTGTTTAGGATGAGTAGCACAACATACACAACATACACAACATACATATCATATTTATATGCTAGCAAAATTTTAGGTATAGTTTTATCTATATAACAGATATAGTTTTATCTATGATATAACATGTATTGGTTTTATTACAACATATGATGTTTAACTATATAATATAAAATAAATATTATTAGTATTATCCAGTCTCAGTTTTGAGACTTCCCCTTAGCCGGCTGTGTCATACGTTGAGTCCCACATGGTGGCACTACCTGTGCAGTTCCTTAATGCGCTCTATTTCCCGGGTCTTGTCCTGTTCCCACTCCTCCTGTTTGCGGAAGTGGGAGGCAAGGAGTTCTGCCTTCTCTGTCTCCATTAGTTTCATCCGCTGCGTTCCCTGGCGAGATATCGACTCTACTTCCTCTTTCAGTCTGGACAACAAATATGACTTGTCACAGTAACACACCAAAAAATAAAATACATTAATAATATTTTTAGATTAGTGGTCTATGATTACAATAACATTACAATATTAAAATATTTTGTTTTACATAAAAAGGTAAGTTCTTATGTAATCAATCAAATCAAATCAAATTTATTGTAACTCATTACAATAAATACAACACAGATCAAATTAAGACAAATCCTATATAATAACATAATGCAGTATCCAGGCCTCAGGACTGCTCAAAGTGCTCTACACTTTACTCCCTGGCAGACCTGTTCAATCGAACACCATCTCGACTTCTCTGGAAAGTATTCAGCCATGCTGCAATTAGTGCACAAAGACTATTCGTACATAAATATCCACCACTGTCTACAGCCAGGTACTCATACAGCTGAGTGAACTGAAGCAATGTAGAGTAAACAAACATGTCCAAGGTTCAACACCGCCACACAGGGTTCGAACCCGGGTTCTCTCAGTCGAGAGTCCAAAGCTCTCACCACTGCGCTACTGCACTCCACAAACATAGCAAAAACAAGATAATTTTATAGTAATATTATATCCAACTATAAAATAACTAACTACTATATCTTACTTAATATTTAAAATGCTCACTACTTGTTATAGATACCTACCTAACTTTTCACCAGAGCCAACCACTGTCTCCGTCCCTCGAGTAACCCTATTCCTCTTAACCATCCATTTCACCCCTCCTCCCAATTATCCATTTCACCCCTCCTCCCAATTACCCATTTCACCCCTCCTCCCAATTATCCATTTCACCCCTCCTCCCAATTACCCATTTCACCCCTCCTCCCAATTATCCATTTCACCCCTCCTCCCAATCACCCATTTCACCCCTCATCCCAATTACCCATTTCACTCCTCCTCCCAATCACCCATTTCACCCCTCCTCCCAATCACCCATTTCACCCCTCCTCCCAATTACCCATTTCACCCCTCCTCCCAGGTATCATTTCACCCTCCTCCCAATCACCCATTTTCACCTCATCCCAATTACCCATTTCACTCCTCTACCTCCTCCCAATCACCCATTTCACCCCTCCTCCCAATCACCCATTTCACCCCTCCTCCCAATCACCCATTTCACCCCTCCTCCCAATTACCAATTTCACCCCTCCCAATTATCCATTTCACCCCTCCTCCCAATCACCCATTTCACCCCTCCTCCCATTTACCCATTTCACCCCTCCTCACAATTATCCATTTCACCCCTCCTCACAATTACCCATTTCACCCCTCCTCCCAATTACCCATTTCACCCCTCCTCCCACACACTCATTTCCCCACCCTCCTCCCACCACCCATTTCCCACCCCTCCTCCCAATTACCAATTTCACCCCTCCCAATTATCCATTTCACCCCTCCTCCCAATCACCCATTTCACCCCTCCTCCCAATTACCCATTTCACCCTCCTCCCAATCCCCACACCCCTCCTCCCAATTTCATCCCTCCTCCAATTTCACCCATTTCACCAATTCTCCCAATCACCCAATTACCAATTTCACCCCTCCTCCCAATTATCCATTTCACCCCTCCCCCCAATCACCCATTTCACCCCTCCTCCCAATTACCCATTTCACCCTCCTCCCAATCACCCATTTCATCCCTCCTCCAATTACCCATTTCACCCCTTCTCCCAATCACCCATTTCACCCCTCCTCCCAATCACCCATTTCACCTCCTTCCAATTACCCATTTCACCCCTCCTCCCAATTACCCATTTCACCCCTCCTCCCAATCACCCATTTCCTCTCTTCCCCAGTCACTCACCTCTCCTCCCGTCTAGCGAATGTTTCCTCCATCAACGCAATTCTCTTTCTGCAATGACAACATCACATTCAATGTAGATCTAAATTAGACCTGAAATCAAACTATTACCACCACCATCGCTGCTGCTGCAGAAAGTCTAACTGCAGCTATAGTTTTAATGGTACATTTAAAAATCTTTCCTTTGTTGATTTAACCCATCACAAATAAAGTTTGTTAATCTTCAAAGCAAACTTAAAATGATGTTTCTTAATGGACAATGCTGTAAAAGAGTATGCCGCACAAATTAATAGCATGTTTTCTTGCAATTAATATAGGGCACATGTACATAGTTCTTCTTTGGGCAGACTGAAAACGGTTAGTTTTTGAGTAACAGTTCAACGTACATGCACCATTTTGCAGTGTAGATTTTATAACAACAGTTAAAACAACGGACATGTATTTATATACCACACTATCCAGTCCTTCGGACCATTTAAAAAGCCACATACTCCGTACGACTTACTTGTAAGATTCACCAATCATGTCGAGCTCCACCTTGTGTTGCTCCGTCAGTGTTGCCAGCATCATCTCAAGGTGACTTTTCTCCATCTCCATCTTCCGAATCTGCCAGATGTAACAAGATTTAACAAGACCACCACCCAAGCGATAATCTCCAGACGGCAAATGAACAAAGAAACCATCAACATTTTGTAGACCATCCTTACTCGTTTTAGTTTTAAACATATTCATGCTGCTAGCATTGATACAATCAGTAGATAATGTGTTTCATTAATTTATTGTGATCTGTGAGAATGAGAACGTCCTCATATCCAGCCTACACCGTCCTCTTACTAGTGCTACTTATTTGTAGTTCTACTGCTAACTTCAGGATTAAAGAAAACAGTTATATTACTGGTAATATCTTCTTAGCCATGTTATATTAAAAAACACCATTTGGTTTCCTCTTAATCTCCTGACATGAGAAGACATCTGATACATATTCAGTGAAGAGCGATCACTTCTAGTTTGATTGCTTGCGTGGAATCAAAGCTGACACAGGACAGACCGGATAACTAATCAATCATGATTAAATCAGAATGTGTGAGAACTACGCAAGTACAATGTGACAACCTGCAAGAAGACATTCGGTGATGTGTCGTCTGGCATCACCAATCCAAGGCTCTGGCAACAAGAAACACAAGAAATAAACATAGAAATACTGATCTGATACTTATAAATACTGATATGATACATATAAATACTGACCTGATACATACATTTCATGATCTGGTACATATAAATACTGACCTGATACATACAAATACTGATCTGGTAGATGTAAATACTGATTTGATAGAGATAAACATAAAAGATAATGGTGATTTCTTATATAGTGTAGTATCCAGTCCTTAGAACTGCTCAAAACACTTTACACTTTACCCACAGGCAGACCTGTTCACTGGAACTCCATTTCAACTTCTCTTAGAAGCATTCAGCCATGTAGCAATTACTGCACACAGACAATTCGTACACACATATTTACCACTATCTATAGCCAGGTACTCATTCATACATGAATGAACTGAACAACAGTTAACAACATTTTGAAATAGCAGCAAGGACATTTGAACCCAGATTCCCTCAATTATTTGAACCCAGATCCCTCTACTGAGTCTGATGTTCTACCGGCAATGCTACGGCGCCCCACCCCCAGAGTTGAGACCTGTCACTCACCGACTGTTGAGGGGGCGGTAGGACTATCTGGTGCTGCGGCTGACTGGGAGTCTGATACATCTGTGACGCCGCATACTTGGCGTGCTTGTCATTGTAGGTGGTCAACTGTTGCTGGACACAAACGGACATCGCGGTCAGTCAGGCGACCTATGGCCTCTCTCATAACATTCATAATAATAATATTAATTACATTATTCTTAATATTATTTTATTATTATTATAACATTCGTAGCCTCCTGTTTGTGATTATTTGCAACTGATCTATCCATCATATGACCTGTTGCCTAGCAACAAGATCCGTCAACAAAATGGATGTCGCACATGTGCACCTGTCAGATTCCGCTGTATATTCTGTTGAAATTCTAGCTACAAGTGTTTGTTATTTGTGACAAAAACATAGGGCACAGCTGCTTCAGTGAGACTTGTGACATCACAAAAAGACATGGCTGCCAAGACTTCACCCCCTAAACTGCCTGGTTCTCATATCCACAATAGCGTCAATTTGCTTTTATATCGGTTCTACTCAATAGGTGGTGCCACTGTAGTAATTTATTTTCCTGCAACACAGAGATGACCAAACCACCACCCACACCACATTGCTGTTTCTGGAGACTTTGCAAACTGACGTGACCCTGTCTTACAAGAGCCCTACAGTGATATCCCTGTCTCTACACCCACCTCCTGCAAGGCCTGCTGCTCCAGCTCTACCCTCATTCCACCCATCTGTGGGGCACCGAACACAGACTGTGACACCCCCGGATACTGCATGACAGGTTGTGACACCCCCGGAGACTGAGTAACAGGCTGTACAACCCCTGGGTATTGGGTTACAGGCTGTTGCTGGGTGACAGGCTGTGACATCCCAGGTTGTTGAGTGACTTGGAGTGACACCCCTCGGTGTTGGGTTCCTGGGTGAGACACCCCCGCATGTTGGATCACAGGCTCTGCTTTCAGACTATCGCTGATGGGATCTCCAAACAGCTCTGTTGACTTGCGGAGTCCTGGAGCACATTGTGAGTTGCTTGTCACCATGATCATTATCTTGACCACCACAATCATCATCTTCATCATTCACCACCACCGTAATCATCATCATCATCATCACCATTGTCATCATCACCACCACTATAATCATCATCACCACCAGCATCATCATTATCTTCATCGCCATCACCAACATCACCACCACCATCATCATCGTCAAAATTACCAACATCATTATCATCATCACTATCATCACAAAGATCATCATCATCATGTGCCAAGCAAGTTGCAGGGATAGACAATTATGACCACTCATTTCACATGTCTACATTAAAATAGCCAGAGTTTGGGTTTCTGTATGTCTGTACGTACGTATATATGTACATGTGTATGTCTGTATATATATATATATACGTGTGTATGTCTATATGTACATATATATGTATGTCTGTATATATGTACATGTGTATATCTGTATGTACGTATATATGTACATGTGTATGTCTGTATATATATATATATGTGTATGTCTGTACGTACGTATATATGTATGTCAGTATTTACGTATATATGTACGTGTGTATGTCTGTATATATGTGTATATATGTACATGTGTATGTCTGTATGTACGTATATATGTACATGTGTATGTCTGTATATATATACGTGTGTATGTCTGTATGTACGTATATATATATATATATGTGTGTATGTCTGTATGTACGTATATATGTACGTCTGTATGCATGTATATATGTACATGTGTATGTCTGTATATATGTACGTGTGTATGTCTGTACATATGTATATATGTACGTGTGTATATCTGTATGTACATATATATGTACGTGTGTATGTCTGTATATATATATACATACTAGTGTATGTCTGTATGCATGTATATATGTATGTGTGTATGTACGTCTGTACGTGCGTATATATGTACGTGTGTACGTATATATGTACGTGTGTATGTCTGTATGCACGTATATATGTATGTGTGTATGTCTGTGTGTACGTATATATGTACGTGTGTATGTCTGTACGTACATATATATGTACATGTGTATGTCTGTATATATGTTTGTGTGTATGTCTGTACGTACATATATATGTACATGTGTATGTCTGTATGTATGTATATATGTTTGTGTGTATGTCTGTATGTCCGTATATATGTACGTGTGTATGTCTGTATGTACGTATATATGTACGTGTGTACGTATATATATGTACGTGTATGTCTGTGTATATGTATATATGTACGTGTGTATGTCTGTGTGTATGTATATATGTACATGTGTATGTCTGTGTGTATGTATATATGTACGTGTGTATGTCTGTGTGTATGTATATATGTACGTGTGTATGTCTGTGTGTATGTATATATGTACGTGTGTATGTCTGTGTGTATGTATATATGTACGTGTATGTCTGTGTGTATGTATATATGTACGTGTGTATGTCTGTGTGTATGTATATATGTACGTGTGTATGTCTGTGTGTATGTATATATGTACGTGTGTATGTATGTATATATGTACGTGTGTATGTCTGTGTATATGTATATATGTACGTGTGTATGTCTGTGTGTATGTATATATGTACGTGTGTATGTCTGTGTGTATGTATATATGTACGTGTATGTCTGTGTATATGTATATATGTACGTGTGTATGTCTGTGTATATGTATATATGTACGTGTGTATGTCTGTGTGTATGTATATATGTACGTGTGTATGTCTGTGTGTATGTATATATGTACGTGTATGTCTGTGTGTATGTATATATGTACGTGTGTATGTCTGTGTGTATGTATATATGTACGTGTGTATGTCTGTGTGTATGTATATATGTACGTGTATGTCTGTGTATGTACGTGTGTATGTCTGTGTGTATGTATATATGTACGTGTGTATGTCTGTGTGTATGTATATATGTACGTGTGTATGTCTGTGTGTATGTATATATGTACGTGTGTATGTCTGTGTGTATGTATATATGTACGTGTGTATGTCTGTGTGTATGTATATATGTACGTGTGTATGTCTGTGTGTATGTATATATGTACGTGTATGTCTGTGTGTATGTATATATGTACGTGTGTATGTCTGTGTGTATGTATATATGTACGTGTGTATGTCTGTGTGTATGTATATATGTACGTGTATGTCTGTGTGTATGTATATATGTACGTGTGTATGTCTGTGTGTATGTATATATGTACGTGTGTATGTCTGTGTGTATGTATATATGTACGTGTGTATGTCTGTGTGTATGTATATATGTACGTGTATGTCTGTGTATATGTATATATGTACGTGTGTATGTCTGTGTATATGTATATAGGTACGTGTGTATGTCTGTGTGTATGTATATATGTACGTGTGTATGTCTGTGTGTATGTATATATGTACGTGTATGTCTGTGTGTGTTCACGTATCTCCATCAGTTTAGCAATTATGGGACAAATATTTCGTTGGCATGTTTGTGGGCCCTTTGGGAAGATTTGTAAACGTTTAGGTTTTAGAATTTCATGTGAATATACAATAATTAACAGTTTACGAGAACATATGCAGCATCCTCAACAGACACAAAGCAATACATTTTGAAACGTCCTTGAATGAACTGTAAAACCTGCCCTGTACAATGTGTCACCTGCCACAGAAAGTGGGTATTACGTCGCAAAATTGTTAAATGGAACTCTGTACCTTTTGGATTCCACAGATGGTGAGCTTTAAAAATATACCATATTTGTTGAAATATCTTCAGTAGTTTTTTTATTTATTGCTCAAATTTAAGCAAACTTAGAAAAAGCGATGTTTTGTGAAACATGCTCATCTTGATTCATATTATCTATGTATTTAATATGTGGGACCTTTGATGCACGTATTTTATTAGTTTTCGATTACCTGGCGAGGAAGATGAACTGGATATTGAAGTGATATATGGTACGCATTTCTGCCCAAATCACAAAATTGATAGAACCTGACCCAGATAGCTATTTTGGGCTCATGTGTAGAATAGGCCTGGGCCACTCAATACCCGGTTGGCTGTGGCGGACCATTTGGTCAGATTACCTCTACAGACAATGCAAACATGGTATTTGGCTTCATGAAACTGAGAACACTGTCATCACATATCACCATAATTGTCAGTAATTAATGATGTCAGCTGGGGCAAAAAACTGGGTAAACAGGTCACATGATTCACCTTCAGCAGGGGGAGTTCGTTCCAACCTTCTACCCCTTCGTCTGTCCCGATCCGCACCCCACTTGAAAGGTGACCTAGAAATAAACCAAACATCCCAAATGCACTTACAGTATATAATTTCTTAAATCATAAAAAGGTGTTATAAAACTGTATTCTCATTTTATCTTTCTTTATTCTCAAAATTCAATATATTATGTAAATATATAATGTATATTGGTATAAACCTACAATATTTCCAAACCCCATAAAATAATTATGTTGTATCACGCTTATTATGTTGTTGTACATGCCATGTGAGAACGAATGACATCCTTCATCTGTAAATATTCCACAAAAACCAGCCCTGGCCAAATCCTGGATTTATTATAAACACACATTAGTAAAAATACAGGTTATCATGACACATTTTTACCTACTTTACTGATTCTAAGTCAACAATACATGCAAGCTCACCAAGAGAACATGGTTCACATCCCTGGCCAGGTAAGTGAAGATAACCGAAGGTATAGAAGATAAGAAGAGCATGAGTGAGCATATGCTGACTTACTCATCGTCTGACGTAGACTTGGGCGGCGGAATGAAGAGGTCGGTGTCAGGTTTCCTGGCCGCCGGGACACGGGAGGGAGATTGGGGGGCACTGGAGAAATAGGCCAACATGACGCTTATCAAGATATACATACTGTTGTACATTATATATATTCTTAGATAAAGGTAAGTTATTATGTAGTGTGGTATCTAATCATTACAACTACTCAAAGCACTTTATGTTTCACTCCTTCGCTGACCTGTTCCATCAAACATGCGTCATGAAGACTTCTCTGGGAAGCATTCAGTCACACTGCAATTATTGCATGAAGTTTATTCATATGCAAATCTCCACCAATGCCTATAGCCAGGTGCTTATTCACATAGCTGCGTGAAATGGAACAATGTGAAATGAAGGAACTTGCCCAAGGTTCGAAAGAGCTACAAGAGAATTTGAACCCGAAACTCTCTACTGAGAGTCCAACACCAAACACACAGACCCACACCGTTGTTCTACTTTAGCTGCACCCGCTCTGCTTAACATTTTATTCTGTGTTTGTGTGAAACATGTTTTAGTTTATCATTTGGAATTATGAACATCATGTAAAAGAACAACACTTAGTTTTACAATTACATCATTATGCTCCGTGTAAATCAATTTGTTGTAAACTTATGTGTGACTGAATTGACCCACCTGAAGAATTCAAGTTTTGAGATGGACGACATCAAAGTTAGGGATTTACGATTAAAATCATGTACAATTCAATCCGAAACACACAACAAAAACACTTCCTCAAAGAAATAATTCCAAACGAACAAAAATCAAAAATCTATACTTTCAATCCTGTGAGAGCATTTTTGTTGTTCTTAATTTGTGTAATTGTATGGTACATACAGTGTGAATCATTGCAGCCTGTCACATAATAAAGTGCTAGCTGATGTCAATTTTTATTAATGTGTAATCCTTCTCATGTTTATGCCAATTACACCTCGATGTCCACCAAAAATAGCGCTTCTCAGTACTTCATGATAATACCGAAATAATCAGGGTCAGTGGACTAATCGGCACTCACCGGGACAACAAATCCGGGTCCTCAAGCATTTCACTTGAATCATTGATTCCCAGCCAATTAGAAACCTTGCTGTCCTTCACCTCTGACCAGTTGTCGTCCTTCGTTTTCAGCGGAGATGACACTTTACGAGCCGCCCGTCGTGATTTGATAATTCCCGACAGGTCATCGTCATCGTTTTCATTAACTGCGACCTTGACATCTTCCGTGTCTGCATGCACAGTCGGAGTGACAGCTTTTGTTTTCTCGGCTGCGGAGGTTTTTGATTGGTTGTCCGTCTGGTCAGGTTCGGTGGGGGCATGGTCAGGTGACCCCAGGCGAGACAGGCCCAACCAATCAACTGGCTGCGATTTTGCAGTCTGCGCTTTGCCTTCAAGATGAAAATTATGGTAATAAAGACTTGTTACTATATAAAAATATCAACACCTCATTGAATGAAATATAAAGTGACTATGAAATGGTTTTTGTTATTTTTGCTCATATTCCAATTAAATAATCTAAAGCTAGTGTTCATTCGTGGCAAATTACATATGTAAATAGCTACATTTTAAAACAGTTTGCAGTTACCGTCATGAAACTAGTTTTTTAGGGAGACAGAAATGAGAACTAACGTCAGTGGAGGATGTGTGTAATTACATGCAATTGTTCGCAACATTATGCGTGTGTCTGCTATTATTTTGTAATCGTGTCACGTAATTTTCGTCAAACGTCTGTGAAGCTGGGATATATGCCCTTGCTGATGTAACAAAATTGGTATAACACATTTTAAAAAACTGTGAGATTGCTGTGACTTATCAATTAAGTGACAAACATATTGGCTGCATGTGTAATGTCATGGACTATCATACAGTGAAGGTACTTAATTTTACTAAAAGTACCTTTTATCAAACATAATTACAATGTGCAGCAATCATGTCACAGGAACATGTTTGTGAACATCAGGTGTACATCAGTAAAGCCATGGATACACTGATGTTTTTGCCGGACCAAAACCAACCAGTTGGTGTTGGTTTAGCCGATTGAAATCAGGACTAGTTGGTTACAGTCAAAAGTTTTAAATTTTTATCCTTCTTCACCGTTGGTTGGTTGGTTGGTTGGTTGGTTGGTTGGTTTATGTGACTGGGACGTCACGCTGACTTCGAAGTCAGCGTGCAATTAATTTGCCTCTAGGATCAGGTCAGTTGCCCCCAACTGAGTCTGACTCAGTCTATGTCGGTCTGTGCAGTGTATACACTGCAGTCGGGGTGAGTCGGGAATATGAACCGGGTGAAAAATGCCAGTGTATCGTGGGCTTAAGGCTAGCTGTTGTATAACAACCACTGGACACAAAGTCAACCAAGCATCTCTCCACTGACCATTGTCTCGTGAAGGCTTTGTCTTCTGTGGATGACCACCTTCGGACTGAGGTCTCTGACCGTCCACATCATCTGACTTGGCCAGAGTGTGGTCATCTGACGCCATGTCCAGCCAGTCACGTTTATCTTCAAGCAGCATATCGTCGAGACGCGACGACGGTGATGACCTGCGCCTGCCACCAGGAGGTGCCGATGTGCTGGTGCGGGGTTGGTCGTCAGTGCCATCCTTGTCGTTCTCAAATCTATGTCACAACATCGGGGATTAAGCCGGGAAACTGAGAGACATCCACTGACCCTTCACACTGTGTCAATTACCTGTATACAATTTATATATTTTTATTTTGGGGGAATACATTTTATTCATCTGTTCATCATATAAATATAAACTCAAATAACAAAAGTTATAATATTAATAATAGTAGACTCTTCTATAGGCCATATATAAGCTGGCTTACCTCCACTGAGAAAATGTGAATTTGGATACTTTTTATGAACATGTATTTTATTAATTCATCTATTTATTTATTTCATATATTTTAAATTAATTATAACATATTACTACAGCTCCATTATATATATATATATGTATATATAACATTTAAAAATTAATCTATTACATTTACTGAATATGTACTTTCTCTTACACTTTTCTTATGCTACCATGTGTACATGCCTATGAATAGACAGGTCACGATAATATGTCATTATATAAAAGCTTGTAAAAATATAAAGAAATTTGGACATCTGCACAACAATAACCCCAAGCCTCCACCTTGTTGTCAGTAAACATTAACAATGACCTTGACCCACTTACCTGACAGACCGCATGGAGGACGGCCTTGACCCTCCAGCGGTGGCAGCTGCCGATGGAGCATAACTACCAAACAGGAAGTCATCTTCGTCTTTTATTGCGGCCTTATGGGGTTTCACTGGAACACAAAGGAATGCTTGCAGAACAAGTGTTGAACCGAAGGGAAGAACCTCAAGGGATGATTTCTGGAGATAAACCCAAGGGATGACCTCAAGGGATGAACCCAAAGGATGAACGCAAGGGATGACCTCAAGGAATGATCTAAGGGATGATATCAAGGGATGAACTCAAGGGATGACATCAAGGGATGAACTCAAGGGATGATATCAAGGGATTAACTCAATGGATGACCTCAAGGGATGAATTCAAGGGATGATATCAAGGGATCATCTCAAGGAATTATATCAATGGATCATCTCATAGGATGGTCACAGGGAATTATTTCAAGGGTATGATCGTCATGGATGATCTTGATGGACAATCTCAAGGGATGATCTCGATGGATGATTCTGACGGCTAATTTCATGGGATGGTCACAAGGAATTATTTCATGGGATGGTCTCAAGGGATAATCTTAAGAGATATATTCCACTAGTTATTACTAGAATGGGACCATTCCAATTTTTTTAAATGTAACCAAGACACGAATTATCTCAAGGGTATGATCGACATGGATGATCTTGATGGACAATCTCAAGGGATGATCTTGATGGATGATTCTGATGGCTAATTTCATGGGATGGTCTCAAGGGATAATCTTAAGAGATATATTCCACTAGTTATTACTAGAATGGGACCATTCCAATTTTTTTTAATGTAACCAAGACACGCATACCTGCAGACTTTGTGTACTTCTTGTCAAGTTTAAACTGTTTTTCCGTCGAGGCCCCACTGCTGGGCTTCTGAAGGAGTTTGCTGACAGTGTCTCTGCCCAGTAAGTCATCCATGATTCCACTGTCTTTCTTTGGTGCCTTCAGCGTGGAGGGTTTGTCGGGGGCAGCTCGGCCTGGACTGTCCAGCAGACCACCCAGATCATCGTCGTCAGCAAACATGTCATCATCACGCTTTTTTGTCGCTGCTGACGTCTTCGCTCCTTCAACGAGTAAAGTGCACAGGCTTGTTAAACCATCTACTCAAAACCGTACATCAATATGTGAATCAGGATTCATATACTTGACCAACTATAAAATTCCTTGCAATTTCTATGCTTTTTCTAGGCTTCCTTTAAAAAATCCATGCAACATTCTAATAAAAAATACTACTACTACTACTACTACATTTTAAGCTTAATTAGATCCACTCACCTCTTTCTGCATTCAGTCACTTCCTTTGGTCATTGCACCACTGATTGCGATGATGGAATTAATCAGCAGGGAGATCAAAACAAAGGTTTTAAGCTTACCGCGACTAGCCTCTTTTGCTGCTTTTCCGCTTCTAGTAGGCGGTCTGTCTACTTCCAATCTTCTACTTCCACTGCTCGCTATAAACATACAACATAGCCAACAAGTCGCTCAACCAGGGAACAGTCTCCTAGAATTACTTATAGAAATACTGATAGAAACTCTATCTCTCAATTAACCCTTTAGACCCGAGCACCCAAAAGCGTCTAAACGCCTGCTTCCCCAAGCGCCCAAAAGTGTCTTTTAGCTTTGGCGATGTGTGGAGGTGGCGTCATCTTCTGGATACCTATGTAACTTGTATCACTAGATTCTTTTGTGTATCTGTTAGAGGTATTTGTTGTAAGGCTTTGTATTGGAAATTTTTGAATGTGCGCAGTTAGAAAATATATAAGTATGCAATATACATAAGTATACAAATATATAAGTATACAAATATATAAGTATACAAGCTATGAAGCCAGACGAGTGGAGATAGCAACTCAACCATGTATGGGACAGCCTGCTCGCCACTCCATCTCACAAACAAAGAAAATACTAAATTCCCACAATTAAGTTCCTGATGGAGACTGCTGATGTACATTATACCTCACAGTTATGACCAAAGAAATTTTATTTATATCACACTTATGTGACACAGATATTTTTTTCTAAATAGCTACAACTGACAAACTGCCTTTGTAGCATATTACTTCACTACGTATTATTTTAACAATTTTACTAAATCCTGGGTGTATGACTGAAACTGGACTAGTGGTAGTGCGCTTAATTTTATTGTCTGTGAAGAAATCTGGAGATCCCAGTGCATTATGGGTACGTACCTTGTGACTGAGATTCATCGTCTTCGGCCGGGGTCTTCAAGGCTGGTTTCTTCAGGGCAGAAGTCAACACTGGCTTCTTCGGTTTCACAGCGTCATCATCATCATCATCTATATCAGATAGTGATAGCCCACCCAGGATATCATCTTCATCGATACCTTCACAAAAGGAAACCTTTTAGTAACCAGTCTACCGGTAGTCGTAATTAGCCATAATTATGGGTTTTCTGTGAATGGAATTCTCATAACACACATCACACATTAACAGTAATATACTAATTGTGGGGCTTTGTAAGTGTTTTTTTCAAGTTTTTTGCTTTGGGTGAAAACCTTTGTAAATCGATCTAAAATATAAATGTTTCAATTTTATGTTTAAGCTGGTAACGTTTTGCATTTTTAAAAAGCTTCTTAAATTTAACAATGGATTCTATTTAGTGAAGAATTTTCTGATGACCTCGTTATCTTAATGAAGTGATCCACTGGAGGCCGTTTCAACAGGGTAACATTAAAACATTTGAAATTAGCTGAAATGCTAGTGTTTGACTGATTTATTCCACATATCATTTGTCTTACTGTTTCGTTTTGCTTTCACCGGTCCTGCTTTCTTCTCAGCTGTTGTCTTACCTGTGACAGATGAAAAAGAAGATTAATGATCTGGGTTATGACACAGAATAACATGCATTAAATGTGAACGCATACAGACAACAAAAACGAAGACAAAACCGGAACCAACTCACTTCCTGTGAAGCTGAAAGACTCCGCGAAAAATAACCTGGGGCGCCTCTGGGGGGGATAACATAACACTACGTATGTTGACACTCATTTTAGAAAATAACCGTGTATCCATTAGAATATGTGTCTGATCCTAGCTCACAACTATTGAATGAATGATCAGATCAGCAAAATAATGTCTACCACTGTTGTAAAAAACAATACATCAGCATTTCTAAGATCATCTAATTTTTAAGATGAGTAATTTTTCAGATGTCGCATAATCCATTTCCATGGCAGTTTGACCCCTTAAACTGTTGGTGAGCTGAAAATACTTGCTTTTGAGAGGGTTGTCTTTCTTTGCTACTGGCTTCTTTTTGCCAAATAACACATCATCCATGTCATCCATATCCTACAAGAGAACAAACCCAGCTTCACATGAGACACCCATTAAAGCTGAACATGAAATAGAATTTCTTTGATTTCACCCAGTAAAGTCCCTCCACATGTGGTCACTAGTGATGCCCAAAGGATTGGACAAATGACCGCCAAAAAATGTGCACATTGACGTCAACGCCAACAGATAGGTTTATACCAAATATAGGAAAAAACATGAGATGTGACGACTCTATGTGGTCATTAAATTTAAATAATGGCATATAAATGTTTGGTTACCGTGAATTCAGAAATAAACAGGCAATATCAACAACTGGGCATGCAGTCGGAACTGGTTTCAAGGGCATATTTCAAGACATTTTAAGCCTCATCTTAAGCCACATTAAAAGATATATTTCAAGCCATATTTAAAACTGCATTTCAAGCCACAGTTGTAGGCAAATTTCAAACCACATTCAAGCTACGGCTCAAGTCATATTTCAAGACATGTTTTACGCCACATTTCTCCAATGCCAAATCTCAAGTTATATTACAATCAAATCAAATTGCTTATCTCTAAAAATAGAATCATGTGTGTTTACAATTAATAAAAATAAAACAAAAATACATAAAAAAAGTCGAGCCGTATTTTAAGTCACACTTCAAACCACATTTCAAGCGACATTTCAAATCACGTTTTAAAGACACATTTCAAGCCATATTTCAAAGCCACTTTCCAAGTCACATGCTGGTTATGTCGAGATATATATGAAGCAACATTTCAAGCCACATCCTTTAAGGTGGCTGCATCGGCTATTATATGCTTCTTTTGAATTAATCATTTCTAATATAAGTTTTGAAGATAAGCTAACCATTTTTTTTCTCAGAGTTTGCCTCTGATACTAAACAATACTCCAGACCAAAAAGAATTGATTTTTTTATGTTGTTTAAAGATATTTAAATGTGTTTAAAGACAATTAAAAAATATGTAAAAAATCACCTTAAAAAGGCATTTTATTTCATTTTGAGAAACTCCCCAAAAGAAAATTTTGTATGGTTGTAAGTACAAACATGTTCATACAGGTTTTTTTTATAAACAAATGCACACTAAGTTTGATACAGCTTCATAAACATTTTGCTACAATGTTGAAAGACAGCATAAATCCGTACTGCATTTTTGGAACGACCCCTTCACCAAACATAAAGTCGAGTTCTTATGCCAAGTTATGGCTTTGTAAGTATTGTAGTTTTTATAAAAAGTTACATTAAGTAATACTTCCTGGTTGTTACCAATAATACAACTGTCACCAGATGCTTGTTTTTTGCTTAGAAATGTGACTTTTTTACTGGCATGTGGCTTATTTCAACACAATTTGACAGACACTTCTATCACTGAGATTTCCCCCCAAGGTTTTCCCACCAAGTTGTCTCATGACAATGTGTTACGAAGGGCCATGTGTTGAAATTGTTGTGGTAGATAAGATTGATTGACACCTGCTGGGGTCAGTCACGTGTCATTACAAATGGTAATTATAATACAACAGCATAGTGGCATGAGAATAACCAGACTATTATGATCTGCATTCATGGTGAATGAATTTATGTTTGAACTGGGCTGACGCACATGTGATCATCACTATGGAAACATCGTCAGTTTCCAAGAATCTGAAGGGACATTCCACAGACACACTAAAAATACTAGTTTTTAAAGGACTGATTGTTGACATATGGTGATAGTGCCTTGGTTTTTTTAATAGTATTATTTATTATTATACCGAACTTATAAAGCGCTCTTTTCATACATAAAAGCCTGCTCAAAAGCGCTGTACACAATCAATAGAATAATCATAGAGAGTAAAAACAAAGCATAAAAACGATAGCATGATAAAAAAATAAATAAATAAAAATAAATAAATACATTTTTAGAAGACTGGGTATAATAAAATGAATATATATATATATATATATTGTTTTAAAATGTAAGAAAAACTGACTAGAAAGAGTTAAGCACCAAAAACAGCTAGAAACAAATGTGTTTTTAGCAGCTTCTTGAAAGTGTTCAGTGTTTTTGCTTCACGAATGTGAACCGGTAGCGCATTCCACAACTTGGCTGCTGAACACTGAAATCTTCTGTCGCCGTATGTAACTGTTCTAGCCCTTGGAACTTCTAGTGTCACTGAATCCATGGATCGTAACATTCTTCTTGGTTGGTACAATTTCAGCATGTCCGATATATATCCTGGAGCCTGTCCATGTAGGGCTTTATATGTGTGCATCAGGATTTTAAATTGCACACGATAGTACACATGTTCATACTGACACCTACTAATGTTCTATGAACAAAAATAAAGAAATCAACTGACACTATGCAGCTACCTTACAGCCACTTTGCAAGCATTATTTAAAGCCACATTTCAAGCACTATTTTATGTCACATTTCAGGCCACATCTTCACTCAACTCAAAAAACGAATTTCTAGATGCTCCAATGATATCTAACATTAATGTTGTGCCTAGACTAATCCACTGACCAGTTCTTTGAGAATCTCGTCAGGATCAACGTCTGAGATGTCAGACATGTCATCATTTGCTTCAGCAGCCATCTTGCTGTACGTGTCTTCTGTACGCCTTCTGAAAACCATCGGCATCAAAAGATAAAAATAACAAAGAAACAACAAATGTGGTGTATTAAATTATAATTCTGTAGGATACATCAACTGTTACGAGGATTTGCACTTTCAATCTGTTTATATATGTATATCTAACTATAATCAATCTAGCATATGTATGTGTGTGAATACGTGTGCGGGTATGTTAACGGTTTCCTCCTAGATGGCTTGTACCTAGAGGTAAACTTTCTGGAGTTAATTTATGACCTCTTGTAGGAAAAGAAATGCCTTCATTTTTTATTTCCAATGGGTTAAGTTTTTTACCGGTTTAATGGTTCACATCTCATGGTAAATAGATTTTTGTTAACAAGATGCGTATTTTCTGCAATTGGTGTGAGGATCACCCGTCAGTTTGGAATGTTTTACTTATGCAAAAACTTTTTAAAATTTACATTGTAAGAAACATCATATATGAATACTCCGGAAAACCATCTTCAGCATCTTTGTCTATGTAGCACACACAGGAGGATAGGCATTTGTTCTTGTATATGTAAATACATATTACAAAAGCCATTACACAAACCATTCGGATAATAAAAATGTTTTCATCATCGTCGTTTAGAGGCGGTGTTTCCAGACTCTGCTGGGTTCGCCTTTCTTCCAATTTCCCTCTTCCACTTGACACGGTCCCGTTCATCCCGATGGTCGATACCCATCAGATTCAAGTCTGCAGACACGGAGTTCTGCCAGGTCTTCCTTGGTCTGCCGACGGGAGCTGTCCCCTCCACCACTAACTTTGTACAGCCCTTCACCCAGTCCTCATCGTCCTTTCGCTCTACATGGCCGTACCACCTCAGCCTGCTTCTTCTGATCACATCCCCAATCGCCTCCACTCCTACTCTTCTTCTAAGCTCTGCACTGGGCTGTCTGTCACTGAGTGATGCGCCACACATCCATCTCACCATCCTCATCTCAACCCTTTCCATCCTCGTGTCATGATCGGTCCTCATGGCCCACGTCTCACACCCATACAACAGGCAACTTCTGACACAAGCTGTGTACACCTGGCCCTTCATCTTCAGGGGGGGTGCTTTGGAAGTCAAGAAGGGTGTTAACTCCCTGAACTTCTGCCAGGCACACCTCACTCTCGCTGTTACCGCTGCATCCACCCCACCCTTCGTTTTCAACAGAATAAAAATTAATGTTTTATCGCAGGGATACAATGACCAATTTAAGTATTTAAATGTGTGTACTTTTTCAAATTCAATCAATAACTTTTTATATTACTTTATTGTTTATGTAATAAAATAAACTGTACTTACATGGCAGCCCCCCGTCCAGTCCTTGCTGCGCGACCCTGCCTCACAAAACATAGCACTATTAACTTCCAATAACAACTTGGTTTAACAACCCAAAAAACAAAGAGTTTCAACGGAGGATGGCCGTTTTGTTATTGCTGTAAAACCTTGTTACGGTATAGACTTTGTGTACTGTACATTCTCACATGTTATATATTTACGTCCCAAATATGTTTTAATGAAACAGAAACAACTATGGAATTTAAGGGGCGATATGGCAGCTAGATAGGAAATTTGTTTAAATGCATAATTAATATAATGTTTTGTGCCCACGTTTAAGAGTAGGTCTTATTTAATAATATATGTTGAATTTTCTCCCAGACCCCCCGTTTCCATGGCAACAATCAAAGATGGCCACAGGATAGGGAAATTATAGCATAATTTTGAAACACTGTAGCTCCTCCAATAATGCAGTAATCAATTTAATTCTTTCTATTCCTTATTTATAACACCTCACTCTACACATTGTTGAAGAGATATGTTATGTATTATCATTATTTAATATAAAAAATATACAAAAATTTTGTTGGTAAAATATCCATATTTTCCATAACAACCACCAAGTTCATCCCATAATTATAAAAATCTTTGACATTGCATAGATAGCAAGGAACACATCAGTCAAAATGTCATCAATGTAGCATCATTACCAGGTATGTGTAGACTGTGTAGAGATATGATGTTTCCATATTGGAAAAACACCGGTTTTCACAAATGGGTGTAAACGGCTGTCAAAGATTGGGTAATGGGGTTTATTGCATGACAGTAGCACACTTTATCCATGAATATAAGTTACTTAGAGGTATGTAAATATTATAAAAGTGATCCTTATTAATAATAAACATAAAATGCTATCAGAATACAGCAGAAACACATTTTGAGTATTTTTGTCAAAAAGTATCATTTTAGCTGCAGTGTCTGTCCTTAACAGTTCAGTGTTTTCCAAAGTCACAGAGCTGTCACTCAACTCCCAGAATAGTGAGCTCAGATAATTCCAAGAAAGGTTGTTTCATTTCAAAAGTTGTGCACCGTCACGTAAACAAACTGTTTCCTCCTGAAGCACTTTAATTTACTTCAACAATAAAAAGTGATTCACTAAACCACATTTGCAGTCAGTATGTGTCACAATATGTATCGTTTGTAATATATAACATGATTTTACAAACATAAAACAAATGCACAAACTCCCTGTAAGAAGTGGTGACCAAATAGAAGATATTAAGATAATGAATGATTATGAAAAGCAATTTTTTTCAGTTACGAAAGATAAATGGATTAGAGGACATGAAATAACATTGGTGAAGGCAGAGTGTATATTAGATACGACAGAAGACTATTAATGAATAGAACAGGTTAATTAAGTGCTGATTGTATAAATGCATGCAAGATGAATGTTTAAAAACAGCTAACATATATCTCAGAATGGCAAGGTACACACAGATATAAATATTTTGAACTCTCACCTTCCTTGTCCATTTGTCATCTAGGTTTTTTGCTCTGGATGGCAATCTTGTTAAATTTTGTTAAGACTTCTACACTTGTGTCATTTTATCTTAGACAGATTGCAAAGTGGTTGCCTAATATTTTCTGTTTCATCTTTACCATGAAATGTCACCGACGCTGTCAAGACTGTTGTACTCACAGCTGTTGGAGACGTCTTTTTTGTAGGGACATCATCTGAAATCATGCATTAATTTGTTATCAAATGTAAGAATCTATTAAAACCTACTTACAGCTTGTAATGGTTTTAGTTTTTACTCGTAATAGGTTAGCTGTTTATAAATTTAATAAGTGCAATTTCCAGTATGGATTATTAGGATGATGATCATCAACAATAGTGTGTTCAAACACTTGGATTGTTTACAAAGCAGTGATCATAATTATACAAATGTTTTACTGCTAAATTTAATGTATTTTAACATTCTTCCAACTTTTCTCAGGTTTCTATTTCCAACATCCACTGTTTGAGATATACTTTGTTTCATTATTTGTAAATAATTACACGATCTATTTGTACCCACCATCAGTGCCGAGCAAGTCCCCCAGTTCATTGTCAAGATCCATATTACCTAAAAATCATCAACATCAGTAGAGTATGAACGACAAATCTCAATACTGCTAAATCATTTGTATTTACTCTTAAAACTATTATTATTATTCATAATAAGAAAACGGGCCAGTGGGGATAGATCAGCAGGTAGTCAGACTCTTAGAGTATGAACAACAAATCTCAATACTGCTAAATCATTTGTATTTACTCTTAAAACTATTATTATTATTCATAATAAGAAAACGGGCCAGTGGGGATAGATCAGCAGGTAGTCAGATTGTAGAAAACGAGGAGAGACACGACAGCGATACAGGTGGTGAAGAGGTAGATACCACAGAGGCAGTTGGTAAGACTGTGAGACAGAAGACTGATGGAAGAAGACAGAGTGTTCAGCAAAAAACAGAAAACATGACAGGCGTGAAGGTGACAGGGGAGAAATTGACCGTAGTGAAGGAGGTAGCCGGAGAAAAGAGACGGGAGAGGAGAGAAGAAAATGTGATGGGAGGAAAGAAGAAGGGACGAAAGGAAGTGAGAGTAAATGTGCTAGAAGAGAAGATGACAGGAGGAAAGGGGACAAGAAACTGGAGGCATAGATAAAGGCAGCAAAAATAATTCAGCAAAGAACAGTCTGGAAAACTGTTCTGAAGCTGGGTATAAATGTGTTTGTTTAAATGCAAGGAGCATAGTAAACAAAAGAAATTAACTAAACATTATGGTAGAAGATATTGACCCTCACATAATAGGTATAACCGAATCATGGGCAACCACCGATATATCAGATGCCGAATTGGGACTGACAGGATATGTAATGTTTAGGAAAGATAGAATAGGAAGAAGGGGAGGTGGAGTTATTTTATATATTAAAGAATCTATCCAGGCTTATGAAATAAAATTAGACAGAGAAGCAGATTGCGAAGAAGCTGTTTGGTGTAACATAGTTACAGGAAACTCAACGTTAACGGTTGGATTAGTTTATCGAAGTCCAAACATAAGCATAGAAGAGAATGAAAAATACAAAACGCTATAAGGGAAGTGAGCAAACGGGACTGTGTTATTATGGGGGATTTTAACCATGGGCATATAAAATGGAAATCTCTACAGAGTATGGGTAGTGAGGACCACAAGTTTTAGTTTTAGTACAAGATAGTTTCCTTTCTCAACATGTGCTAGAACCAACCAGGGGAGAGAATGTGTTAGACTTAGTTTTGTCCTCACAGAATGAATTAGTTGACAATGTTAAATTATGTGAGCCTCTGGGAAGTAGTGATCACAACCAGATACATTTTACCATCAAAGTAAAATCAGAAAGAAATAATAAAAAGCAGTTCAGGAGAAATTTCCACAAAGGAAGATATAAGGAAATGAGGAAATATTTAGCAAAGATAGACTGGAATAATACACTGAAGAATAAGACAGCAACAGAATGCTGGAATATCTTAAAGAATGAAATAGAGTGCATCGTAGATAAATTTGTTCCCTTAAAAAAACAAGGGAAACGGACCAAAAAGAAATACTTATCGAAAGAAGCCATTAGAAAAATTAAGTATAAAGAAATGATGTGGAAGTCATATAGACGTACTGGAAATGACGAAGACTACAACATTTATAAAGAAGCACTAAACAAAGCTACAGCTGAAATTAGAAATTCAAAGAGAAGATATGAACATAAATTAGCTTGTAATATAAAACATGACAGCAAGAGTTTTTATGCGTATGTACGAAGCAAACAGAAAGTTCAGGATAAGGTCGGTCCTCTAGAAGATAGTGCTGGAAATATAATATCAGAAGGATTCTTAATGGCAGAAGACCTAAATGAGTATTTTAGTTCAGTGTTTACCAGAGAAGACACTAGTTCACTGCCAGTACCAGAGGCTAAGTTCAAGGGGGCAGAATCAGACTATTTAAGACAGTTAATTGTAACCCCAGAAATGGTAGGTAAGAAAATTAGGGCTATGAAGGAAAATAAATCACCTGGAGTGGATGGTATTCCACCCAAACTACTATTGGAAATTGTAGAACAAATTAGCATACCGCTTGCAACAGTTTTCAACTTGTCATTAGAAGAGGGAGTGGTTCCTTTAGAATGGAAAGAAGCAAACATTATACCGTTATTTAAAAAAGGTTCGAGAAACAAGTCAAATAATTATAGACCAGTTAGTTTAACATCGGTGATTTGTAAATTATTAGAAAGACTAATTAAAGATCACATGGTGGATTTTCTTGTTAAACATAACTTGATAAACCCATCTCAACATGGGTTTCTAAAAGCGAGGTCATGCTTAACAAATATGTTATGTTTTTTGGAAGATATCACTAAGTGGGTAGATGATGGATCACCAGTACATATCATCTACTTAGATTTTCAAAAAGCTTTCGACAAAGTGCCACATCAGAGATTACTGCTTAAACTAAAAGCCCATGGCATAGGAAATGGTATCATTAACTGGATAGAAAAATGGCTGATTGACAGAAGACAACGGGTAGTTGTTGATGGGGAGGCTTCTAACTGGAAATCAGTTTTGAGTGGGGTTCCACAGGGATCAGTACTGGGACCTATATTATTCTTAATATATATAAACGATTTGGACGATGATATAGCTAGCAAGGTGTTGAAATTTGCAGATGATACAAAAGTGTTTAGAAGGATTAAAAGTGATGGGATAGACAGCATTTACAAGATGATCTTGACAGGTTGATCAAATGGTCTGAAAAGTGGCAAATGTTGTTCAATTTTGGGAAATGTAAATGCCTTCACACAGGACATGGGAACGAATATGTAGAATATACAATGGGGGGAACTGTACTAAGTACTACTGTAAAAGAAAAAGACTTAGGGCTGACAATTAGTGCTGACATGAAGGTTTCAGAGCAGTGTGGAATTGCAGCTTCAAAAGGAAATCAAATCCTTGGATTGATTAGGCGAAATATAGCATATAAAGAAAAAGAACTAATAATACCGCTGTACAAAACAATAGTTAGGCCTCATTTAGAATATTGTATACAATCGTGGAGGCCATACCGCAAGAAGGACATAGATATGCTAGAAAGAGTACAGAGGAGAGCGACTAAAATGATACCAAAACTGAGGGATCTTAGTTATGAAAAACGCCTAAAAGAATGTGGTTTAACAACACTAGAGACCAGGAGATTGAGAGGAGATCAGATAGAAGTGTTTAAAATATTGAATGGTTATGAAAATATTGATAGAAATATGTTTTTTTCAGTTAAGAAAGATAGAAAGACTAGAGGACATGAAGTTACATTAGTAAAGGAGCAGTGTAGATTAGACGTGAGAAAGTTCTCATTTTCACAAAGGACTGTGAATGAATGGAACAGATTATCTGATGATTGTGTGGGTGCTAGTAGTGAATATGTTTAAAAATAAAATCGATACATACCTCAGAAGGGCTGGATATATGTAGATAAAAGAGTTGGCCAAAGGGCTTCCTTGTCCACCTGCCATCTAGAGTTAATTCTCTGGATGGCAATCTTGTTAAATCTTGTTAAATCTTGTTAAATCTTGTTAAATCTTGTTAAATCTTGTTAAATCTTGTTAAATCTTGTTAAATCTTGTTAAATAATATTCCTATTTATTTGTGCGCATTTATGTTAACATGACTAGGTGAACGGTGATACTATTTTCCTTATATAATGTAGACATTTTAGATGTACGTGACTTATTATTTTTTAATTATTCATTTCATAGTCAGAACAATGATGTAACCACAACAATGATGTAACCACAACAATGATGTAACCACAACAATGATGTAACCACAACAATGATGTAACCACAACAATGATGTAACCACAACAATGATGTAACCACAACAATGATGTAACCACAACAATGATGTGAACGCAAATATTTTATATACTAGCATCAGAACACATACAAAACAGAAGATCTGATGAATAATTATGGATGTGATTACCGGTACTTGTTTCTGCACACAGCAAAAAAATTGTTGGAATATTTTTATTTCAAGTGTATTATAATTGTTCATTATCTTTATGACATTGACTTTAAGGCCACTGGAATATTCCTTCTGTGTTCATTCTTAAAAAGTTCACCGTACTCACCTTTCTTCACATTTTTCTGTGAAAGGAAGCATAAGAGATAAAAGTAAACATAAAACTGGCAGTGTTCAACAAGTGAAAGAGATATCGTTCATACAGAATGCATAACAAACTATAGATTTAATTATAGTTACTGCACAATCATTTGCACCTGTAGTCAATCAGGTTCCTATGACTGTATTAATATATCATGGGTTTACCAGGTTGCCTGTGTGTGTGCGTGTGTGTGAATATGTGTGCAATTGTGTGTGTACATGCGAATGTGCATACATGTGATGTATGTGGATACACGCATACACTTTGAATGATACTCTGTGTAGTACAGGTAACAAAATATAATTTTACCTGAATTCTATTAAACTAATTAAGCTGATTGTTTTTCAATTTCTCATACGGTTTTCCTTGAACATCATTTCTAATATAATGACGTATGTAAATTCACTTGACAAATTACCTCATTGTCTTATTTATTAAAGTTTATTTTCTGTATAATAATTAGCTACATAGCAAAAAGAGAATTTTAACTAAAGTAAGGTTATAAAACTGTGTTTATATTTGTAATTGTATGCAATACGTATATTTGTACTTTGTATTTATTACGTTTCGCTCTAGTTATTGTAAAATATGCATAAATTTAAAACTACAGATATTATATTTTTTTAATCGGAAATACATATGTTTACATTCGTAACCAAGTAAAACTAACGAAAAGCGGGATAGTGACAGTGCCAGCGGGCGATATTAAGTGGACAACTCAATTTTACCTGAAGTATTAAATGAAAACATGACCGCTTCAAATGCCAGTCATACAAACATGCATGAGTATGTATATACATAGACTGTTAGCATATCCGATGTTTAATAGTGTTGTTCTAATCGAACACAAATTCATATTAAAACGTTGTTCGGCGTGACCAAACTTGTCAAATTTTGGAATGCATGCGTTACTTTGCAAACGATGATGTACGTATAGTTAATAAGTGATGCGTTTCATCTACATGTATTTTTAGTAAACAGAACAGAGTATGGCACCTTGTTCATCCTGTCAAATCAAAGTGCTGCAATCGTTAGGGAACAAACATAAAATTAAACGATTCTTCGCTTTCTTTCGCGGTCATGTTTGTATTTACGCCAGGCGTAACGTCTGGTTAGGAGGCAGCACCAGTATTTACTTCCGGTATATTGGCATAGCAACGTGGAATGGGCTGTCGTTCCTACTGTTTGTTGCTAGTTAAAGGTGCCTGTGTGGTATTGGTCGCGTATTTTCTGCATCTACTAACCCTCAGAATGGCGGAGTCTCTTACGGCCATATCGGTAGACGACGACGACGTGGAGGAAGAATATCCTAAGATGGATGCTCCCGAAATCTACGTGGAACGCACTTTGGCAATCTTCAAACCAGATGTTGTGCAAAAAGGAGTAACGAAAGAGTTGGAAGAAATCATCCTGACAGCTGGCTTTACGATACTGCAGGTTTGGTTACCTATAATGTGACAGGAGGCAATTAATTACTACAATTTACGTTTATTTATTAAAACATTAATATAGGTCATACAGTGACCCGGAAATAAGATTCAAAGAAACGGAAGCAGAACTAGTCTAAAGGCGAAGTCCAGACCAAACTTAGTAAAAATCAAATTTCAAAAGAGCAACACTCCACGGCACAAGACTACAACTTGTCTTTTTCATTGTTTAATAGAAGTGCCAGCCTAATATCTGGCCTTGGGGTGTTAATCTGGATAGTTTACTTTTACTTAACTAATAGGAAACTACTTTTGTTCGGTAAGAATTCTTATAAATTAAGCAAAAAATAACTATAAATTAAGTTAATTTATTCAAATTATACACACAAAGGGTGAACAAACAAGTTTGTTGACCTACAGAAACCTAACTTGCCTGGAAGTGTGTGTGTGTGTCCATGAGGCTGAGTATTTGATTTTTTTCTGTTGTATTATATAACAATATATACAGAGATTAATAGCCAAGTTGCAGTGTGGATGATATAGATGTTTTGGTGTTTATAGAAGAAACGTCTTGTTATGACACCGGAGCAGACAAGTGACTTCTATGCAGAACATTATGGCAAGCTGTTCTTCCCTAGTCTTGTCGCCTACATGAGCAGTGGTCCGCTGATTGTCATGGTTCTTGCCAAGGCCAACGCCATCACGTACTGGCGTGAATTGATTGGCCCAACAAACACAATCAAGGCACGACAGACGCACCCTGATTGGTATATATTATTTGAAGCAACAAGTTGGAGGAATTTTTTTGGTCATGTATTTTCTTAGATATAACATTATGATATATAACGTGTGTGTGTGTATAACAAGAACATTTATATAGTGTCGTTACATGGACGAATCCATTTGAATGTGCTTATACCACATATACTTGAATAAAAATTGTAAGTTATATAAGTGATTATAATTTATTTGATACTTTCGAATCTTGGTTACCACAAAACATTTAGATTGTATACAAGACATTCAGAAAGTAAACGCTAGTTATGAGAAGACAGGTGGCAAACTGCAAGTTCCTCGAATCACTGTTTTATTTTCGGGGTCACCCAATTCCCATACTCAAAGACTGATGTAGACTAACCATGGCTTGGTTCCAGGTGAAGGAAGAGACACTATCAGTTTGAAGAGTGACAATGTACAAGAAAATATATCCAGTTATTGCTAGCATTTGTATATTTGCACACTGTTAAGACCTGTTAGATTGACATGTTTTTGTTTTTTAGTTTGAGGGCCATCTACGGAACTGACGAGACAAGAAACGGTTTCCATGGCAGCGACAGTCTCTACAGTGCTGACCGAGAAATTAGGTTCTTCTTTTCTAACAGTAAGTTGATGATTTGGGTATCTAAACAGTTTGTTTTAAACAACAAGTCTAAGTTTCTTGGCAGAAACTAAAGAAATTTAAGAATAGAAGAGTATTTAACAAGGCATGTGCCATCCTGACAAAATATAATGTATATGGATTTTAATTGGCATGATGTGTTCACATAGCTGTAACTTTTTATGGGCAGCAAATGAATAATTGTTTCTAGTTTCTTCTTTATGACTCTATATTAGTGGGATGCAGTAGTGTAGACTTTCAATCAAGAGTTTGAATCCTCTTCTAGCCATTGCAAGAAGAGGATGTAACTCCATGTTGCTCCAGTTCACTCAACTGTATGAATGGGTATCTGAATATAGACAGTGGTGGATGTTTGTGTACGAATAGTCTATGAGCAGTAATTGCACAGTGGCTGACTGCTTCCTAGAGAAGTTGGGATGGTGCTTGATTAAACAGTTCTTCCACGGAATGAAGTGTAAAGCACTCTGAGCAATACTAAGGACTTGATACCGTGCTGTATAAAAACATACCTTTATATTAGCTTAACAGACTTTAACTAGAATGTAGGTTGGTTGTTGTTGGCAGTGTTGCTAGTTGTTGCAATTAATTACCAATGTTACTGTGACTTCAGGCATTGTGGAGCCAATTCCCCGAGGTCAGGTCGCGAGAGACTATGTAGCAAAGGCGATTAACCCGACCCTGTTGGCAGGACTGACTGCGCTATGCAAGGCAAAGCCCATCAACCCTGTGGTATGTAAAACATACACCGCAACACTAAAACGTCAGGTCTGTTTACATTGATTTGTAATACATTAAAATAGGAAAGAATTGTTCAAGTCAGATGAGACCAATATATTTTAGGTAAATACGACTGTTTCAAAAAAATGCAACGTTAACATATGATGAATAGTTTTTAGTTTATATTAAAGCGTATATATATATTAGAATGTAACCTTGTCAATATTAAAGCATTTCTCTGTATATAACTGGGTTGGTATTAAAGCATATCTCTGAAATAACTGATTAGATAATAAAACATATCTCTAAATATAACCAAATCAACATTAAAGCATATTTATGATTTCACTATAACTGCGCTGATACCAAAGCATATCCCTGAGTATAACCGAGTAGATACTAAAGCATATCTCTGAATATAGCCAGGTTGATTCTGAGGCATATCTCTGAGTATAACCAGGTTGATTCTGAGGCATATCTCTGAATATAACCAAGTTGATTCAAAAGCATGTCTCTGAATATAACCGTATCAACACTATAGCATATCTCTGAATATACCTGTGCTGGCACTAACGCATACCTGTATCTGCAGCGGTGGCTTGCTGATTGGCTGATGGAGAATAACCCGAACAAACCGGACGTGCTGGGACCAGACATTGTCGAACCAGTCGAAGACAACATCTACTTGTATGATGATGACGCCTACTCCTACTCCAAGGTCCCTTACATCGAATCCGAGGTCACACAACACTCCAAGAAGACCGAGTCAGATGCCGAAATGGTCGACGCATCGAAGACCACGTTGTCTTCTTCCACAACTGCCCCGTCATCAGATTGACGAATTGACATTTGTCATGCATTGGTTGTGTGTGTAAACAGTATGTAAACTGGACGGTCTCCTGACGGTCCTAGGTTGACTTAAATACATTGCATGGTTTGCAATGGTGCAAGTTTTGAAAAGTTATATATATAAATGTGTATTAAATGTTTTGTCTCTTTGTATACCATTGCCGTATTTGATGTTGCTGTAATTAGCTGCTGTGAGTCTTGAGAAAATAAATCATTGGTTTCATCTTAGTTATATCCGATTTTCATGTGATTCAACTTATTATGACAACTAGCAAAATACGCATCCTCTGGAATGAGAGTAATTTGGTTTTTCATAAGCAGCTCTAGGTGATCGTTTTTATGGTCTGATCAGAAACCATCCAGTCCTTAGTTTGACAGTGTATACCAGAAGGCGTTATATGCATAGACACTGGCTTTATAATATTCCAGACCTGGGGCCAAAGTCGGTACTCATGTACTCGTACTCACGAAATGAAACTTGTGGGTCATGTACTCGTACTCATACTCATTGTACTCAGATTTTACGAGTACATTACGAGTACATCTGAGTACTTTCTCAATATGTACGGGAGAAAATAAATATATTTGGTTATAAAATGAAACTTTCCTGAAATATCCCAGTGCATCCTCATTCTCTGATAACAATGACTATGATACCCAAACATGGCAACTGGCAGCATCTTTTCCCAGTCAGAAACACCCTGTTAAGCAAACAATAATTGTAGGCTAGCAGTTCAGACCATAAACCTGTTTGTTTAATTAAGCCATAAAGATTCAATTAGCATTTAACCCACCAGTTAGACAGGAAATGCCTTTGATGTAGTATGGAGACCATGCCACTTGGCACTGGCTGACAGTGCTAACTGCTAAGAACAAGAACTGCCAGTCTTCCTCTGTATAAGTAAGGTAGGTCAAGTCAGACTGTCTCCTACACTAGTATAATCCCATGCCAGCAGCCTGGCTAAAAGTCCAAAGGGGATGCTGAGCCTGTTATGTGGACATGAGCTAACCCTCTCAACAACTAGTAGTCTATGATCAGAAAATATAAATTGCAAACTTATAACATCAGCAGAACGAATACCTCAGTCAGCCATGTACAGATCGTCACAGTGACCCACTGCAGTTCTGAGCATTCTAGCCTCACCAGCCCCAGTTGAAAGGGTATTTACCATAGCCGAGAAAGTATTCTGCCCTGAACAGTGCAGCCTGAAATACTCAACCTGTGAACAACTCATGTTCATTCGGTGCAATGGCAAATATATGATAAGATCATACGATGCCACTGAAATGAATGCCAATGAAGTGAATTTAATTGTTATAGAGGTTTTTTAGTTTTCCTCATAAAAAAATTGATCAACTGCCATTACATATTCAGTTGTGCCGAGTTATATAAATTACATTAATAATTTTTAAATACGTTATTATTTAATATTTATATTTGTTGTACTTTTACTCGTACTCGTGAGAATGTACTTGTACTCGTACTCAGCTTTTAGCAATGTACTCGTACTCATCCATCATCAAAGTACTCGTACTTGTACTCATAAAAATGTACTCGGCCCCAGGTCTGTAATATTCACACCAGATGTTTGATGAAACTTAATTAATTATATATACAGTTGTTCACAACACAATGTATGTTTTCTACGACTGTTCCGAGCTGTGTATACCTTCCACTGATCCAATAAATATGCATAATAATACGACCGATCGATTAACATCTGGTACAAACCTTTAGTCGGTAGGAACCCACAGGTCTGACAAGACTAATTAACCACTAATTAATCAATCATTATGTCCCAACCTAACCATGAGAAGTGCCAAGTTAATAGTTATGAAGATTTTCTCTCTGGTGATGGCAAAGGAGGGTACTGTAGGGAGGTAATTACTCATCCATACAGCAGCCATTTAATGTGAATACTGACATCTTGAACAATATTGCCCAATTGTGGTAGTATGCTTCTTCGTGGTTGTGTTAGATTTTGTTGTGCCAATTACAATGCCGTCTTGTTTCATATAAAATGAAGGGATGCTAAAAAAGATGAGGCAAACAAAATCTTTACAAGTATTATGTACAAAATACCCACAAATATTCCAGTCATGTGTGAAGTCATTTTATTAGACAAGTGCCAAGTTACAGCAATCGGTGTTTGTGTTACTGGGCATGGTTTGTTTATAAAAGTATTTAGCAAGCACTGCATTATTATTCAAAAATTCCATTGGGTAAATTATTTCTTGATTAAACAACCCATAGTATATCATAGTAGCCTAGAATGCAGAAGCCATTCAAATGTCATTATCAGCACAGTTTTCATTATTTTCAATCACAGTTTAAAGCAGAACATCCAAAAATCCTCATCACCCAGTGTCATATTCTACATATACAAAAACATCCAATAAAACACTAAGAAACTAATTCAAACCAATTAAATTTAACAACTTTGTACATACCAAATGTTACCTACACTAAACATAAAAAGTTGATGTTAGCATTTAAACAATAACATTAATGTCAACTAATGATATATGACCGAGAATAACCATGTGGTTAACTGATGAAATAAGCCACAATGTGTTTTTATTTTAATTAGATCATTTTCTTCCATTGTTTGTTACAGTAAATATTAAACCACTATGAGTATTGGTTAAGTATAGAAAGTAGGATAACTAATATGAGAACAATGCATCCAAATATATACTACATGTAATAAGTTTATATATCCTAGCGTTTTATTAAAGGGAGCTTGCCTGTTCCTTGTTACTTATACTGATATAATGTTCTTGTAACACTTGAGTATGTTGAAGGTACACTGCCCATGAAATTGTGTCTCATAAGGCAATAACTTGTAATTTGAGTTTTTCCCCCACAACTTGTAAACAAAACATTAAGATAATAAACAACTCTAATGGATGCCAGGTGGTTTAACCGCGAAGCTCTTTGATGTTAAGCACAGTCGCAATGTTCCCACATTCAAGACAACCAATTCAGCAAACTGGCTGTTAATAATTACCACCCCGGCTGATTTTAGGTATTGGAACAGACAACCTCACTTTAAGTCATTGTGTGCGACATTAGACACAATTACTAATATCAAACAAAACATCTGAATACATGAAATTCAACAGAACTGGCTAGCACAGCGTAAGCATTCACCAAAATATTATCTATCTTCTGTTTGCAATACACTAGTCAGGTATTTATCTGTTGCACTATCATTTGCTTCTCCAGGATAATTCTATATAAAATATGTGCTGTCAACTGCAATTTTCACACAAGCCTGTTGTGCGACTGAGTGATCTGTCATTACTACTGCAAAAATATAATTAAAAGAAACCAAATTCCGTTAGCTGTGTACAAAATTACGATTTCTGCCTCCTACAGCCATAGCTGTGTCCTGCGTCACTGATGTCGATGTGACGTCATTCATGTCAATGTTGTGTCACTGATGTTGATGTGACATCATCATCGTCTCGTTATGTTGATGTGTCAACATTTAGTTCTTCCACACATGAGTCTTGCAGTGTTCCACAGCCTGGAACACACAAAAATAGCAACTTACCCCTAAAATAACAACTCTGAAAACGAAGCTGGGACCCCAACAAATTTTAACTTTTTACTAATACAAATCTGTCACAACAGACATCAGTATATCACTGAAAACAGTCTACTTTCATTGGAAGTTAGTTGACTTGTGATTTAGGATACCAGTATTTAAAAACCAATAATAAAAATAACAGTGATGATGTGACTAGTAGACAGTAGTTTTCAATGTCATCGCATCCACCATTTTGTATGCAATCAACCTACATCGTGATGAACCATCTAATTTGTTCGTATCCGTACCAAACAGGCACACCCGATTATCAAATCATAATCACATTACAATATTGTTTAAGTTCTCAATTCCTTTTGTTGAACTGTGTAACCAAAATACATTTCACATAGAAATATAGCAATCGGCCTCATTTACTATTATTGTTAAGTGGAGACATTTCTCGGCTACTTTGTCTGCATGGCTGCTGTTAATTAACAGTTACAAAGCCATGAAACATGGCAAAATACACAGTAACATGACCCACTTTCTAAATTGTCTCAGAGCTCTACAGAAAACTACAATACACAAAGCAACAGCCTACAACTTTGTCACTTAGATTATGAGGGACTACAACACAAATTTCTTTCCTCAAACTACAAGATGAATGCACGCAACACATATACTGGAGTCGAATAACCTATACATTCAGACTTAATATGAAGCCATATATATAATCTGCAGAATGATGTCACTTCAAATTTAACAAGACTGCTATCCTAAGCAACAAGCTACTGACAACAAAGGAAGATGTCTTATCAAGTTTCACATTTAAATACCTTGGGAGAGAGGTAGTTTATTAAACAAATTTAAAACAGAAAGCACATGTACGCCGGATTGAAACAACCTATAAATAGAGCTGGTAACTTGGGCTACACAACTGCACACCTGATTATCAAATCAAATTCTGGGCACTATTTCAGTGACATTCCTATGAGCCCGAGTTTGCTCTTTGAAATCAATTCCTAACACGATCTGACATCTGAAAACTGTGAACACCAGGACGTGTCGCCCGGACACCTTCGCTGGTGTGTCACGGAAACAGTGTCCTCAGTAAAATGGCAGCATCTTTTTGCATTTTTTATTTTTTAAATTTTACAGCCGATTCTGTTTAATGATGGATTTTCCTTACGGGTTCGTTGTCTTAGTGACAGGTGCTCTTTTAATGTGACAAAGAAGATGTCCTTACGTTGCACTTCTTTGCGTTGTCGATGTTGTCGCACCAGTAGGAGGGCCCCCAGGTGCACTTGTCCGCCCCCAGGAGTGGCTCCTCCTGCTTGTAGTTGGCTGGCTCCAGCTCCACCATCTTCACTGTCTTATTGGCCAAGGACGCATCACACAGGCCAAGTTTCTGTAAACGTAACAACATAGCATATGAATCAAGGTGTATGACATAAGAGACAGTTGCAAAAGGTTAAAGGTCGTATAGACACACAAAGAAGTATAGCATTACTTATGGTTGGATGGTGGTTTGGTCATTGCCATGTATCTTGTGGTAAAATAAATCATTACAATGGTGCCACCTATTGAGTGGAACTTGTACTAATGCACATACAGTGGATAATACAACTTGGTGGGTGATGTCTTGGCAACCATGTCACATCACTTGAACTGGCAGCTATGGCTGTGGTTTTTTAAGCCATTTTGGACTGCTAAAATTTGTAGTCGCACAGCATGTATTGATGGGGGTGGGGTGTGGTTTGAATCAATACAATATGTATTGGTGGGGGTGGGGTGCAGTTTGAACCGATACAATATGTATTGGTGGGGGTGGGGTGTGGTTTGAACCAATACAATATGTATTGGTGGGGGTGTGGTTTAAATCAATTCAATATGCATTGGTGGGGTGGGGTGTGGTTTGAACCGATACAATATGTATTGGTGGGGGTGGAGTGTGGTTTGAACCGATACAATATGTATTGGTGGGGGTGGGGTGTGGTTTGAACCAATACAATATGTACTGGTGGGGGTGGGGTGTGGTTTGAACCAATACAATATGTATTGGTGAGTGTGTGGTGTGGTATGAACCAATACAATATGTACTGGTGGGGGTGGGGTGTGGTTTGAACCGATCCAATATGTATTGGTGGGGTGGGGTGTGGTTTGAACCGATCCAATATGAATTGGTAGGGGTGGGGTGTGGTTTGAACCAATACAAAATGTATTGGTGGGGGTGGGGTGTGGTTTGAACCGATACAAATACTGAATATAGGAGTAAACATGTCATATGAATAAATGCATTTGACTCACAGGTGTAAATATGTGAATGAATTCTGTTTATGGGTGTAACCCTGTTTTCATACGAGTTAATATTTTGTGTATGTGCGTACATAAATATGTCATACATAAACGTGTCATACATAAACGTGTCATACATAAACGTATTCAGTATGTGTGTAATAGTGTAAACTTGTCACTTGTGTGTACGTATCTTGCCTACAGGAGTAAACAACTAAACATATTATACATGGACATATAAATGTGTAGACACACACATCAACATCAGCATTTAGTATCATATGTAGAGTTGACCATTCTGTCAAACATTTTCTTATTCTTTGAACATGTGGAAATGCCCATAAAACTTTAATTCAATGATATACCATTGGCTCACCTGTGCCAAAATAACACTGTACAAAGGTATATCTCCCCTGAGTGAAGGAATTAAAAAACAGACATAAATAAATAAAATGCATTCTCACCGTACAGATGACCTTGGGGTCTGCCACCTCCTCAATGAGGATGATGATGCCAGCGCCATACTTCTCTATCAAATCATCACACTGCACAAACAACATTCACTTTATAATATTATCATCAAGCAACAATTGTCACAATTGTCACAATTTTATTACAACACAATATCAGGCTAATATTAAATAATGCTTGACATTATATTATATTAGTACGGTACAGTGCCTAAGGTCTACTGTGATTACAGTAGTAATGCTGTTGTTGTATATATCTATAACAATACTGCTAATGTTGTATATGCCGAAATGTGGGATCTGTCAACCTGAGGGACAGGAGACTAGTATGGGCTCAGTCCTTGGGATGTAGAGCCCACATTTCTCTCTCTAACATAATCTCTAATAAACGTCATTCATTTGGCCTTATTTCATCACTATTCATGACTTGTGTTGGTGCTTGCATAAACATATGTAGTGCACTACAGAATCTATTTTGTTACCATAATGACTGCATATGTTCGCCATTTGGACACTTACAAATAGTTAATTTCATAGATTTAATCGGTTGCAAAAACATAGTAATTTATTGACCCAACCCTTCAGATGAAGCAGCCAGTAAATAGTTTCTCAATCTTGTTTACTGTCTTTCTTGTCTTGATTACCTGCTGCCTGTAGTTCTTGGGAAGGAAATTGCAGACGATCTCGAGATATTTCTCGATAGCGGCGACAGTCTTGTTGTTCTCTAGCAGCGAGTCAAGATACTGGATAACAACTTCGCACACTCCGCAATACTCTCCCGTCTCAAGTTGCTTGTCTGCTGCAAGAACAACATCTCAACTAGAGTGGACATGAAAGTAACAAATAACACTGTATAGATCACTGCGATATGTCTGATGTCATTGAAAATATTCTTGACGAAAATCAATGCAAGTTATCATAAAAGTGTTCACTTACAACACCTCTACTCCTAAACTACAATTTTTCTAATTTGTTTGCCATTCTATTGGTAAATCAGCATTCATTCTTTCAATCTTATGCAGTTATACTGCCCAGATATAAATAATCTGTTAGTATCATGATAAATTATCATCACCATTCGTTCTAAAATCAGGCACAGTAATATGTGCAACCTGTTTAAACTGGACAACAAATGCCATCAAATTGTGTGTGCAAACATTTGGGGAAATTATATCTTAAACAAAGTGATCTGCTATTTGAGTCATGTTTTCTGCTGCATGACAATATTGTTTGTCCACCAGATGCAACAATTCAACTTCAATTCAAATTCAATTCAAATGTCTGCCTCACCAGGTACCTGCTCATGCAAATAAAACAAAGTCATATGCGTGACAAGTTTTATTACATCACAATGTGCAATCAATGTTTTGTCAGGCAATTAAATCGGCACAAGTAAGCAATAAAAAATCAAAAGTCATTTCAATACACATTTGTTGATGTCGACATGACGTCATCATCATCTTGGTAAATTGACACGTCTTGAAGTTCTTCCACCTGTGGGTCTTGCCATGTTCGATGGCCTGGGACACGAGAACACCAGCACAAACTCAAAATAACCTGTATCCTAAATGTTAGTTCCTAATGAAGACTAGTAACAGCAGTTGAAACGACAGAGTTTAAATTTCATAGCTGTGATATGTAGTGTTTTGTTTTAGAGAACGTTTTTAATTAGTATATTTTATTGACAGTTACCGGTGTGTGTTTACTTTAGAGATAGTTTATAATTGCACCACCACTCAGTTTAAATTTAGCTTATTTTAGAAATACACTAGCTTTTATTTGTTAACTTTCAAGTATGTGCAACTCATCTTAAATTTAATGATCTTGGAAAGCATCTTTGAGCAGTTTAGGCTGAAAAGGGGAAGTACAGAAATATTAATATTACACTAATAATATTTGTATTATAAAAAGACAATTTTGATTTAAATTGTTCTTCAACTTGACGAACATTTTCACCAATTTGACAGGATTCTTATCCATCAGAAGAAGCTTGTGACAGTAAGTGGACAGAAAACCCACTGGTGTGTGTGGAGAGTAGTATATATACACATGTCACTTGCTCTATCAGATATCTGTTATATATATACATGTCACTTGCTCTATCAGATATCTGTTATATATATACATGTCACCTGCTCTATCAGATATCTGTTATATATATATACATGTCACTTGCTCTATCAGATATCTGTTATATATACATGTCACTTGCTCTATCAGATATCTGTTATATATATATATACATGTCACTTGCTCTATCAGATATATGTTATATATATATATACATGTCACTTGCTCTATCAGATATCTGTTATATATATATACATGTCACTTGCTCTATCAGATATCTGTTATATATATACATGTCACTTGCTCTATCAGATATCTGTTATATATATACATGTCACCTGCTCTATCAGATATCTGTTATATATATACATGTCACCTGCTCTATCAGATATCTATTCTGTTGTTAAACAGGGTGTGGGGCCCAGTACAAATTGTTACTCGTGAAAAACACTGGTTAGATATTGCATATTTTTAGACAACAAAGCTCATATCTGAATACCTAGGGAAGGAGTATTTTACTTACAAAAACATTCATATGGGAACAATACATGAACTGGAATAACCAACAAACACAGCAGTTGACTTTGGATAAATGACTGCGACTCCGGTTTTGTTACTGTGAGTGTAACAAAAAGATGTTCTCATGTTGTACTATTTTATATTGTCGATGTTGTCACGCCAATGGGTGCCTCAGTCAACCCTACTCAAGGGTGCTTCGTCATCACGAGTATTCAACTTCGGGTTGATGAGGTTTAAGACCTTTTCAAGACCAATGTTTCAAAAATTTTAAATCTCTCCCCATAACAAATTCAATACAAGATAACGACATTTTGATCAAACACCTCCGACAAGCCAATATGTATCCGGTATCCATTTCATCTTTTTTTTTTAAATACAGCCTTTGGCCTTGTTTAGAGGAACCTAATTTATTTAAAACCTTTCAATAGTAAACCCATTTTAAAGATCTTTTCAAGGGTTTAAACATGCAAGATCTGACTCAGTCTTGGAACACACCCTGTTCTGTGTCATAGTTGTCCAACTGTAGCTCCGTCTCCATACTTGTCTCAGATGAAGCGCCACACAATCCAAGTTTCTGTTTACACATGTAAACATGTCATGAATAATTGTGTCCTGTATATGTATGTAAACATGTGATGTGAAAGTATTAATTACACAGTGTAAACATGTCGTGAATGAATGTATACCATATAAACATATGCAAATGAATTTCCGTATATGCAAATAAGCATGTAACGTGAACGTATTCTACACAAATGTGAAAATATGGCATGAATGAATGTTCTTTATATAGATGTAAACATTTAGTGCTTTTTTATACAAACAAACAAACAAACACAAATTAATATAGTCTGTATATTCATGTAAACCTGTCATGTATTTTGCATACAGGTGTAAATATATCACATGGTACAAAGACACACACAAACAAGTTGCAAGATTGTGTTCTGTGTAAACATGTTTGTACAACTGTATTTTGAACACTGATGTAAACATGTTATATCATCATTCTGCGTACATATGTAAGCATGGCATATGAATGATTTATGCATACAGGCGTAAAAGATCAAATGAATGTGGTTTGCACAGCAGCATAAACAGGTCAACAAAAATGTTCTCCATATGTAATATGGAACATGTCACATCTTTTGCATACATGTAAGGTGTAAACATGACTTTTAAATATAGCTGTAACCATGTTGTGTGTGTTCACATACAGGCATATACATACTAAATATAGGTCTATCATATACATGAATGTAGGTAAAAGTACCATATATATATGGATATCTTACATACATATAAACATGTCACATGACTTACTGCGTAAACATGTCACATGATTTACTGTACACACTTGTTTGTAAACAGTCACATGACTTACTGAACACACAAGCCCCGGCTGTGCAAAGTTCTGGATGATTATAATGATATCTTCACTGTACTTCTGTACAAAGTCCTCACACTGCAAACACAAAGTTCACACTCGATCATCACAGTGCTGTCATTCACGGTTTGTGGGGTATTTTAACGATTCACTGACATTCGTCAACATTATTTTGTTAGCCTTCGAACCAGGTTACATATCTAATTAAAGTGACAAGCAATCTTTCAGCTGATGAAAGTAACCACAATTTAAAATCACTTGCTAGCCAAACTAACTGACCCAAATACACAGCAATGCATACGAAGGATAAAAAACGTAAATACAACTATCACCGACATTATGAAATACACAACAAATAGTTCAGCCTTTGCTATTACTCGCTATGATTTTGGATTCTTAAAATATTCTCATATCACATACATGTTGTCATTTACAATTGTATTGTATTTTATTCAGTTTTTATTCAGACCTAATAATAGGATAGATAACAAAGTACCAAACAATTGCATACACGCGTAAACATGTCATATGCAGGTGTTTTCCACACAGGTGTAAACGTATCAAGTTTTTGCATACAAAGCACAGAAATTAGTTATTGTTAAACAAATTTATCTTGTTTTACCCCGAAACCCTTGATATCAATGTGACAAGAAAGCTTGTCTCACCTCCTTGGCATAGACATTGGGCAGGACGTCACAGACGGTCTCCAATGCTTTCTCAATCGCTTCGACTGACTTGTTCCTTCCGAACATCACGTCAAGGTACAAAGCAACAACTTGGCAAATGACACATTCCGTTTGATCCTGGATATTGTCTACTAAAAGACGCAACACAATGACTCTTGTAGAACACTCATAAAAATGTCACTCGGGAACAAAAACAAAACTTTGGAGATTATGTGCAACAATATGTACACAGAGACGCCATCTGGTTTGAAGAGGTCAGCGAAACATCGATGAAAGAAAAAATGTTGGTCATGCATCGATAAAACATGAACACCATTGAGACTGCCCAGAATAAACGCGCATGTTTATTACCCAGCTGACTGTCAGAGACAGAGGCATGATTATTTCACAGCTTGCACAAAAATGGCATCCATTTCAGCTAAGTGATGCCTAAAAATCATCACTGCATCACTTTAATTATTTATATGCAATTGTTTTTATAGCAAAATTATGGTGTAGTCACTGCATTTAGAATATGCAGTAACTGTACGGTCTCCTTATAAGCAAAAACATAGGATGCAGTGGAAAATGTGTAGATATGGGCAATGAAACAGTTTCCGGGAATGAAGGATGTTCCTTACCAGGGAAATCGTAAAAGGTTGAAACTTCCCACATTCGCTTATTGAACATGTGGTGATATTATTGAGGTGCATAAACAGTTTCAAGGAAAGTATGATCAATAGTGATGTATCTTCTGACATTATCAAGCTGTATACAGACTGAGACAATGGAAGTAACAAGAGGTCACAGTTTGAAACTGTGCTGGAGAGCTAACATGGTTTACAAGATAATTATTATGTAAAAACTATGCCATGTATGAGAGATAATAAAACATTTCATTTGCATGGATTGGTTTTATGTCTGTGCATCGTGGTAGTGTGACTTGTAAACATTTTGTTGGCACATGTTTGTTTTAGTATTCGTTGTTCAGTGTAAGGCTGCAATGTCATTGTGAAGCTTTCAAACAGCGGACACCTGGATCGAGAAAGATGCCAACAACTCTACCAGGTGATGGAATATGGGCGTAAAGCAGCAGAGCAGATTTTCCACAATTTGTTTGTAGAAATCTAACATTTGTAGCAAATATTATCAAGTAGACCAGATATTCTACAATTTGTTTGTCGAAATCTTACATTTGTAGCAAATATTATCAAGTAGACCAGATATTCTACAATTTGTTTGTAGAAATCTTACATTTGTAGCAAATATTATCAAGCAGATCAGATTTTCCACAATTTGTTTGTAGAAATCTAACATTTGTTGCAAATATTATTAAGCAGACCAGATTTTCCACAATTTGTTTGTAGAAATCTTACATTTGTAGCAAATATTATCAAGCAGACCAGATTTTCCACAATTTGTTTGTAGAAATCTTACATTTGTAGCAAATATTATCAAGCAGACGTGTTATTCATAAAAAACTCTGGTTAGCTATTACATAGTTCAGACTACAAAGCTCATATCTGAATACCCAGGGAAGGAGTATTTTATTTACAAAAACATTCATATGGGAACAATAAATGAACTGGAATAACCAACAAACACAGCAGTTGACTTGTTGTACTATTTTACATTGTCGATGTTGTCGCACCAATGGGTGCCTCAGTCAACCCCACGCAAGGGTGCTTCATCATCACATGTATGCAACTTCGGGGTGATCAAGTTTAAGACCTTTTCAAGACCAATGTTTTGAAAAATTTTAATCTCTCTCCATGACAAATTCAATACAAGATAAAGACATTTTGACCAAACACCCACGACAAGCCAATATGTATCCGGTATCCATTTGATCTTTTTTCAAAATACAGCCTTTGGCCTTGTTTAGAGGAACCCAATTTATTTAAAACCTTTCAATAATAAACCCATTTTAAAGATCTTTTCAAGGGTTTAAACATGCAAGATCTGACTCAGTCTTGGAACACACCCTGTTCTGTGTCATAGTTGTCCAACTGTAGCTCCAACGTCTCCATATTTGTCTCAGATGAAGCGCCACACAATCCAAGTTTCTGTTTACACATGTAAACATTTCATGAATTATCATAGGTATTCTGTGTATGCACGTACGCATGTCATGAATTATTGTATCCTGCGTATCTATGTAAACATGTCATATGAAAGTATTCAGCACACAGTGTAAATATGTCGTGAATTAATGTATACCGTATATTCATATACAAACGAATTCCGTATATACAAATAAGCATGTAACGTGAATGTATTCTACACATATGTGAAAATATGGCATGAAGAAATGTGTTCTTTATATAGGTGTAAACATTGTATGAATTAGTGTCTTATTTGTACAAACGTAAGCATGTCACATAAATTAATATTCTGTAATCTCTCATGTAAACCTGTCATGTATTTTGCATGCAGGTGTAAATATATCACATGGTACAAAGACACACACAAACATGTTGCAAGATTGTGTTCTGTGTAAACATGTTGTACAACTGTATTTTGAACACTGATGTAAACATGTTATATCATCATTCTGCGTACATATGTAAGCATGTCATATGATTGATTTATGCATACAGGCGTAAACAGATCAAAATAATGTTGTTTGCACAGCAGCATAAACAGGTCAACAAAAATGTTCTCCATATATAATATGGAACATGTCACATCTTTTGCATACAACAGGTGTAAACATGACGTTTGAATATAGCTGTAACCATGTTGTGTGTGTTCACATACAGGCATATACATACTAAATATAGGTCTATCATATACATGAATGCAGGTAAAAGTACCATATATATAATAAATTATATGGATATTTTACATACATGTAAACATGTCACGACTTACTGTACACACTTGTGTAAACATGTCACATGATTTACTGTACATACTTGTTTGTAAACAGTCACATGACTTACTGAACACACAAGCCCCGGCTGTGCAAAGGTCTGGATGATTATAATGATACTGTCAGTGTACTTCTGTACAAAGTCCTCACACTGCAAACACAAAGTTCACACTCGATCATCACAGTGCTGTCATTCACAGTTTGTGGGGTATTTTAACGATTCACTGACATTCGTCAACATTATTTTGTTAGCCTTCGAACCAGGTTACATATCTAATTAAAGTGACAAGCAATCTTTCAGCTGATGAAAGTAACCACAATTTAAAATCACTTGCTAGCCAAACTAATTGACCCAAATACACAGCAATACATACGAAGGATAAAAAACGTAAATACAACTATCACCGACATTTCTGATTAGCTGCCATTTCAGAATTGAAATACACAACAATTAGTTCAGCCTTTGCTATTACTTGCTATGATTTTGGATTCTTAAAATATTCTCATATCACATACATGTTGTCATTTACAATTGTATTTTATTCAGTTTTTATTCAGACCCAATAATAGGATAAATAACAAAGTACCAAACAATTGCATACACGCGTAAACATGTCACGTTTTTGCACACAAAGCACAGAAATTAGTTATTGTTGAACAGATTTGACACAACATAAACAGAAGCTGGACTCACCTCCTTGGCATAGACACTGGGCAAGACATCACAGACAGTCTCCAATGCTTTCTCAATCGCTTCGACTGACTTGTTCCTTCCGAGCATCACGTCAAGGTACAAAGCAACAACTTGGCAAATGACACATTCCGCTTGATCCTGGATATTGTCTGCTAAAAGGCGCAACACAATGACTCTTCTAGAGCACGCATAAAAATGTCACTCGGGAACAAAAACAAAACGAGATTATGTGCAACAATATGTACACAGTGACGCCATCTGGTGTGAAGAGGTCAGCGAAACATCGATGAAAGAAAAAATGTTGGTCATGTATCGATAAAACATGAACACCATTGAGACTGCCTGGAATAAACACACATGTTTATTACCCAGCTGACTGTCAGAGACAGAGGCATGATTATTTCACAGCTTGCACAAAAATGGCATCCATTTCAGCTAAGTGATGCCTAAAAATCATCACTGCATCACTTTAATTATTTATATACAATTGTTTTTATAGCAAAATGATGGTGTAGTCACTGCATTTAGAATATGCAGTAACTGTACGGTCTCCTTATAAGCAAAACCATAGGATGTAGTGGAAAATGTGTAGATGTGGACAATGAAACAGTTTCCGGGAATGAAGGATGTTCCTTACGAGGGGAATCGTAAAAGGTTGAAACTTCCCACATTCGCTTATTGAACATGTGGTGATATTATTGAGGTGCATAAACAGTTTCAAGGAAAGTATGATCAATAGTGATGTATCTTCTGACATTATCAAGCTGTATACAGACTGAGACAATGGAAGTAACAAGAGGTCACAGTTTGAAACTGTGCTGGAGAGCTAACATGGTTTACAAGATAATTATTATGTAAAAACTATGCCATGTACGAGAGATAATAAAACATTTTATTTGCATGGATTGGTTTTATGTCTGTGCATCGTGGTAGTGTGACTTGTAAACATTTTGTTGGCACATGTTTGTTTTAGTATTCGTTGTTCAGTGTAAGGCTGCAATGTCATTGTAGTGAAGCTTTCAAACAGCGGACACCTGGATCGAGAAAGTTGCCAACAACTCTACCAGGTGATGGAATATGGGCGTAAAGCAGCAGAGCAGATTTTCCACAATTTGTTTGTAGAAATCTAACATTTGTAGCAAATATTATCAAGTAGACCAGATATTCTACAATTTGTTTGTCGAAATCTTACATTTGTAGCAAATATTATTAAGTAGACCAGATATTCTACAATTTGTTTGTAGAAATCTTACATTTGTAGCAAATATTATCAAGTAGACCAGATATTCTACAATTTGTTTGTCGAAATCTTACATTTGTAGCAAATATTATCAAGTAGACCAGATATTCTACAATTTGTTTGTAGAAATCTAACATTTGTAGCAAATATTATCAAGTAGACCAGATATTCTACAATTTGTTTGTTGAAATCTTACATTTGTAGCAAATATTATCAAGCAGACCAGATATTCTACAATTTGTTTATACTTATAGCAAAGACTATTTCTAGTAGCCTAGCTGAAGATGTCACACAGGTATAGCATATTGCAACTGGACATGTTATAACAAAAATATATTGCACATGTAACGTTATGTTTTATTAGGCAGAGTTACCCTGGCATTGCACGATAAAAAAATCTCTATTAATATTTTCTAGTTAAAGTTGTCTCTAGATTAAAGAGATTATGCAATGTCCATGGACAGGTAAACTTTTACTATACTAGCCTACCTCCAACCATGTAGCAACGAACTACTATTGACTAGCACCAAGGTGGGAAAAAGGCCCTCTAAAAAAGAATTTAACAGAAAAAACATGTAAGTATATAACTCTAAATAACTATCACAGCGGTTTTTAAATATATCACCAACTGGTAGACGAGAGGCGAAAGATTGTAGGAAGCGAATGAACACAGAGGTGAGTGTACATCAGCGCCTGGGAGGATATGCACTTAGGAAGAGAGAAGAAAGGCGAGTCCCGCAGTCGAATAAATGATTGGTCTACCTTTGCTCGAGGCTACGAGACTGCTACACAGGCCCAGGGCAGTGCACACTTCCTTCGGGTCGAGTTGTTGTTCCAACATCGCAATGATCGCCTTGCCATACTCGTTGACAAACTGTATGCACTCAGCCTTGATCGTGTCCGGCATCAGGCCACACACCTTGTCCAGGGCAGCAATGATCTCTGTCTGCAAAAGGCAATCACCATGGTTAGTAACAATTGAGTTCTTATATAGCGCAGTATCCAGTCCTCAGGACTGCTCAAAATGCATTACACTTTACTGTCTGGCAGACCTGTTTAATCAAACACCATCTCGACTTCTCTGGGAAGAATTTATCCACAATGCAATTACTGTACGAAGGTCATTTGTACACAAATGACACAAACTCATTCACACAACTGAGTGAACTGGAGCAACAGGATTGGCCTAGGTAAGCCTCATAGGAGATACAGCTCTGTCCCCATAGTTAGCGTGTTAATATATATAATACACACATATATATATATTATATATATAGATTATCCAAGATTGCATACAAAGCAAAAACGTATAAACGAGCCTGGAAACCATTCTACTTTCACCAACTATAAAAAAAATTACTTTCACAAATATTTTCAAAACTATTCAATATCTTAAAAACTTATAATTTTAAATTTCTACCCATCTCACCTCTGTTGCGTTGTCGCCAAGCATGCTGTCGACCTCCCGGATGACGAACTCACACATGACGCACACGCTCGACACCTTTGTCTTGTGGGGCTTTGGTGCAATGACGGGCGTCTTGGGCATTGCCAGGCGGGTCAGGGTTGAGGCGTTGGAGATAACGTTTGTGTCAGTCTTGCAGAAGCCAAGAGCGCGGCAACGGGTGTCAGGGTCCTGTAACGATATGAGGTAAAATTGAAACTGGTGTCTTCTCCATGGCTTAAGATTGACAGACAACCAACAATCGCTTCAGCAAATTGCATTTTCGAGTAATGTGTCAAACACTAAAATCCAAATGTATTATTATATTGTTTTAAAATTTTAAATTAAGGTATATAGAATGCATTGGTTAAGCGAGGACGGTAGAACTAGCATTCATCCACAATAGTTCCCTTTGCCATGTAGGTCATGGACCAAGAATGGAATGTATATCCTTTCCACCAACAAAGCAAACATGTGTGAGTTTGCATGCATGTGTCCGTGAATTTTTTTTATAATTCAGAAACATCCTTGCTGTTGCAACACAAATAAATAATACTCACAAGTTCGTTGACGAGCAACTCAAAGATGTCGCTGGCGTACTTGTCAACGGCCACGATGCACTATCAAACAGGTATTACATCAACATTCAGAATTCATCTATCAATATGTGCCATCCAAGTTAAGTATAAATATGACTGTAATCACAACGAACTGTTATCAAACACATTATGACATGAAAACAATCAACAGATTTAATACGGAGGTTGATTAGCAGTTATACTGGCATATGTAATATTGGTGTAATCTAGCTTCACTTTGGGTGAACACATTAAATTATTTTACAATAAAAACAAATTGATATGCACCAAAATGTTTTGTTTTTTTATTTCCCCTATCATCAAAGGAAAGTGGAAACACTCAGTTCAACATGCATTGTGCCTAGTACTGAAAAAATATATGACAAGCCACATCCTTGACATCCGAGATACACTTTGTGCTTTCTGATCTTGCCTTGTTCACCCCACCAACTCGAACAAATACGTTGGCAGTTGGCCCCCCATCATGCGTGTGCATGATGGGGGGCAGGGGAGACAAGCGTGCATGTATGATAACGCCACAACACCAAGAATTCCTCATACATTTGAAATGCTACTTGGTAATAAACAGTCTGAATCTGAATTAATTGACACAAGGTAACTTTGCATAACAGCCATAACAAGTAGCATGCTTTAAATTGTCAAAAGTATTGCAATACGTGTTGTATCCTGGTGGTACTGTATTAATATATCCCTAACTTTTTGGTAACACAAACTGTCTCGAGCTTAAATTCAAACACTGAAATTGTCTACTCTAAATCGGCAAACATAGCATGGATACAAACTACCTCTGTAGTTCACATAACATCGACATGGTCAAACATTCCTAATGTTCATATACTAAACTGAGCCAACAAATAACATAGGTACACATCATATGACAACACATGTATACATTAAACTTGACCTTGTAGTGCCAGGCCAACGCAGGATTGAGTACCTGTCTGTTAATGACACCAAGATATATAAATCCCGATATTACACATTCTTCCCTGATTTTACTCTTCACATTTTTAACGAAATTGTACTTGTTGTAAAGAATTACAATAAATGATCTGAATCCGAATGCCAGTGATCTACATATAAAAACCACAAATGTGTAACTAACTGAATATACACAGACGGAACGACTTGATACACTTCAAAACTGTAGTGTTGATCTGATTTAGACCCAGATGACAGACAGATACTAGAGACATGAGAGTCTGGCTAAGTGCTCATTAATTTTTGTGTACAGTGCACAAACTCTAGTTAGACTGGCAGCATATGACTGACTCAACAAGGCCCTTCACAAAGCATTCTAAATATTTCACATGTGCACCATCAGTGCGTAATATCAGAACTGTTATCAAATATCTTGTCATGACAGGTCATCACGATGCTAACAGTACACCAACAACTGGCTTTATTTATACATATTTTGTTCAAAGCAAATGAATGAAGGAAATGGCGTCGCTTACTACAGAAAACAAAATAATAAAAGGCATTCATCCTAACTTCTACAGTCACATTGCAAATGTCTGATACAAGCTACACAAATTGTAGCAATGAAGCTGTTTGTATATATATATATTTATATACATATATATATATATATGTATATATATATATGTATATATATATAATGGGCCTCCCATTACGCTTTTTTATCATAAACATGGATGAAATACTAATTTATGTGATCTTGTTGTTAAACAAAGTACTCACAACAACTTCCATGGCTCCAAGAAGAGAACACAGCTTCTCCTTAATGACTTTGATCACCTTTTTCTGTCAATAAAAATGTCATAGGTAAGTGAACATTTACATTATTTACAAAATACAAATCATTATTCAGTTGGTATGGAAAAACTTGAGATGAGGTTGTCTTCAAGGTGAATGGAACCATTTATTGTAACAAATGATCACACTTGTGATAGTTGCCTTCAAGGTGAATGGAACCATTTATTGTAACAAATGATCACACTTGTGATAGTTGTCTTCAAGGTGAATGGAACCATTTATTGTAACAAATGATCACACTTGTGATAGTTGTCTTCAAGGTGAATGGAACCATTTATTGTAACAAATGATCACACTTGTGATAGTTGTCTTCAAGGTGAATGGAACCATTTATTGTAACAAATGATCACACTTGTGATAGTTGTCTTCAAGGTGAATGGAACCATTTATTGTAACAAATGATCACACTTGTGATAGTTGTCTTCAAGGTGAATGGAACCATTTATTGTAACAAATGATCACACTTGTGATAGTTGTCTTCAAGGTGAATGGAACCATTTATTGTAACAAATGATCACACTTGTGATAGTTGTCTTCAAGGTGAATGGAACCATTTATTGTAACAAATGATCACACTTGTGATAGTTGTCTTCAAGGTGAATGGAACCATTTATTGTAACAAATGATCACACTTGTGATAGCGAAATACTGATGATGTTTAAACTAACATAGATCAATCTTTCTTGTATCTGCAGTTGTTTTTACCCTAAAAAGAGACTGAGTAGAGTTCAAAAAAGCCAATTTAGAGTTTCCAGACTTTTGGTCCAAGTCCACCCAATTTTTGCTAGATCTAGTAGATATGACAGGTCATTGGCCAGAATTAGTAGTATGACAACAGTTGACAACATCCTGCGGGTCCTTTACGACTGTGTTACATAAACTTACATCAAAGATCCTTATACGATCGTATTGGCCGCAGTGCTTTTTCATGCACGCTTAGCGATAAACATTCGCTCTATTGATACTGCTACATTTGCTTTTTATGTAATAAAACAACAATGTTTGAATAAAACTAGTTATCATACGTTTAATGGTGCACTCTTGTCAAACATTGTTGCATTTACCAAGGATTTTTTAACAACGCCTCCGTTGACCTTTAACCCTCTCGTGGTCAGAACGCCCGAATAAACCAGACTCCCACTCATGGCCAGAGAACGCCCGAATACGCCCAAATACAGGGGCACATTTAAACTGGTACTGCGAAACAGGGTCATTCAATAACGGCAATTTATTTCGGCAGTTAGCAGATAATATTGAAGTTTCACTGGGAAGCGTCAAAAGTTAGAAATGTTGGTGATTTCCGGGGCTAAACAGCGCCCACCACCACGCGGTTTTGTAGTCGAATTCAGCGTCACACAATTTCCGGTCCCTCTTTTATGCCAGTGAATACTTTAATGGGGACTTTTAGCCAATGAGAATAAGTTTAACATTTGCTGTGGGCATTGTTGTAATTCTCTATGTTTTCATTATGTCGAATCCAATTATTCGGATTTTGATGGGATTTTCTAATCGAGTTTATAACGAATGCTGTCATCGAAGGGGAATGTTTTGCACTATGGTTACGCATTCTAAATATAACAATGACTTAATAGTTCAGATGGGATGAAGGCTATGATCGCGAAGAACACCATTTTGTATAAAATCTTACATTTACATGCCTCAGAAAAAATGAAATTATTTCAGTTTTATTTACCATAGACATTTAATTAGTTTTCTATTCTGTAGCATAGTAATTTAAGAACATTTCATATGCAGCATGTATCCATTAATTATTTATTTAATTTTTGTAAAATTTTAGCAATTAATATTTGGGTAATAAATTGACATCTGGAATTAGTTCTTCAGATGTAGTAAAAATGTTATTTGAATCGGATTAAAAATTATTTATTTGCATTCATGCAACCCGAGTATATCACAATTCATTCACAGCACAATCTCTTGATTTAATAGGATTCAATAACAGGCACATATTTGCATTTATCTGGCTTTGAGAGGGTTAAATAACCCATCTCTTGAATACTGACACTGGCATTTCAAGCAACTAACTGGTAATTACCAAAAAATAAATAGCCATACCAGTGCCTGGCCGAATATATTCTAATAAATCATTACAGGAGGAATATACAACTGAAAATTTCAGAATTGCAGACATGCATAGTTGATAAATTGGTTACTGTAGAATGATCCTAACCTGTGTTGCTGGATCACGGTCGAGGGTCTGAAGCTCGGCGAAGACGGTCTTGCAGACAACACAAGCACTGGTGGCGTCCATCTGTAATAGTCACGTCTGTATTAGTACGATTAGAGGCAGAGATGGGGTGACTTGTGGGATGATTTGGTGAGATTGGGAGGGAAGAGAGAATGAAAGACAGGAGTGGAAATAGGTGGTGGAGATGGCAGGGAAACACGACCAATGATGGAAGGAAGACATACATGAAGGAGTCAGACTAATGTCAATAACAGCCTCATTGTGGACTTCAGGGACAATGCGCAACTAGTATGCTTAAGTTTACTATGGTGGTTTGTCATATATTGTAATACGAAAGAAATAACAGAATTATAACTGATGCTTTAAATCATCAGAGCTTTACAGTAATTGATAAACACTGCGTAAATTACCAATGCAGGATTAAGAAAAAACATCGCAAGAAAACCTGCCTCGTGACTCATCTTGTACAGTGGTGACATCTGGAGTCGGAATGTGGCAAGAAGGGCCCGGCTTTTGGCTGTCGACTGGCAGAGACACAAAGCCTGGCAAATCATGTCAGGATCCTGTGGCAAAGACACGCTATTTCATTATCAATTACCTATGTGTCAAGTACTTGTTATGATATATAATTCATACATTACTATGTCATTTCATATATATTATAAGATAACATAACATTCATATCACAACTGTTGTTTATTAAATAATGACTGAAACAGTCAATATTTTAGGACATTACTTGAAAAGTAAAAAAGACTTGGTGGCAACATTTTGTCGTGAATCAGTGGACAATTTCTTCTTTTCAGTTTTCTGCCACACAACTTTGACTACATTCACTTCAATCTACTCTACTTTGTCTTCACCCATTTTCTTAATATTTCCATCCTTGTTCAGTCCAATAAAACAATTTGTTTCTGCACCGTAATCTTTTTCTATGTAACTGTCCTTCTATCTCCAACTTCACAAATCCTTCACTTTTCACGGTGTGACCAACAAGAAACAGATAGATTACTCACAATCTGTCCTTGGAGCATGGACATGACCAGGGGAACATAGGCTTCCACCTCTTTGTTGCACTGAAATAGCAAAAATATCTTGTATATAAATTAAACAAGATCAGCATTGCCTGTTTATACCCTTAGTGCAACATGCTGGCTGTTTCAGTGGAGAGTTGCACCATTACACAACAACACCGTTGTCAGTTAACATGGTGCAGTGTCTTGGTAAAGATAGACAAAACTATAAGTTTGCTATCAATCAAGAATTATTTGTTCTTCACATTAATGCACTGTGTATAAATTACAGGTATGTATGTACTGTACATAGTATGTTTAGACACCGCCAAGACCATAGCACTGAGTGTGTGTGTGTATGTGTGTATGTGACAGTATGTGTGTGTGTGTGTGTGTGTACATGCGTGTGCGCACGTACATGAGCGATTGAGCATGCAGAAATAAATGTGTGTGTAGCTGAGTAAACCAACAATGCCCAAAAAGCAGAGTTCATCAGCTGGTCATCACAGTTATTGATGGAGAATGGAAGAGAAATATAAACTTGCCATGTCGGAGAGGGAACCGAGATTAGCACAGATGTAGTTCTCCAGATACTTCTCCACTTGTTTCTACAAGAGAATGTCTCAAGATATACAGACAACACACGGAGAGCTCTAGTCCACTCTCCAGCGTGTGGCAAAATGTAGCAATAAATATTTGTGAAAATGTTCATCAAGTCAGAATAATTAATTTGAAACAAACTTATTTTAAATCACAACTATGAACATTAATTTACATAAAAGTTTCAACTACCCACAGGAAATGATCTAAAAAAATTTGAGTTAAACTTAATAATCTAACTTTGACACAAAACAGTCATACAAACAACATCTCGCTAGTCTTCACTTCTCTCCTGTTTCATTGGCACTGCAAATACCATTCAGTGTCATAATAAAATTTTACAGCATCAAAAGATAATTAAATTGTCTGTTCTCCGAATGCTGGTTTTTTTGGTTTGTTGCGACTGCCTGAGGAGAGACGTGTGTTCTGTCACATACTCAAGGTCAACCAACTGACCTCAGTGCTCTTGCTGGTTAGCGTGTCTCGCAGGTCCTTCATCAGAGTTTTGCAGTCTGTGCACACTTTGCTGGGATCACCATTAGCGTCGCGGAATTTCTGTAAAAGAATACAATGTACAGATGCCTCATAAAATGACCCCGGATAAGTAGGACAGGGCCACATGTGAAATCAAATCAGAAATTTCTATCTCGTTGGCATTCGGGAAATATTACGACCCTTCGTGGATGTGTTGCAGTTTTGACGTTTCAGTCATTACGGTGCTATAGATCGGCAATGTTTTTCAACAATGCTTTCTCTGAAGCTGTGACCAAAATTTTGAACAAACTTCCAATCACTTTAAGATAAAATTATCTGAAAATGTAGTTTCCTACCACAAAAAGGAAGACATTTTATTTGAAATTACATCACCACCCTAAATCTACATAAATGTGACTCGCCACAGCAAAAGGGGTTCAAGTAGCAAAATGTTTAAATTGAATTTTGCACTTTTCAGGATTGCACGGAACATGTGCTTTAAAATGAAAACTCATTTGTTGAAATAACTTCAGTAGTTGTTTATTTATTGCTAAATTTGAAGCACACTTTAAGAAGCCACGTTTTGAGAAAGCAGGTAATTCTGACACATATTGTCTATTTTTTTAATCAATGGGTTCATAAATGCATTTATTTTATTAATTTTGGATTGTTTGTCGAGGAAAATAAACCAGACATTGGAAAATGAAATTAAAGGTTTGCATTACTACCAAAATCAAAAAATTTATGAAACGTGGCCTAGACAGCTATTTTTGGCTTGTGTCCAGAATATACCATGTGACTTAATGCCCGGTTCACTCAGGCGGGTCACATGTGGCACTGTGGCTACCTACCTTGAAAGGACAGTAGCCGGCGTCAGATGAGACGGTTGTCGTGGAAACAGGGGCTGGGTGCTGGACCTTGTCCTCGAGACCACTGCACAGACCCAGCAGACCACAGACCATTTGTGGATCCTACAAAACATGCATATACGTTCACTTTGAAATTGACGCAGAGACACATGATCTTTATCTCCAATTGTCACTTCCATGAACCAGTTTGTGAACCCGCAAAAATATTTTACAGGTTACAGACCACAGTTAATGTTCCCATTGGTGGCCGAGTTAACGTTTCGTTTTGATTTAATTAAAACCGGGCCCCAAAATTCCTGAAACTTCTTCATTTTCATCGATATCATGAACAAGTCTCATGAAACCTACATACATACAGCTCTTTTAATCATGTCACAAATGTGTTTACCGTCAAAATTTACCAATATCGTAATTTGCCTACCAACATGTCACCATCAAAATACCAAAGCATCTTCAAATCTGCTTAAAACTGCAGCACCTCACTGCCAAAGGTCCAACATCCAAATGTTGGAACCTTGCCGGATGAAAACGATTACTTCTTGGCAAATAAAATAACTGAAATCTGCTCATTTGCATATTTCCAGAAGTCTAAATATAGTCTGACCTCTATAGCAATATAATTGTTTTCACAACTAGCATACAGATAATACAACACACTCAAAATATGATATAGTCATGTTTGATGTATACACAACAGTGCTGTGAAGAGACAACTTACCAGGCGGGCGGAGATGGTACTCAAGAGATCTGGCAAGTCATTCTGCACCACGCTTTTGCACTATGACAAAATATTCACTTGTGTTAACGGTAGTAATAAACAAGTCCATATATTGTAGCAATGTACAAATGTTAGAAATTAGTTGATTATAACTTAACAACAGGCACCGGAACTAATAATTGAGGTAGCAGATATTGTTTAAGTGCATTGCAGAACATTTCCGCAATTGAAGTTTTTGCTTATACAACTTGCTCTACACGCTGCTTATGAAATAAACATGAACATTACCTTTCCTTTCACTAATCTTACTAATGGGAAATCAATGGTTTTCCATAAAAATGAAACAAACTAGACCCAAAAAATTTAACTAATTCCAAGTTGAAGCATCTAGCTGACAGACTGAACAATTTACCTATTTAGACGACTGAATGGTGAACGACTGTTGAGACCGACAGGTGGTACTTACTTTTGCCTCCAACGTCTTGCTGGGAATGACATCACAGACCGACATCAGCATCTTCTGGATCTGATCCTGGGGAACAAAGGAGCAGGTGTGATGTCACAGCAGGAATACATGCAATCAGGGAAAAATAGCAACCAAGTAAAACTGCATATTATACTCACTATAGAAGGAAGTACTTCAGGTCACGATGTAACACTGATGAAGGGGCAGTGCAGATATGACATCGCAGTGGTCACTCTTACACAGTATCATAAATGAATTGAACAAATAATGTACCGTTTGTGTGGATGCTAGCAGTAGGAATATGTTTAAAACAAATTGACTAATATTTCAGAATGGTGAGTTATATATAGACAGAAAACATGTCAGTGTCATGATAAAACAATGCTTCCTTGTCCAGTTGCTATCTGGAACTTTAGCTCAGGGTAATAATTTTGTTAAACACTATTATAACATTATTTATGATTTAGGAAGTACTGTGCAGAAAAGACAGTATTCATTGTAGGATCCATTTTAGGTGCTGCCCAACTTCTGAGATTTGTCGAGATGTGGTTTACATAATGATATCACTTGAGACACAATATTACACGATGTTTACTTACCACAGATTGTCTGTTGTCCAACATTTTCCTCACTTCCCCAATGATCGTTTCACAGAACAAACACTCCTCAGATCCATCCTACAAGTACCAATGACAAGTCAATCACAGACACCTTCATTTACAGCATATTTAGAAACAAAGATAGTGTCTGAATAAAATAACATTGATACTAGTAATGTTGTTCACCTGAAAACAGGAACTCTACTTTCAAATACCAAATATGTGTTCACAAATTTACAGTGACTGCATTTTCATGATCTAAAAATTAAAGAAAGCTCAATCAATATCTGGACATAAGCACGCATGCACTTGATGTTTGCAGTTCTAAACTATTCCTTGGAAATACATTCTTCTGAACATTTTATTGGACATTACAATTAACCAATGTATTTTGCCATTTAAATCGGCAACCTGCGACCCGCGGGCCAAATGTGACCTGCAGAGCTATTTCATGCAGCCCGCGGACTAAAAGTGAGATTGTCCACAATCCGGCCCGCAGGGTGACAACAGCAGATGTACCTTCAATGGTAATTGAACAAAGAGAAGAGCAATCCGGCAAAGTTACTGCCATGGAATTGATGCTTATAGAAAGTTACTACCGGTACATGCATTTGGCGACGGAACACTTTCCTGATCTAATCAAACACGCTATGCTCATTGCCAATTTCTTTGGTGGAGCAGCAACTACACCAAGCGTCAAACTAGTCATGGTGATGCCAATTCTGCACCAAGAATACTGACAATGAATAATGGGTGCTTTCTAATGGTAACATCCAAGAATTGTTCACATTTAGATGTCGATCATTTTTTGTGATATTCAAATACACCGCCATTTGCGTAAACTTGTTAACTAACTAGAACCAACATCTGAGATATTCCAATGCAAACGGCCATTTTTAATTCAGACAAACAAATGCAGTTTGGCATTTTCTTCTTAACACGTTTCACTGGTAAACACCATCCAAACCCAATCTGTTGCAGACATGTTTTCTATTTCCAGAGGTCAACAATTCAAACTTTAAAGGGCCTTCTCTCATGTGATGCACCTGCGTAACCCATTCACAACCTGAAATACACAACTTGAAGAGTTCTCACTGTGTCAATAAGAAACATACTCAGGAAGACCAGATGAAAGCCTACCTTAGGCAGGATCTGTTTAGACCAGACCGTGGTCATGCAGTGCTGTAGTGCTCCACATTTCTTAGCCACTGCCAGATCACTGCACCAGTATGACTCCCCCCACTCACAGTTGTCATTGAGAGGCACCGCCACCGCTGCAAATAGTGCACAGGTTTAATTACAAATACAAACATGCAACAAAAACAACATTTAAAATTAATTTTGGGGACATCCTACAATATGCCTATTTACACAAAGACATCCCAGCCGCACTGTGATTGTCATAAGTGATGTTTCATAAATTAGTGTTCAAGTTGCTTTGCTTAAGTTTTCATTCTGGCCATACACTAAATATCTATAGAAATGCTGTTTATAATTTAGTTTTATTTGAACGTTGTGCTATCTGAACTGTTATTATGTGTATTAGTCCATGTTTATAAAATTCCTTGGCTAATGATGACTGCATTTAACTCATCCTTGTATCTAACAAAGTGTTTTCCTATTTCAATAATGACTGACATGTATAAATTTAATACATCTCAAAAAAGTTGTTTTTGAATGAAAATAACTGGTACAGGAGAAAAAACAAGGAAGCAGTCAACAAAATGAGATCTGCCCTGAACCGAGACATCAGACAGGAACTCCCACCAGTCCTTTTGCCGCATGTGTCACATGACACGTTCTAGTCTTATGACAATACCCATTTAGTGCGACAAGACAAAGACAGTGCAACGTGGTTGAAATATTTGAAACAAACAAAAACAAGTCTGAACATTTTTAGAATAAAGCTAAATACCATATCAACAGCTACTGTACCAGATGGAACAGGAACTAGCACTGACAATGTCCAGTACTGTCCATTCAACCGTGAGTGTCCACTCAAATGTGGATGTAAACAATTCAGCAATGTAATTTTACTGTCAGAAAGGCAGAAGCCATGAGACTTCTTGTTCACTTCTATTGTCTTTTTATTGTTGTTGATAAAACATAAAAATGTACACAACCAAGTAATGCAGACGTAGTAATATTTTCAATATTTATAAGATTTATGGGAAATTATGCAGTGAACAATATTTCTTTTAATATAAAAACCTCTAATAAGAATATTCAAAGCCGACAAAGTGACGACTACTGAAGTTGTGTGTAGCGTAATATTAAGCACTGACTTTGAGTCTTTGTTCACTTGTGAATTATGACTTACGTAGACGTAGTTATGAAATCTTGCCTAGCTTTTATTGTCAAATCATGCCTTATCTTTGAGTTTGACCGAGTTGTTCACATGCGGAGACTTAAATTGTCTGAAGAGTTTTGCACATTTGGATAGCAATCTTGGATCAAGTCAAACAATGTATCGATAATCGCTCGTATCCGTGTCAACTTCCATACGCGGTACCAAAACAATAAGGAAACCGGTAGTTTGCCCGATCGACTACGCAGATGACGCTGACTCATGACTGACAACACAACGAGCTGGCAATGTGGCAACGTAGTTTCTGGTAGATAACTCGCTGAAATAGTAAACCCAGAGCAGATGTGCTCGATTATACTTACCGTATGCAATAATACCAAACAGCATGAACAACTTCATCTTGGACGGCGTTCCTCGACAAGAAAATGCGACTTACTGAGACGAACAACGAAAACACGACTCTACCGACTCAAATCATGTGATGCCCCTGTCACGTGAGATTGTCGTCACACGTAATATTTCTGTCGCGTGACTTATCTCAAAATCGGAGTTATTTATAACATTCGGTGATATTAGGTCCAAGAACTTGAGTTACGATGGATACTTGTACATGATACAAAGTCAAACCTGTTACATAATGTAACCTTTGTGCAATTTATGTGCAAAAACTATATGTTTCACTTTCAAGGACAAAATCCAAGACTGGTCGCGCATTAATTGTCGCGCTCGCCGAGATTTTTCGGAGAACGGGCAGCTGGGGGCCGACATATGGTTCTGCCCCTCCCCCCCCCCCAGTAAATGTGAGCGTGAATGATTGTTTTGGGGGGAACGTCAAGCCTCAAGGGCGGGCGGACATCGAGGTTTTCTGATAGGATTAACTACATTAAGATTGTTGGCGACCGTGAAAGCGGGGTGCAATTGCAGGGCATGGCATATGGTTCGACCACGGTTTCCCTTTAATATTTACATTGGCCATTGCACATCTAAGACTTAAGTCCGTGATCCGACCGACAGCGGAGTGGTGCAGAAGCTCCGGCAGCCCTCCAATCGAGCCGAGAGACTAGGCAAACCGGAAAAGACAAGATAAAATAGCAATAACGCCAACAGCAACAACAATAGCAGCAAAATCAATAGACAATGGAATACCACTACAGAAAATTAACCTTGAGACAGTCTCAGTGCTCAACTTGGGCAATTATTGACCGTTCTTAAGGTAAGAAATATTAATTTTGTTCCCGCGCCACTGCTTTTAATTATTATATAAATAAGCACTGGGATTATGTTAGATGATAGCTAGAACTAAACCACTGAGGTACCGTATCAACTTTAGGCAAACTTATGTAGACAGTATATGTAGTGCACGATTTCCATCTCTTCATTTTGAACACCTTTCAGGCTTTCTACACGTTTTTACTGCTCTGACGTTACGCACCGCACAAATCCCAGTTTACTTGTGAACAGCTGTAAACTTAAAGGATCACTACGTCAAGCAAAAATTCAATGTAGTTATAACAACGAAATCGAGGTGGGCCCGGATACTAGACAGATGCCACACATGTATAATTATTATTAACTGATGTAATTTGAGGCTTGAGCTAATGCAGTTACGTACCATATAATTATGGGTATTTATTACATTGTACTAATCATTACATTATTACTGTATCGATCGCTTCTTCTGTTTCTGTCAAACAGTGAATCACGTGATTTCTTCCTGCTGCAATCCTGTATGATTCACATTTCTTTGCCAAAGTCCTACCCTTTGGCAAAGAAATGTGTCATCATTCAAAATGGGATTGCAGCCCAAGAGGTGACAGGGCAACGAAAATGTCACCATTCACAATGTGCTTGGCCTTGATGGGAATGATGGCTAATGCCTATTAATAAAATTATATAAACACAAGGATGCAAAATGATAGTTGCCCGGCAAGATGATTAGTTACTGGATTAAGAAGTAAGATCAAGTTCTACGTTGCGGCCAAAGCAATTTATCTAGTCGATTTTCCACTGGGTAGTCGGAACTTCGTATCGTGAATTTATTAATTTCATTTTAATAAGCGACAACGTGAACGTTACACGAGACGGACATTGTTGTAAAGCTCACAGGCGCCGCCGCGGTACGGAGTTGTGAAGTTTTTGGTTGAACGCCAGCGCCTCATCATCCACGTTAAGGGTACGGATGTTTATTGTTTCATCGAAGTAAGTGTTGGTATTTGTCATGTTGCTTGTCTGTATGTTTGGAAGATGTAGCATGAGAAATATTAGGTGGATATTATATAGCCTGTAGGGGCTTTGTGGGTTCGTATCTTTCTGGTATTGTGTCGTTTTTCTCTTAGTTTGACAGCTTCTATGAACGTTTTGGTTGAACTGGCAGCTACATTGGTCAGTAAACTTGGTTGTCATGTCACTAGTTGGGTTTGAGAAACCGACACAATGCAGCATTGCGACGGAATCATGCGATGCACGAATATTAGACACTCTAGTTTATTGTACACCACATACACACATTGTATATATACTGTATATATATATACCCGGTATGTCATATCCCACTACTCATTGCTTGCTTGGATGCCGGATGGCCCCCTCCAATACAAAATCCTGCATACGCCAGTGCTCTATAGTTTACTTTTATTAAATATTTCTGGATTTCTTTGTGCAACTGCATAATACATTGATGTACGAGATATTATTGGAATACCCATGTAATGATGTATGTAGAAATTAATTGCCAAATGTTTTAATATTATTTTATATAAGGGAAACCGGAGCAAAGTGGTCATCTTAAACAAATAACATTATCCACATATATCTAAGTGATGCAATTATTGTGCCGTTGTTTGAAACTGATTTAGTCTTTCAATGGTCTTGTAGTTGAGCTTTCATTATGTACAAGTCAGTACAAATATAGTATAAAATTACTTAAATTTTATGTTAATGTTGGCACTGTGTGCTCACATGTTGTGTAATGATGTTGACATAATTTTACACCAATCTGCAAAGTTATGGGTAGGGCCTACCAATTTCAAAGATTTTTGTTCTTGTCGAGTATATCCTGCTTTTATAACTCTGTTACAGCATTGTTACAAACATTGTTACAAACATCACCATTGGATGTTGTTACCTAATTTGCATGTAACCACATTGCAATTATTAAGCATCACTGGCTTTAACTTGCCCAAGGTTCAAAACTGCTGCAAAAGGATTCAAACCCAGAATCTCTCAAGTGAGTGTCCAATGCTTTAACAAGTATATATATATATTACCGTACCCCACAATGGTCTCATTTCTAAAAGGTTGTCTGTTTCCGCTTGGATGAAGATGTGTGACTTCATGCTGTTTATGATTTTCGTGACCAAATGATGATAAAAACATTGGTATGACATGATATCCTCGTGCACCAGGGGGCACTGTTGACTATACCCCACGGCAGATCGTGTTGTCCAAACGGTGGAGTCAGTAACTAGGACAAAGTACAACTGATTAAGCTAGCATTGCTGACAAGGAGTGACCAATGGGGACAGATCAGTATTACTGTTTCTATTAGCCACCACACTAAACACTGTAAACCAACTAACATTTTTCAATGCCACACACAAATTTGCAAGTTGAATGTTAAAAAAATTATTATTAAGCAAGCTGTGAAGTACTGACACTAAGAGTAGAATAGAGATGTACAACATCGCATGGGATACAAACGTAAAACAAGAAAAAAGTGCAAACAGCCCAATGATGCTTGAAAATAATAGTTGTTTTCATGCAGAAGAGTCAAGGCTACACCCATCATGTTATTATTTCCCCACCTGTCTTTGGTGTCTTGGAGAGAGTTCATCCTTTGACATTTTCTATAGTAATGGGCAACATGGTTTGACGCAAAATACTTGTGTTGTGGCAATTTTAGTGGAGCTACTCCCAGATGAAATAGATGGCATGAAAGAACATTGTAATGTGATTTATATTACAAGAAAATATATCCAGATCAACATGTATGCATTACATATAAACAATGTTTTGTTTGTTTGCTGTCTCTGGCTGAATAGCATATATACACAGTATGCAGAAACGTGTGAAAGTAATATATCGAGTGAACACATTATTTCAAACACCACAACCAAAACACAACAGTACACGTCGGCAAATACATCACACATGTATGTATGCAGGTTGCATTGCAGTCATCGTAATCAAATTATTTATGCAAATTTGCCTGCGTATGTGTGCCAGTGCTACAGAGGGTCAATGATGCAAGTCTATAGTTTGTACACTGGAAGAGAGGTTCGGACTAGCCTCGAAGCATAAGAAAGAGACATTCAGTAAACATGTCTCTAATCATGTTATATGTTAAATTTTGAAACAATGTTCTGCTGCCAGTTGACTACAAACAATAGGAAGTTCCCACAAGAATAAATAAAGTCACGACTGCAGTCTCCATGAAGATGACTTATTGTGCAGTTATGGGAAAGCTAAGTTTGTCCATGAGTTCGTTGATCTGATTCTGCAGTGTGTCAAGGATGTCACTCGATATGAACAGGTGCGTTTCATCAAGGTCCTGCATGACAAACTTCTTGCCAAGGGCGTTCGAGTCATCAAGGTGCAGAAGGAACTGTTTCATGGCGGGGTCACTGAGAAGAAACATACACAGCATTGAAAGAGGTTCACACAGGATGAAGATCAATATTGCATGATAAGAATAGTTGTTACATACATATACATGTATATATATTTATATATATATAGGCGATCTTTTACTTTCTGACCTAACCATGAAAACGACCACCTACAGCCGCCAAACTTCGTCTCACATATCTTACATACATATACACACACTGTGTTACAAAAACAATTCTCATACATTTCCATAATGCTCAAAATTCATAAAACAAACTCAAGTAAAACTTGACGTCGCCAGTGGCGACTACCCGTAGTTCCACGGTTACCATAAAATTTATACTGTGTCGAGGTATCGCTACAAAAATTAGCTTCACAGAAATTCTGTATAGTGATGCTATAATTACTGTACACGTGTTTGCACACGATATTTATATATATTTATGACATACTACTGCAAACTAACAACACTAAATAAAATGTATAAATCCTTATCAACAACACAATCACTAAATAGATCAGTAGATGCTGCGCACGGTTGTTTTGTGTTCCCTAGAACTAACGACGGCAAACATATCGCCTGCACCAGACTGTTCTATAAATAGCCGCAGATGCCAAGCGTCGGCCGACAAAATACTTCTGCCATGGAATAGCGCAATCTATATAGGGCCCCTTTAAGTTTAACACTAACAGTTTAACTAAATGCTGTTCCTCCTGTTTATCAACGATCTACCTAATAACCTTCACTCCAGCACTCGTCTATTTGCTGACGACTGCATCATCTACAGGGAAATTAGATCTATGGATGACTGTCAAATTCTCCAGGAAGACCTATCCACCATAGCATGCTGGGAGAAGAAGTGGGGCATGGATTTTCACCAACAAAAATGTAACATCATGACCTGCACAAGATCTAGGAAACCCAAGTCCTTTAACTACCAACTTAAGGGCAATACTTTAGAAGTCTCCACCTGCTCAAAGTACTTAGGCGTTGATCTGCAAAGAGACCTCTCTTGGAAACGACACACTGAGCGATCAGCAAAGAAAGCACATGGCATGCTGGGTTTCCTTAAGCGGAATTTGAAGTCGGCCAGTGAAGACACAAAAACTAATGCCTACAAAGCGCTGGTAAGACCCCACATTGAATATTGTAGTGCCATCTGGAATCCTCACCATCAGGACCAGGTAAATAAAGTTGAAGCTGTGCAGAGGAAGGCCGCGAGATATGTCACCAACAGATATCATAACACTAGCAGTGTAACATCCATGCTAGACCATCTGCAGTGGGAGTCTCTGGCATCAAGACGCACCAAGACACAACTGACCATGCTCTTCAAGATCATCCACAACTATGTTGATATCGACCCTCAGCCCTACCTCTCTCCTGCCTCACCAAGAACTAGATCCAATCATTCCCTGAAGTTCCGTCAGCTTCCTGCACGCACCGATGTATTTAAATTTAGTTTCTTCCCCAGGGTCATTCCTGTGTGGAATTCCTTGCCAGCACGTGTTGCTGAGGCTCCCAGTTTGGGTATTTTCCAAAAAGGAGCTTGCCCAGCTTTCCTTCTGATTTATTTGTTTTTGTCCTTGCCCGAAGTAGGGTAAATGAGGGACTAGGGCTGTGTCGGCCGGAGTTTATCTCCGGGGACCGCTACGGTTGCCGAATTGGCCTAGACCTGATACCTGAAAAAGACAACGGCAATTTTATATATCTTTTCTCTCTTCTCTCATACTTTTGGTCTTTTGTATATTTCCTTTTTCTTTTGTTTCCTCCAACAATAAACCAACCGTTGTCTAATGATCAAGATTGATCGGTCAACGTAAAGTCGTAATATACAGATAGAAATGCAGCCAGGGGTTGGGCGATAATACATAATGTACGATGAATTTTACGACAGTTATATTTTTGCATTATTACCATTCTACCAAAATTCCTTTCATAACGTTAACCATGGTGTATTGTTGACAGCTCCACCAATTCAAGATATTCGCGTACACTTCCCACAATCAGATTACATTTAACAATGTTGTCACTGCGGCTTTCTAGTCTCGCTTAACCGACTCTCGCCTGGCTGCGTGACTTCGCCAGAAAGATAGTCTGGCTCTGAATGGCCCTTCTGAATGTTATCCGCTAGATGGCAACACTGGTATACTCATTAATTAAAGCGTCATCAATTTATGAAGTTATATGTGACGTATTGTCAGGATTTGCCGGGTTTTTTTGTAGTACTATTATTTAGGATTTTTTTCTATATTTCATCTGCTGTGTAATTATTGCATCATACCAATGATAATTTGATTTACATTCTAATCACACTCATACACATGTTAGAAAATTAAAATAAGGCATTTACATTGTTGACACTATTATGTAGTATTAGTTTTGTAAGATCTATTAGCACTGTTATATGTGTTGTTTGTTCTTTGATGAAAACTGATTTGAAGTGGTCATTTAGTGTGTTTGCTTTGTCGTGATCAGTTGTTTGCATCTTGCCATTTGCTTTTAGTGTTGGGATGCCAAGGTTTTAAGTTTTTGTTTGTTTAATGAAGGACCAGAATCGATTATGGTTTGTGGTGAGGCTTTCGCCTATGATTTTATTGATGTAGCTGTTGTAGGATTTGGTTATTTCTTTGTTGACTTCTTTTCTTAGGTTCTTGAAGTGTTCCCAGTGTTTGTTTTTCTTTGTTTTCTTAGCATTAGCATGAGTTTTGTCCCGTTTTCTTCGTAGTCTGATTATATTAATTTTATAATTATTAGTCTCGCTTAACCTACTCTCGCCTGGCTGCGTGACTTCGCCAGGAAGACAGTCTGGCTCAGAATCACGTTTTGACTGCTCACTGCCAGTTAGCACGTATATCCCCCAGAATGTTTATATATTGTGTATGTTTTCGGTAACGAAATAAAATTACGAAATAGAGCCCGAAACAGTATTATACAAAATAAAATGAATTTTAAACTAAATAAACACAAACAAAACTCGAGTATTCTGTGGGATTCGAACCGAGGACCCTAAAATAGCAGTTTGACACGCTACCGATTTAGTCACCAAGATCAGCACGTTCAGGTATCTGTATCTGTATCTGTATTTTGACTGGCAAAATGTCCTATGGACACATCACGCCAGTGCGCATGGTGGCTCTTATGGATTAATTTTTTACATGTTGGGCTAGGCTAATCTGGAATGAATTCAGTGACGTACTTGATACAATGCTTGGAGGTAGAGAATTCCACTCTTTTATTGTGACTGGGAAAAAGCTGTTTCCAAATATGTTTGTCGAGTGCCTGATTTGTACTAACTGTTTATTATGTTTACGTGAGCATCTGGTGTTGCGTTTGGTGTATTGATCTAGTGGGATATCTATGAGGTTATGTTCCATTTTATATAATATGCTAAGTCTTTGGGTTTTTCTTCGTGATTGGAGGGTGTCCCACTGGAGATCTTTAAGGAGTTGTGTTACCGTTCCAGGCTCTCTAGAATAGTTGTTCTTACAAAATCTGGCGGCTTGTCTCTGGGTTCTTTCTATGAGTTTGATATTTCTTAGGCAATGTGGATCCCATGATGCTGACGCATATTCAAGTATGGGGCGGACAAGGGTTGTGTAGGCTATGGACTTGATTTGGGTTGGGCATTTATTTAAATTTCTTCTAATCATTCCCAATGTCTGTTGTGCTTTTTTTGTGACCGAGTTGCTTTGTATTGTCCAATTTAATGTATTTGATATATGTATGCCAAGATAACAGTGTGATTCAACAGATTTAAGTTGTTGTCCGCAGAATGTGTAGAGATTTGGTGTCGGTTTTCTTGAGGCTATTGTCATTGTATAACATTTAGTGGGGTTGAATTTCATAAGCCACGTGTGTTGCCATTTCTCAAGTTTGAGCAGATCGTTTTGGAGGACAGATGTGTCTTGGTCAGTTTTAATCGGTGAATATAACAGGCAGTCGTCTGCAAAAAGGCGAACAGTTGAGGAAAGATTGTCTGGCAGGTCATTTATGTAAAGTAGGAAAAGTAGGGGCCCCAGTACTGTGCCCTGTGGTACCCCAGAAATGTACTTTGGCGACTAAATATATTAGTTAGCAGTCTGACCGTTGCGCGAGACATCGATTGCACTTTGTTTAGATAAATGTGTCCTTGTTTGGTATTTATATCATGCTTATTCACACTTAGTATTTTGTTTCTGGCTTTTCTGCTCGAGCATAAGCAAAGAAAGTCAATACGGAATCTTCCACAGCCATGAGAGCTGCTACCTAGTGAATATGCATGTGATTAAAATGCACTAAACTACAACAAAGTTTAACGTCGGTTTAATTGTTTAGGTCTTAGGTGTTTTTTCTCCAAACAGCCCCTTCTAGGACTAACCTAGGAGTTGTGCAGTGCGCATTGCAAAGGGTGCGTGAAACTTAATTTAACAAAATTTAAAATAATAATAAATCAAATAATTATGTAAAAAAGTGTAATAATTTGTGCAGATTAAAAACACAGTCTCTGTCTTTATCTATAGTCTGGTAGGGTGGGCAGGAGCAACAAGGTGGATGGTACTCAGAGCTTGCTGGAATGGGTGTAGTGTGGGTAAGCTTATTGTTTCTGGGGGGAGTAGATTCAAAGTTCTAGCTTATAACTCTAGGATATAATGAGTATGCATATGTATTTATGCATGCATGTATTTGTATGTATTTGTTTGGATCGTTGTTTCGTATACGGGAGCATGGGACTGTTGTTGTTTTATTTGGATGTACTGATAATATCCATTATATACTATAAGATGTTGTGGTAGGGTAATGTTCAGGAAATTGTGTTTTATTTTGTAGAAGAAGGTCAGTTGGTGTTGTAATCGTCTTCTTTCTAGAGTCCACCAACCAAGTTTATTTATGAGGCTGGTTACGCTTGTTGTGCGGCGGTGGTCATTTAAAGTAAATCTAGCTGCGCTTCTTTGGATTTTTCAAGGGTATCAATGTTATTTTGTGTATAGGGATTCCAGACTACAGCTCCGTACTCTAGTTTTGGCCTTACTAACGTATTGTAGGATGTTTCCTTAACTTTAGATGTTGCTGGGTGGAAAGAGCGTTTAAGGAGGCCAAGTGTTCTAGCGGATTGAGATGCAGTGGTGTTAATATGCTTTGTCCACGACAGTTTGGAATCTATTGTGATGCCAAGATACGGGTGTGAATCGACTTGGGAAACTGGTTGGTTTGAGATGATGTAAGTGAAGTGGCTTGGTTTGCGTTTATGGGTAATTCTGAGAAGTTGACACTTTGGGATATTGAAGCTCATTTGCCACGTGTCTGTCCAGTCGGCTAGTTTGTTTAGGTCTGTTTGAAGGATGTTATGGTCTGCAGGTGTTTGTATTTCTCTATATAGGATCGAGTCATCGGCGAAGAGTCTGATAGTTGAGTTGATTGAATTGGTGATGCCATTTGTACAGTAGGAAAATGACAGGGCCAAGGACTGAGCCTTGGGGTACGCCGGAGATGACATTTGCAGGAGCTGAGTGGGAACCATTTACTCATACAATCTGGGTGTGGTTTGATAGAAATGACTTTATCCATTGTAGTGTGTCACCTGTGATACCATTGTAGTTTAATTTATTGAGAAGTCGTTTGTGGGGAACCTTGTCGAAAGCTTTTGACAAATCGAGGAGGATAACGTATATTTGTTTCTGGTCGTTCATAGAGGAAACCCAGTCATGGACTGCTTCCACAAGCTATGTTTGGCAGGATAGTCCAGTTCGGAATCCATGCTGGTGATGGAGGATAACGTTGTTAGCACTGAGGTGTTTCCAGATGTGACTAAGAACGATGTGCTCCATCACCTTGCACAGAATGCATGTCAAGGAAATTGGTCTATAATTTACAGGATCACTTTTGCTGCATTTCTGTGGTCCAGGCTTGCGGGTGTTTGCTGGAGGTGTATGATTGCTGGAATATGTGTTGTATTATTGTGGATATTTCGCTGATAGTCTCCTCTAATATTTTTGCTGGGATTTCATCTGGTCCTGATGCCTTGTTTGGTCTTAGAGCTTCAAGCTGTTTTATGATGCCATTTATTCCGATATTAAGTGTTTCGATTGAAGGGAATGGTGATAGTCCTTTAGTTGGGATAGGAATTAAGTTGTTCGTTAATAATTAATTTTCCTGTCCAAATTTTAATTGTACTATTATTTAGGATTTTCTTCTATATTTCATCTGCTGTGTAATTATTGCATCATACCAATGATAATTTGATTTACATTCTAATCACACTCATACACATGTTAGAAAATTAAAATAAGGCACATACTACATAATTGTTGACACTATTATGTAGTATTAGTTTTGTAAGATCTATTAGCACTGTTATATGTGCACTGTTATATGTGTTGTTTGTTCTTTGATGAAAACTGATTTGAAGTGGTCATTTAGTGTGTCTGCTTTGTCGTGATCAGTTGTTTGCATCTTGCCATTTGCTTTTAGTGTTGGGATGCCAAGGTTTTAAGTTTATGTTTGTTTAATGAAGGACCAGAATCGATTATGGTTTGTGGTGAGGCTTTCGCCTATGATTTTACTGATGTAGCTGTTGTAGGATTTGGTTATTTCTTTGTTGACTTCTTTTCTTAGGTTCTTGAAGTGTTCCCAGTGTTTGTTTTTCTTTGTTTTCTTAGCATTAGCATGAGTTTTGTCCCGTTTTCTTTGTAGTCTGATTATGTTTTTTTGTGTGATCCAGGGTAAATGCGGTTTTGATTTTGTCATGAGGCTTTTGTGTGACATGTTTCAATATAAGTTTAATGTTGAATAGTTGTTATATTATAGTATTATCAGATAAAATTGTATCCTTATTTAATTTGTTATTTCATAGTTGGTCTGAGAGACAATCATCGTCTCTACCTGAATCTGGGGTAAAAGCCCCCTACCGGTAACATTGGCTGGAGCGTAATAATCTAGGCCGTTGTGGTGGGACAATGCTTCCACCTCACGGCGTCTGGATAATCGAGGCAGCCGAATATGGACCATAGGAAGGTTGTGCTTAATTTGCGGACTGCTTTGGTGCCGAGCAGGACAATGTCCGAGAAGGGCGGGTGGGCGGTCAGGATAATGAAACAGTTGAGAAGCAATGTCCCCCACTTTGTATGTAAAAAAATGCACTGGTTTGCATTTTCGCATATGGCGTCGCCAGAAATGCTGCGCTTCGTCATAATGTTTCGTCTCCTTGGTTCCCGCCATCACAACTCATTAACGAGCTAATCATAGACTCGTGTTTCTTTTGTGTAATTTATATCGCTTCGATGTGGGATATATTTGACAGTAGTGACTGTGTGCCAGTGGGATCAAGAACTGGGGCCACAATATATCGACAAGGGTGTGTGTGCGTGCGTGTGCGTGTTAATTATATAAATTATCCTAATGCTATTTGATATTACAAAAAAAGCAGACTCCAAGCCACGGTCAACTTCAAGGATCGATACTAACTACTGAAGTCATTTAGACCAGATGTGGAGTGAAGCTTTGGTTTGAAGGAGTATTGAATACAATTATGTTGTTTATCGTATAATGTGTTTGGAATTATGCTTCATACATATTTGCCTACTTAATTACACTGTACGTGCACCCTAAAATACCAGCATTTGTAGAATTTGACTCCATTCTCGCTTTTGTAATGTGAATCACTATAACAACCTTTACAACTTTAGTGAGACTAGCTGGTACCTTAGGGAGGAAGGCTCCACCAATTACAAATACACAATCGGGTCGTTTTGGACGAGAAATGATAGGAGCATCTCCGAGATTGATTAATGTTAAACTTGTAATTAAGTCAAGGTAGGGCCTTCGCGTTCGTTCGTTCGTTCGTTCACGCTACGTTGCTTCTGTTCACTCAGCTGTATGAATGAGTACCTGGCTATAGACAGTGGTGGCTATTTGTGTACGGATAGTCTTCGCGCATTAATTGCAACGTGGCTGGATGCTTCCCAGAGAAGTCGAGATGGTGTTCGATTGAACAAGTCTGCCAGGGAGTAAAGTGTAAAGCACTTTGAGCAGTCCTGAGAACTGGATATTGCGCTAGAACTTACCTTTACTTTTTTTATATGGGAACTTCGTATTTGACAGGTGATTGTATGTCATGGGATCAAGAACGTGGACCACAGTATACAAGGGTATATTTGTGCTCTTGTGTGCATAGTTGCACGTGTGTGTGTGCATACGTATATATGTGATTTGTACCGCATGGTGTGAATGTGGTTAATCACTATAATTTATTGCAGAGCTACTTGATATTACAGAAGATGCAGACTCCAGTCCCCGGTCAACTTCAAGGACCGACATCAAGTTCCAGGGGCCGGTTCAGAGAGAATAGTCTGGGGAGACACAAAAACCTCCACTGGCCGCCGAACCAATGGTGTAGAACATTTTTCGTCGCCTTAACGTCAGCTTGACCGCTGTCTCGACTCGAGTGATAACATACGAAGAAGTGGGGGTAGCTCGGACATAGCACGGCCAAATTCAAAAGGTCTAGGGGGCACGTGCCCCCAAGCCGCCCCGTAGACCCACCTATGTTAACATCTGTCATGTAGATTAGTTGTGCAGAGCGACTATCTTGACAATGAAGGTTTAGTTGTAAAAACTTTGGATTTTTTAGAGTGAAGTATTGGTATTTTGGCCAGCCACAACGGGGGTGGGTATAATTTGACGTTTTTTGAGAGCCTGACGTGTTGGCTTTTTTGTGAATTTCAATTGTTTTTTTTTAGAGCCTGAAGTATTGGTATTTTGGTGAGCGTCAGTGGGTACCGGGCAAACATTTTGTAATAAAAATGTCATTTTTGACCTAATACAACTTTTTAATTAATATCGCGTATCTCATGATATTATACCTGCCCAAGGACAACATACACAATTAGTACGCAAAATATGAGATGGATGTGAATGATAGGTTTTGAGATATCATGTTTTTTAAATGAGGAAATGCGTTGTTTTGGCAGTTTAGCACCTGGCAGGAGACAAGCACAAAATTGAAAAATATAACTCAGGCAAATAAAAATATGAACACGTTGAAGATAAATTTGTTATGTGGACATTGAAACGAGTTTCATTGAGCTATGTCATGTTGTTTGGTTTTTATCTGACTTTTGTGAATGTGTTTCCTTTCCCTGATCACTTTGAGTCAGGGAAAATTGTCAAAGCTAAAACTGTTCTGGACCTGAAACCAGAACAACCATTACAACATTATCAAGTAATTACATGAATAAATAACGGGATATATCTAGTGTACTGTAGGTAGAGAGTTAAGTTATGTAAGAAATATAGCTTACTTTGTATACATAGGCCTATAATTGTTTTATTTATAAAATAATATTAAATTAAAACTAAATGTAATCGCATATTTAACACAAACACTGTTTTTTTGATATTTTGTAAATTTGGATATTCGTTTTAAAATACATTAGTGTACATTTCACAATTATTTGGTCACATAACAAAAGGAACAACCAACACATGTTCTTATCAAAGTTATTATCGTCGATCTCGGCAAGCATACCGATCTCGATTCCCTTCCCTATCCCAAAGCCAAAGGTGCTGTGCGTACCAAAGACCGTAAGTAGTAAAGGAGGTTAAGTACCGCGCGCACCTGTCGCGTCGCGGTGCAAGTGCAAAGTACCCGGATGTAGGTCAAGGTCAAAGGTAACGGTCAAGTACCCGGATGTAGGTCAAGGTCAAGTACCCGGATGTAGATCAAGGTCACGTGGCGCCCCCTACCGGAATTTTTCGGAACTAGAATAGCACGCCACCTAGCGGATGTTATCGGAACTAAAATATTTTCCTCCAGAAATATAATCGCGCCCCCTGGCGGATAGTTGGTTAACTAATTATTTCCCTCCAAAACTATGGAAGCGCCCCCTGACGGATAGTTGGTGAATTAAAATAGCTCCCCTGGCGGATAGTTGGTGAACTAAATCAAGGTCACTTGGCGCCCCTACCGGAATTTTTCGGAACTAAAATAGCGCCCCCTATCGGAATTGTTCGGTACTATACTAAAATATTTCCCACCAAAAAATAATTTCCCACCAAAACTTAAAACATCTCCCCCTACCGGAATTTTTCGGAACTAAAATAGTGCCACCTGTCGGATAGTTGGTAAACTAAATTATTTCCCGCCAAAAAATTTTTTTCCGACAGAACTCTAACAGCGCCCCCTGCCGGATAGTTGGTGAATTAAAATAGCTCCCCTGGTGGATAGTTGATTAACTAAAACAGCGCCCCCTATCGGAATTGTTCGGTACTAGTTATACAAGTGGTATCATATTGTGGACAAGTTGTAAATTAAATGTTCTAGTACTGCAAATATTCGTGTCTCTTGCACGCTTGCGTGCAATAGAGCCCCCTGACGGGTACATCACGAACTACAAACATCATCCCCTAGTGGACAAGTGAGCGAACCACATATGAGTACTGCAAATATTCGTGTCTCTTGTTTTTTCTCGTCCATAAACACCTGGTGGATATATAATCAGCAACTGAAAGCACCCCTGTTAGATAAGTGGTGAACTAAAAATTGACCTTAGCGGATAGGTCATGAACTACAAGTGGTGTCACCTGACGGACAAGTTGTAAACTAAATGTTCGAGTACTGCAAATATTCGTGTCTCTTGCACACTTGCGTGCAATAGAGCCCCCTGACGGATACATCACGAACTACAAACAGCATCCCCTAGTGGACAAATGTTCGTTCGGTACGACCCCGTGACCTTTATGTTCTGTCGAACTGTTATAAAAGACCTGCGTCTGTTTTTTATGGTCATTATATCTTACATTTTGGAAGATGAACAACATGACTAGTGATGACGTCCGACAAGGGATTTTGCTACCGAAGGCGCAGCCTTCTCCGGCTACGGGACCACTCGACCTCTCGACCCCGACAATCAACCCGGATCACCAACCAACGACCAGTTCAACGACCAGTCCGACGATCAAACCAATTTCGTCTCTGTCATCAGCTCCGGCAATCAACCCAACCATCAACCTGACATCGTCACCTCCGACGAAGCGTCAGAAGCTGTGGCCTCGTTATACTTGCTGTATGTGTGGTAGTACCTTCAAGTATAAAGGAAATTGGCCCGCTCATGTGAAGCAGGGCTGCTGTCAAAGGAAGCAAGATAAACAGCGGCGACGTAAAGAACAACTTGAACAACAGCTTGAAGAACAACTTGAAGAGATAACAGTAAGCTTCAATTTTTCATAGTGTTCAAATGGTATTCATGCTATTTTGTTAGAACATTTTCAGAAGACCATAATATTATATTTTTTCTTATATATATATATATATATATCAGTTGAACATTCATTACTAAGCTCATCTCGTTACTGTTTCAGCGACAAGAAAAGGAGTGCATCGCTGCTGCTGACAGTGTTTCAACTACCTCTGCGTCACGAAAACGTCGACGGTCACTGTCATCTTCAGCATCACCATCTGTCAACCGACCACCATCACAGTTGTACCACGATAGTACTATGCCTAACGTCATCCTCAAATCACACATCACGTCCATGAACTCAGACCAATTAGATGGTGAAAGACTGTTTGAGTGATTTTGTTAGACGCAGGTGTGAAACTATCCGACGTGACAGTCGAACAGTTGTGTAATATCAATACTTGGTTGCAAGAATCCGTTTCGAAACAGTGGCGAAACACTATGAAACATATGGTTCTTGCAGTTATGGAGCGTGACATGTAAATACGTTTGTGTTGTTCACGAATAAACTGTGCAAACCTCATCTTGTGTCTTTTTCATAGTGTAATGCAAAGCATATGTTGGGAACCTTACTAATAGTCTTACACTTCACAAGTATGTCTGTGTAGTTCAGTAGAGATGATAGCCACTTATCTCTGTGTAGTTCAGTACAGATATGTTAATGTACTCAGACCAACTAGTTGGACTATGCTTTGACCAACACGTGTCACGAAAACGAAACACTATGCTTTGACCAACACGTGTCACGAATTGAACTTAGATCAACTAGACACATCACACGAGACTATGACCGATATATGTCACGAGACTACGGATGACACATCACACGAGAGTACCGACGAGACAAGAGACGAGACTATGACCGAGATACGGCACGAGACTACGGATGACACGTCACACGAGAGTACCGACGAGACAAGAGACGAGATTATGACCGAGATATGTCACGAGACTACGGATGGTACATCAGAATAGACGGTTATCACGTGAGATTCTACCAAAAAGATGGAATTCCACCACAATAGACGGGTTATCACGTGAGATTCCACCAAAAAGATGGAATTCCACCACAATAGACGGGTTATCGCGTGAGATTCCACCACAAAGATGGAATTCCACCACAATAGACGGGTTATCGCGTGAGATTCCACCACAAAGATGGAATTCCACCACAATAGACGGGTTATCGCGTGAGATTCCACCACAAAGATGGAATTCCACCACAATAGACGGGTTATCGCGTGAGATTCCACCACAAAGATGGAATTCCACCACAATAGACGGGTTATCGCGTGAGATTCCGTCAAAAAGAACATTGAACTCAGACCAACTAGTTGTGCAAACGAAACACTATGCTTTGACCAACACGCTGAACGAATTGAACATTGAACTCAGACCAACTAGTTGTGCAAACGAAACACTATGCTTTGACCAACACGTGTCACGAATTGGACTTAGATCAACTAGTTGTACAAACGAAACACTATCCTTTGACCAACACGTATCACGAATTGGACTTAGATAAATTAGTTGGACAAACGAAACATTATGCTTTGCCCAACACGTGTCACGAAAACGAAACACTATGCTTTGGCCAACACGTGTCACGAATTGAACTTAGATCAACTAGACACATCACACGAGACTATGACCGAGATATGTCACGAGACTTCGGATGCACGTCACACGAGAGTACCAACGAGACAAGAGACGAGACTATGACCGAGATATGTCACGAGACTACGGATGCCACATCACACGAGACTTCGTATAACACGTCACACGAGAGTACCGACGAGACAAGAGACGAGACTATGACCGAGATACGGCACGAGACTACGGATGACACGTCACACAAGAGTACCGACGAGAAAAGAGACGAGACTATGACCGAGATATGTCACGAGACTACGGATGACACATCACATGAGAGTACCGACGAGACTAGTTGGACAAACGAAACACTAAGCTTTGACCAACACGTGTCACGAAAACGAAACACTAAGCTTTGACCAACACGTGTCACGAAAACGAAACACTATGCTTTGACCAACACGTGTCACGAATTGAACTTAGATCAACTAGACACATCACACGAGACTATGACCGAGATATGGCACGAGACTTCGGATGACACATCACACGAGAGTACCGACGAGACAAGAGACGAGACTATGACCGAGATATGTCACGAGACTACGGATGACACACCACACGAGACTTCGGATGACACGTCACACGAGAGTACCGACGAGACAAGAGACGAGACTATGGACGAGATACACCACAATAGACGGGTTATCGCGTGAGATTTGCTTCAGAAGCAAAGCAAAGCAAAGCAAATAGACGGGTTATCGCGTGAGATTTGCTTCAGAAGCAAAGCAAAGCAAAGCAAATAGACGGGTTATCGCGTGAGATTTGCTTCAGAAGCAAAGCAAAGCAAAGCAAATAGACGGGTTATCGCGTGAGATTTGCTTCAGAAGCAAAACAAAGCAAAGCAAATAGACGGGTTATCGCGTGAGATTTGCTTCAGAAGCAAAGCAAAGCAAAGCAAATAGACGGGTTATCGCGTGAGATTTGCTTCTGAAGCAAAGCAAAGCAAAGCAAATAGATGGGTTATCAAAGCAAAGCAAATAGACGGGTTATCAAAGCAAAGCAAAGCAAATAGACGGGTTATCAAAGCAAAGCAAAGCAAAGCAAATAGACGGGTTATCAAAGCAAAGCAAAGCAAATAGAGACTATGACCGAGATATATCACGAGACTATGGATGACACATCACACGAGAGTACGGTCTATAGACACGAGTTGTACAAACGAAACACTACACTTTGATCAACACGTGACACAAATTGAACTCAGATCAACTAGTCACGCAAACGAAACACTACACTTTGACTAACACGTGTCAAACGAATTGAACTTAGCTCAACTAGACACATCACACGAGACTATGACCGAGATATGGCACGAGACTTCGGATGACACGTCACACGAGACAAGAGACGAAACTATGGCCGAGATATGTCACGAGATTACGGATGACACATCACACGAGACTATGGCCGAGATATATCACGAGACTTTGGATGACACGTCACACGAGAGTACCGGTGAGACAAGAGACGAGACTATGTCCGAGATATGTCACGAGACTATGACCGAGATATGTCACGAGACTATGGCAGAGATATGTCACGAGACTATGACCGAGACTACGGATGACACATCACACGAGAGTACGGACGAGACAAGAGATATGCTACGAGACTACGGATGACACATCACACGAGACTACGGATGTCACATCACACGAGAGTACGGACGAGACAAGAGATATGCTACGAGACTACGGATGACACATCACACGAGACTACGGATGACACGTCACACGAGAGTACCGACGAGAAAAGAGACGAGACTATGACCGAGATATGTCACGAGACTACGGATGACACATCACACGAGAGTACCGACGAGATACGAGTTGTACAAACGAAACACTATGCTTTGACCAACACGTGTCACGAATTGAACTTAGATCAACTAGTTGGACAAACGAAACACTAATCTTAACGTGGAACTTTTTAGTGTCGGTAGTACTCGGAACTTTTTAGTGTCGGTAGTACTCGGAACTTTTTAGTGTCGGTAGTACTCGGAACTTTTTAGTGTCGGTAGTACTCGGAACTTTTTAGTGTCGTTAGTACTCGGAACTTTTTAGTGTCGGTAGTACTCGGAACTTTTTAGTGTCGGTAGTACTCGGAACTTTTTAGTGTCGGTAGTACTCGGAACTTTTAGTGTCGGTAGTACTCGGAACTTTTTAGTGTCGGTAGTACTCGGAACTTTTTAGTGTCGTTAGTACTCGGAACTTTTTAGTGTCGGTAGTACTCGGAACTTTTTAGTGTCGGTAGTACTCGGAACTTTTTAGTATCGGTAGCACTCGGAACTTTTTAGTATCGGTAGCACTCGGAACTTTTTAGTGTCGGTAGGACTCGGAACTTTTTAACACACGACCATAGCAAGCGAATTTGAAAACTGCTACGATCGAAAACGACTATGTCAATAACATGTAAGGACAACCACCTGACAGGACTTCATTCAATGAGGTGCCAAACATCACATACCTTCATGTCAAGAGACGATCATTTGGTCGGATTCATGTCCAACGAGGCGACCATAGGACTCGTATGAGGTATCGCTTGTTTTAATGGAAAACATATGTATATGAAGCAGCCGTCTTTTCAACGTAACAATTCCATATTTTCAAATAGTGCGAGCGACCAGATACGATACGACCTTCTCGAGAGTCGAAAAAGGAAAGACCAGAATCGTCGGAAGCACGGTATATACACTAGTTTTCGGCGTGATCTCATTTGCATAGTCAATCAGACCGAACGTACATCACGTGACTTCCCTTAACACAAAAACTGTGCACGTTCATGAAACAGGCGACATCTGATGGCCCCAACGGATAGCAGTGTAACTACTCAGAATAACGCCAACTACCGGCCATGATAGATATCTATTCGTTGACACTTCCGGGAATACCGGAAGCGTAGAGGCCGCCATGACAGTCAAGTAACTTCCGGTGCGACGTCACTTCCGACGTGTCGTCCCTAGTAGAGGCTGCCATGACAGTCAAGTAACTTCCGGTACGACGTCACTTCCGGTGTAGCGCCCCTAGTGGATAATCGGAGTACTACGTCACATGGTGGCGCCATCTAGCGGTTAAAAATATATAATTAGGTTAGCTAGAGAAAAAAAGTTGGGGTTAACCTCGCGAAAATTTAATGTTTTTGTCCCTCTGGGACAAAAACAGAAAATTTTCAGAAAATTTATACAACAACCACTTTAGTGGTTGTTGTTAA
>CM034535.1:7853583-8025129 GCA_020002185.1 Paraescarpia echinospica
GCAGTCTATTTTAATGCGATGGGAAGATCCACTTTTAATGGTAAACAAATACTCAAGTTATCAATACAGTATTATTTGTTGTGTAGATCGAAGAAAATATTAGAAAACATTTATTAACGGCACGAGTGTCGAGCGAGCTACCGAAGCCGCGCTAAGCGTCGATCGATATATTTCACAAAACAACATTTATTTGATTCCAAATCTAATGCCGAATTGATTGGTGATAAGCTCTAGTTGATCTGATGTGAAATAGTGAAGTTATTAGCAAAAGATGACAGCTATGCATAGGCTTATGTTACATTCACATGTGGCCGGTGTAGTAAGTTGAAAACACTACCCCACGAAAACACTACGGTAGTCTTTTGAGCGTACTTTCAAAACACTACCGTAGTCTTTTAAGCGTACCCTCAAAACACTACTGTTAAGTTCAAAACACTACCCCTACATTTTGTTCCTAATTTTCAATTTATATGTGTTAGTGGCCATCCATAAAGTATGTCTCGCTTGGCAGGAGGTTGTGTAGTATCCGGACAAGCTTGACTAAACTTTACATTGGGAGGTGGTATCTTGTAAGGGTTACGTAACGATTAAAACAAAGCTATTGATACCAGAGTATATTAATAACAACCTCGTCGTGTCAGCGATAAGTTCATGGAGTGCACGAGAGCGAGTAACGTCATTCTATTTTTTAAATTGCTTTATCGCCGGCGGCGGGAACGTCGAGGGGAAACGTCCGTTGTACACATTTAAAATAGTGTTGAGGTGAGAGACGTTAATAGCTGCGGAGATGGCCTTGTTGATCATGTGTGCGTGCGTGTGTGTATGCGCGTGTGCGTGCGTGATTACGTGCGTGCGCGAGTGCGTGTATGCCTATACCATTTTATAAAGAATATAATGATATGTATTTAAGTATACATATAACCCTAACCTCAGGCATAGCTGACTCCAACCATACCTAATTATAATAATAAGCTTAACCATATTGAATAATAACATTTCACACTATCTACTTATATTTGTCACCTGATTGGTTCCAAAGATTAGCCTAGCCCCCAACCATAACTGACTCCAACTATATATAATATTAATAATAATTAATAATAACCCTAACCCTATTGGATAATGACATTCGAAACTAACTATTTATTCCCGTCGTCTAGTTTGTTCCAATGATTACACTATAATTAATCCTAATCATAACGTACTTGAAACATAATTAATTATGATAATAACCCTAATTTTAATTAATAATTACATTTCACGCTAATAATTTATTGTCATGGTCTGATTGGTTACTAACTCCAACCATAAATAGCTACAACAGTAGCTAATGATAATTTTAACCTAATTAATCAGGACATTTTTCACTAACTATTTATTCCCGTCGTCTGATTGGTTTGAACGATTACACTAACCCCAATCACATCTCGCTCCAACAATAAGTAATACTAATCCTAATTACTAAGGACAATTCGCAATTAATTACTATTTATGTTATTGTATGATTGGTTATAACGGTTATGCTTTACATAGCCCTAACTCTCCATAACTAATTATAATAATAAATTTGGCCCTAATTAATAATGACATTAAGCTGAATTAATGTTGTTATGGCATTTCGCACTAACTATTTATTCCCGTTGGCTAATTAGTTTCAATGATTACGAACTCGACCGTAGTGTACAAAATGATTCCCAAGTACGATTGATTTACGCTGGTATAATATATTGATGGTAGTGTTTGGAAATTGGGTAGTGTTTTGAGCGTACGTAGGGGTAGTGTTTTGAACTTAACAGTAGTGTTTTGAGGGTACGCTCAACGCGTGAACAGTTAGCTATGAACACGAGACTGTAAAACATGTGTGGATGCGACGTCTTATTGATTGGAAGTGCAGGATACGACTATCATTCGGTTAACATCGATTATCGAAGTATCGATTTTCATAAATGACGTCATCAGAAATGCTGTGCTTCCATCATAGTGTCTCTCACACTCCCAAGCAGAGGCGCCACGTCATATACTCGCCATATCGTTTGGGAGTGACCACGCGACTGGAAGCGAATCTCCGCCTGGAGATTGAACTAACGGTAGACGCGTGTTTCTTTGATGTAATTTATTCCGCTTCGATGTGGGAAGTACCTATTTAACAGTGAGTGTACATCAATGGAATCACGTATAGGGGCAAACGTATACACATATGAGTATGTATGCGCGCGCGCGTATGTGTGTACGCGTGCGTGCGTACGTACGTGCGTGCGTGCGTGCGTGCATGCGTGTGGCTGATCACCTAATGATATAATGCAATGCTATTTTTATTACAGACTACACAGATTCCAGTCAACTTCAAATTCAACAAAATATACGACCGAATGTCCGAACGCTCCACGTGTTCGGCAGCCTTTGTTTGATGGCTTGACGGACCGTTTTCTAGCTACAGGTCATGTGATGGGTATGTCAATTCATATCAAAGGAACATAATGGTGCTCAGTCAGTGCTGTGTCTGCATGGTTTGTTGATCCGAGTGTTCGCTGTTCCATCAGATAGGTTCACAGAGCCTGCTTTATAAATAATAATTATATGGCTACCTAGCTGATGACAGTACTAATGGTCGGTTTACCTTTGTACTCTTCGTATACTATAACTATCAACAATCGACACATTACATGCGCAAATGAACTGCCGTGGATATGAAGTATTGCTTGGAGTAATCGAAACATTTATTTAAGCAACCAGGTTGTAAAACATAATAACCAAATCAATGTAACATTCGAGTACAGAGGTTTACACAATACTGTGAATGTTACATATTATAACTATTAACAAATTACAAGTGCAAGTGAACAATCTTGGATATGTATTATTCCATGGAGCAAGCAACGATGTAAACAACTAGGTACTCAAATAGAAAGGATACCAACCCATGGTTATTTGCTACAACCGACACACTGCGAGCGCAAATAAACAACCTTGGATATGCATGACACAATAAACATAACAATCGAGTAAAATACATAAAAGGCAAGTTATAAAAGGCAAGTTATTACATAGAGCGGTGTGAAGACCTTAGGCAAACCTGTTCATTCCAACGCCAACTCGGTTTCTCTGGGAGACTCCAAGCCATTCTGCAATTACTGTGCCAACACGAATATTACACATATCATATATCCAACAATCTACTTTGCCAATTACTGTTAAGTGAACTGCGGCAACTTCGCGTGGAGAACATTGCCCAAGCGTTGAGACAGCAACAAGAGTTCGAGCCCCCGTCCTATCGACTGAAAACATGGTGTTTTAAATATAATGCTACCTCGCCCTACAGCATGGTGATTAAATATACATTAATTTAAAAACGTATTATACATAAGGCAGCGACTGCAAATATCAATGATTGATGTGTTGAATTGTTTATTCTAACAAACAGTTCAGGCATACCGAACTAAATGATACTGGTAGTCCAAGTATGAACTTACAATAACACGGAATGCGTTTATTTAACAAAACAACGTAATAATGATAACGTTAAAGGTTTATGTATAAGTTGATTGTTATACAGTATATTAAAATCAACACAACAAAACGCAACTTAGCAGCTACATTTAGTTGATTAGAAAATAAAAAAGACAAGTGCAATCTTCTATATGAATTACTCTCTGGAGTAACCGACAACCACGTCCTCAAACAGCATACTAACCCAATAAACATAGTTCGTAAAGTACTCAAATACGCATTATGTACTTTAGGCGTCACCACGTGTCGCGGGAAAATATATTGCCACAGATGCTCCAACTTGTGAGTGAAACATATTATGTTAATGCAAATTAACGTTATTAGACATTTTTTATTGTAAAACCTGCAAGTCTCACCCTAAGTGTCAAGACGGTGGAGTGGTAGTGTTTAGGGAGAATCACAGGAACTGAATGGACAAATAGAATCGAACTGCAGGGCTACGATGTATCCCATTTTGTACGAATTAAAGGGAAGCAGTCAGTTAATCTACCTGGAATTAAATGGAAGCAGTCAGTTACTCTACCTGGAATTAGCCAGCGTAGTAAAGTTGGAAAGCAGGGTTGAAAAATGGGAAATCAGTGAAAATCAAAGGATCTTGCGGTTACCTTAGCTCGACTCTGCATTATTGCCAAAAAAGCTTGTTTGGAAACTGTATGTTTTGTTTACTATTTGAACATGCTCCGGGGTCGTATCTTACAAATTGCGTACGTTGTTACTGGCTTATTAAACACAATTTGGCGGGTAATATACCTTCAACATAGTTATGTATTGATTAACACGTTAAAAACTATGAACAGACTGTCTACTTTTAAAGCAAATGACACGCACACAATCGCATTTTCATTCTACGATAAACAGATGCAAGCAAAGTACAGGGTGTGTCAGAAAATCGAACAAAACGTTCATACAAGTCTGCTTTACTTGGCTGGTTCGAGGCTGTGAGTTATTTCTTGCGATGTCGAACCGTGAGCACGACGGTGATTGAGATCACCACGACGAGCAAACCCAGGGCAGCGCCAAAGAGACCAATGATGATGAAGACTGAACGTCCGTCCGAACCGCCATCATTTCCCTGTCGGTTGGCGACAGCTGAAATGTCAAGTTCAACATTGTCAAGTTCAACATTGGCTGCAATGGGACAAGTTGCGGTAAACGTTGTGACTGATGTTGCTGTAAACGTTGTGACTGATGTTGCGGTACAGTTGGAAGTACAGCAAATGTGATATATTATGGTGGAAAATGTAGCTCATGTGCCAGTTTTCAGTTTAGTTCGACGTACTGCAAATGCAATGGTGATCTATTGTGGTGGCAACTATGGCTGGTGTAGCAGTTTATATGGAGATACTGCAAATATTGATAGAAACAATTACAGTAGCACTTGTCGAAATAGTAGCGGAAAAATCAGTATTAATTAAACACATTATATCTGCAGGACATTATAATAACACAATTCGTCATTCGTATTCATAGGCATCGGGACGTGGTGAGTAGGCTAACCAGAACCCTTCAACTGTACCCTCCTTCAATCTCACCAACAATTACAACTCCACCCGCCCTGAGTTTCACCAAAAACATCGAACTGCACCCTATTGCCGATTCATTGGGGGGGCTATACCTATCTCCAACGCAATAACAACTATGTTGGGGGCTCAACCACCAAACACCCCAACTAACGCCTATAGAATTGTTTTACACTAACTGCGGATCGTGGATGCAGTTTCAACATTGTCTGTCGTGATTTCACCGAATACAAACGACGTACAAGACGAGAGTTATCACAGCTTATCTGATTACAGAAACGGTGCTTCATAATTTGCATTTTCAACAATCATGTGCATGCAACATACATGTGCAGCGTGCAAACACTCACCAACACAGCTTGCGTTAGTGCCGTCCCATTCACCCTGTTCCGTGCATGTCCTCTCCGCCGAGCCTTCAAGCCGAAAACCGTCGTTGCAAGAGAAGGTCGCAACAGACCCAACCAACGGACTGCTGCCAATCTTTGTGCCGTTAGACGGAGTCTTGAGACGACCACAATTAATCACTGCAACACATATATCATAATGTCAATACGTGTTGCAGTTATATTGAGATTACCACAACTAACCACATCATTCAAGTGAATTGACTGGTTTAGTGTCAACCGGTGTTATATTTAAACAGAGTCAGATCAGATTAAATCAAATGTGGGGATATGTTATTAGCTGTTCTTTGCAATAGAGCGCAGTGAATTTTAAACAAAACAGTATTTAGCAATTAATAATAATATATGGATGATCCAAATAAATATAAATCACATTAAATGATAACTTATATAGGGACCTAAGAAATACAATTTCATGTAGAATTATGCATGTATGTATTATGTCACATGACGTAATATAAAGTGAGACATGTTCTTAGAAGAATGTCAAGCTTCGTAAATTGTTGTTACATTTTGTGAATGAGCATAATGCACATACATTATGCTTGGGCAATTAAGGCCACCAAATCCGTTCAACACCATGAACCGCATCGCTAAAAATCTCGCTCGATCTCGCGCTAGAGACGTCAATAAGTTATGTTAACGTATCGACTACTCCCGTACTGCTCACGTGGCACAAACAGCTTGAAAACTAACTGCGGCGACGAAGCCAGACCCCAACACTGCATTTGAAATGACTAAATAAAAAATATTTGAAGTGTGAAGTAAGCATCAAGTGGTACCACTGCAACGAGCACTTCGCCGTGATCATACTCGACGGTGGCGTAGTAGCACACGTAATCGGACACATCATGCGGCCTTGACCAATTACGTCCGCCCCCGCTTCTGACAATTACAGCTGTATGCAAGTTGGAAGTGCCATGTTTTATTAATAGCGTCTTTTTGCGAAACATATTTTCGTACTTTCGCATTCAAAACTATTTTCCTGACCAGTCGTATCCATGAAATAAACGTTACAAATTTACAATTGATCTCCTACAATATTATATTCAGGTTTTTCGTTGAAACAGCGTATTGTAGAGGTACATTAAGTAGCTCAAAATTAAAAGGGATGTTGACTCCGGCGATGCATGGTGGAAAGCAGACATGTATGTAACCACAGAGATCCCCACCCACGCCCCGCACGAATTTCGAAACAAATCTAAATCTACGAACCACTCAAATGGGCCCGCTAGATCACGCACAAAATGCCAGTCTCGTGCATGCAAAACCAGCGGAGGTACACAAACAAATAGACAGACAGACAGAAACAATATTGTTTTATAATATAGATGATCACCTGGCTTCGAAGCTTCAATGAACGCCTCATGCTGCCGAGTGACGTCAGCGGAAGCCAGCGCTATTGTAAGCTTGCCGGTGACAAGATAATCGAAGACACACTCTTCCGAGCCGCCGCACATCCGGGTAACGTTCTCCGCAGTGGCGTCATCTGTCGGCGGTAGCTCGAACAGCGGCTCGAACGAAGGATCGATAAAACTAGCGTGACTGGATCCTGTCTCGTAGCTAAAGAGCGACTCTTCCTCCACGGTCCTCCCTACATCGGAATTTACACATATGTATTTACTACAACCGGGAGACGTCGTTTCGGAAATGATAGACTGCTTTTACTTCAGGATTGTGAAATCTTTTCTTCAAAAGAAAAACAGTAACAGCAAAAGAATTTAGTTTTCACTAAAGACACTTGTTTTAGAATGAATGCTGAATTATAAATTAACTCACTTGGAAAGCAATTCAAACATATATGTAAACTAAATAAAACAGCATCTGGATAAAAAAGACGAAATGAAAGTGGTTTTGCTATTGACAATTGGAGGTGAAGACCCTACTATAGATCTAAAACTTGTCTGAGTTCCTTGCAAACGGTCGTGACGCTTCCAGTTAAGATGACTATCATGTTTATTGATGATGAAATAGTTGAATATTTATTTTTCTTCTATAAAATATAATATGTGCATCGATACATTTCGTTAGCCTGTTCAGAAAACGTACACGACAGGCCAAACTCTTCATACAGCTGTCTCGCAGTCACATTAGTAGCCAGTGAAACGTGATTAGGAGTTTGTAGGTCATCGGCTGCGTTCCCATTGGCGTTGCCCAGCAAACCAAGTGGAGCGTCTAGAATAAAAGTATACGTCATGCACGAGATAAAATTGTTTTATACAGAGGGATAACTAACAATCAATGATAAAATTATAAAACAAATGATTATAGATTCACCTTTTGTAACAATACAGTTACAAATCTTGCGTACTAACATGTCCGTAGATACTTCGGTATTGTTGTATTTTGCGAACTGCATGAGGCCGGAGACGAGACCAAGAATGCCTTTCATTTCCCTTTAATACGAACGTATTTGTAAATAAAAAAAGCAGAATGGTTGAACGATGCACTACGTGTTATACATGTTTTGTATTTCAATGTCCAATTTTTTTTACTGCCGACAAAGAACGAAACATTCGCACTGTACTGCAACAAACGCAGCGGGCCTATCATTTGGTTAACGAACCTGCATCTCGAGGCCACGTCAAGGAATAATATAATGCTCCGTCTACTATCTTCATCCCTACAGTGTATTCGTTGTCTCCGTGAAAACGGAAGTCAGCGGTCATGTTGGCTGCATCGTACGTCACGGAAACATCTGTGTATAAAATCATAACAAAGTTTAAAAAGGAATACAACTCATTGCGTCAAATATGCAAACACATAATAATACTAATAATAATAAGTAAAACGAAACGGATGGAAGGATTGGTTGATGATGGCAAGCGAGAGTAGTGTCATTAATTCACACACTTAGATAGCATTATTAGCAATGCTGATTTTTAAACAACGCGATATGGACATCATGTTCATAATCTTTAGTTATTCACACAGTGGTTCTCGCCATAAACCTTCAGCGATTTTCAGAGGATCTTCTTGTTACACATTTATGTAGTTATTGTGCCGTGTACCATATGCGTGCGTCGTTGCGTGTGTGTTATACTACATTGTTGCGTACCAAACCAGTCTTGCGTAGGAAGATCGTCGAAGTCTTGCTTGACACCGCCGATGAAGATGTCGAGACCAGTTCTTTCGTTCACCTGCGCTTGGACTATGCTGCCGTTGTCGACGTTTCCGGTATCAACTAAGCGCATCGCTACGGCTATCCACCATGTTCCTTTCACCAAGTTACCTAGTGATACATAATATTATGTATAGGCGTTGGAACGTAGTGTACATATTGGGGGAGGGGGGGGGCTGAGCCGGAGCTTTAGCATTCTGCTGCTGTCGGCCATATCACAAGAAATCGTGGGAAGGTGGAGAGTAGGGTTGGAGATTGTTCGTGTTTCTAAGGGGGGTAGTGTTTGTTTTTTTTTGCTCCGGGTAGTGTTGGAGATATTTTGGGAGCCTCCAACTGCATCACACTTGATGCTCTCTAAAAATAAACCAAACGATTTGTTCTAGCGGTCTTCGCCAACAAAAGTATAACGATAATGACAATTCACCAATTGTACTCTTTCAGGTAACGGCTGTGAAAAATGCACAAAATATAAATTAACATCACTAGTAGTTGGAGAATGCTAAATGAGTTGCTAAGCAGGCATCGTCTTCCGTTTCACCATTCACGTGGTTTTTATAGTTGTAATTAGTTATAAACTCAGACAAATACCTTGAGTGTTTCTGGCCTGTGTTGTCCTTCCCTGCATATGGAAGTGTGCACTTCGGACCAACCAAAATTCGCCCAATCCATTGAATGTATAATGAAGCCCGTCCAACGTGATGATGTGAGGGTCACCGAAAGTCCTCGCTAAAAATTAAGATTCTTTTATAGAAAAAAATAGAAGAATCATTTCTATTGGAGCGGCACGCTTTCAATACCAAACCAGTACTACTAAGAATTGCCGTTATAAGAACAGCAATCAGAATTATTTGATGACACTTAAAAAACATACGTATGATCCAAATTAAGAGACTAATATGCAAACGATAATATTACATCCATTCTTTTTGGTTCAACTAAACTGTCACATAGAGAGTGGGGGGGGGGGGGCGGAGAGACGGAGAGACAAGGAAACTGAGACATGCAGAAACAAAGATACAACGAAAGAGTAGCTGTGGATCTCGAATGTCGAATAAATGTAATGTTAACATTGGTTTGAGGCAAGGAAGTGCCCTTAGACCGAAACTGATCGTCATGCAGGTGATTAGCACGAAATGTGTAATAATGAATACAGACGACGTAACCACAACAGAACATACAAGAAGCGCTGCCTGAGTATTTAGAAGGAGAGGTTATTGCCGCATTCAGTCTGTATTGTTTATATTGTTTATAATGATAAGACAATAATATTATCATTTTCTTCCAACCTTGTTATTTATGTATATTTACAGCGTTGTGGTTACCAATAATAATTGTCAGTAATTATATCACTAAGAAAATGCTCGGTCAAATGATTATACTTTATTGTCTTCCTCCTGTCATCAATTGCATTTCCTCCTCACATCACAATTCTGCCTAGGTTTAGACCATTGTATAACCTACCGGTGGCGGGCACTATATAGTTTTTGCAGTCATCGGTCGGTCTCATTTCTCCATATTTCGAACAGTAGATGGTTGAACATTTACAACACTCAAAAAATGGTACAACATCGTACCAAAAGTGACTTATGAATATTGTTTTAAAGACACCATTCAGAAAGTTGCCCCCACTGTGTGATCGGTCAAACGTTCCGCCTCCTTTGTCAAAATCCGTAATAATGCCTCCAGATTTGTCGTGGCAACATTGTTGGCCGGCACCGAGCGAACTGCGGGAGGGGGAACAATGTAGTAAAAACATATCGCATAACCTTCTTCCACATTGATGCATATCGTTTAATACATGTATTTTAAAGAATTCAACCGACAGGAAGCTAGACTATTCACTGTGAAAAAAAAAATCCATCGCCAGTTGGATTCAGGCTAATGGTTCATGGATGCGAATGAACATAGAAAGAGGCGAGTGAACCTCAGTGCATCAATCGGAGGTGATCGTTTTACAATGATCCAAAGTTGGCATACTAATATATAGCTTAATATATTAATGTAGTAATACGTATAATTCAATTGAAAGTTATCCGTTGAAATCTCTTAAAAAGGATAGTACACGAAAACGTTTTTTCTTCAGTCAGAACACCCGGATTGTGTAATTTTTTAAAGACTATGAATCGTATGGTGGCAAGAAGAATTTCGATCTAATTCCTTCCATCAACCTTCTCGGTGTAAGGACATGGCTGATTGCAGTCACCACTGCGCGGAATGCATTCTGATTTGCTCTTAGTCGGTGGTCAATTTTGGGGTGTATTCTAGTCAGTATCACTATGCTGAAAGTCTTTGCAATGATGGAGCTCAGGTTATTTTCCCTATAGTTTTCTCCCTTACTTAAATCGCCAGACTCTGGTATCGGAATGTTTGTTTTCATTCCGTGAAAAATTGTATTCAACACACGCACGCACTAACTCACTCACGCACGCACTAGTGCACACACTCACTCACTCACACACACACACACACACACACACACACACACACACACACACACACAGACACACACACACACAGACACAGACACATCTTGATAGTCATTTTGGTTCTTTTGAGCTTAGTTGTTTGTTCTGCCGTGAGTAATATCGTCATGATAGATTTATCAAGACCTCATACAAATTGTTTAATTCAAAGTGTAAGCACATCTAGATTATGGAGATGCGGGAAAACACACGTTCGCGGGCACATAAGATGACTCGAATCCCAAAAGAAAACTAAATACCATTTAGAAAATTAGAATAACTTTTAGTATGTAATCATAACACCGAGGAGCTGGCCATATTGGATTTATGCAAGTAAACAATTAGTGCCCAATCATAGCAGGTGTTACTATCGTAGAAGCTTAAAGGAATTTAGAATCACTAGGAAAATGCAACTATATTTTAATACAACACATGTGATAAAACGCTGATATGGTGGCAACCCTGTTCTACTTATGCAAATTAAAACATGCCCAATCATTTATTTACGGTCATCGACACCTCGATCTCCCAACAACTATCTAGCATTTAGAGTCATAGTGAAATTCCAACTATATTTGGATATATAATCAAAACATTGATATTGAGGCGGCCATTTATTATTGATGTAAATTAATAACTGCCATTTTGAAATTCTGTTAAACTCATTGATGTTACGTGCCTCCAAACACTTAAAGCAGTTCGTACTCGATTTTTATGTGTACCCCTTTGGCTGCCAGACTACAGTTGGGTAACTTAGAACTGGTAACTAGCGGCCCTAATGTCAATTACATGCTTAATCCGCCATACGTGAAAGTACCCTATTACCTGGCTGCCACGGAGCGAATGCAGTGATGGGCTCCAGGATGAAAGTAGTCACACCCGGAACCTCCATTGGAACATGCACTGTCGCTTTTGAACCGGCGGTCGACGTTCGCCTGCGTTATTGAACAGGGACAAGCTGGCAGTCCATTGGACGAAGGTGGATCTTTCACCTCTTCCCGATACCAGTCTAGACAAGATCGTTCTGCTTTTCTGCGATACTCTTTATTCAAGTCACAATGCTTTAGCTGCTTCGTGTAGATGACGATATCAGACCACAACGACTTCATCCATCTACAAAGTAACATTAGATCACATCTGCGTCACAACTGTATAGAAGAAGTATTTAAAGTACCACTTTTGCTAAAGGGGTCCTATATAGATTGCGCTATTCCACGGCAGAAGTATTCTGTCTGCCGACGCTTGCGTCTGCGGCTATTTATGGAGCAGTCTCGTGCAGGCGATACGTTTGCCGTCGTTAGTTTTGGGGAACACAAGACAAGCGTGCGCTGAATCTAGTGATTGTACATGTTGGTAAGGATTTATTTATGACATATACTGTTCCAAACTAACAACACTAAATAAATCAATCCTTATCCATAACACAATCACTAGATGCAGCGCACGCTTGTCTTGTGTTCCCGAAAACTAACGACGGCAAACATATCGTCTGCACCACACTGTTCTATAAATAGACGCAGACGCCAAGCGTCGGCCGACAAAAATACTTCTGCCGTGAAATAGCGCAATCTATACAGTGCCCCTTTAAGTGTTGGCAGGCGATAAGTGTGTGTGTGTGTGTGTGTGTGTGCTCGTGCGCTTGCGTTTATGTATATATATTATTGCCCTCGCATGTGTGTGTGTGTATGTATGCATGTACGCATGTATGTATGCACATACGCACGTATGTATGTGTGCATATACGCATTTTAAAATTTATACCTCACACTAATCGATCGTTCGTACGGTTTCGCGTGTTTTGTGCGATTGTTCCGAGCCAAGTCAACCGTCGATCGATAAGTTAAGAACGTTTTACATAACTTTTACCAACATGCGTCATAAGAAACGTTCTCTGAATGATACTTCGGGACATCGTCTTCAGCGTATATGTTTGGAGCTATCCGGAGGATGCAAATTTGTGCTACTATATAATAGGAACGATAGGGTCAACTGACAAAAAATTATCATACGTTGTCTCACCTTACAGCAGCATCAACGCTCCGTCGTGTGACGTGATTGCCGTCTGTGGACTGCGCGGTACGCACCCTCACAGAAATGACATTAACGACATCTGCAAGATCCGGCAACGTCACACTTCCAATATTTGCCACAGACTTGACCACTGGAATAACAGTACTCCGTATCTTTTGGTTTTTGTCGTATCTGAAGTTGGTAAAAATGTTATGTGTAGCCCGCAGTAGGTAGTAATTGATTGGTGGCACGAACGGCATTGGTAATGGTGAACGTTATTTACGAAGTATACGTCTTATGCCTTTAACAAATATATTAGTATTACAACTCTATGCAGTTTGGGCTGACGTAAGAATGGTCGCAGAGCCACGTACTTCAAGTTAGGGCGTACATTAATGTGGTAACAACTTGTGTACATGGTGCGTACATACGTATTTTTATTATAATTATAATGCATGTTGTCTATTTCTGAAAAAACCTATAGGACTTACTAGTCCATGAATTTCAGGATCAAACGTAGATGTCGATAATAATAACTAACAAGTAACATACTAAAAAACCTGCTGCATCCTTCTAAATCTTTAGGAATATAAGGAACGTATGTATATATCTAGGGTGTGGTTTTCAACCAGGCTCTATCCAATGACATTTCACGTTCTCCGACATTCGCATACGCTATTTTAAAGATGGCGGACTTCAATTCAAATGTCACCATATCTCAGTAAATACGTTATATAGGGCAGTAATATGTATGTGTGTGTATAGATTTGTGGACAATTAAAAAAATTAACCTTCGTCAACATTGATAGCTTTTTATTTTGCTACCCAACCCGAGTCAGTATATTTATGCACAACACTTTAATTATATGGACAGAGAGGAAATCTGCAGAAAATGAAGTGAACGTGTTTTAAAAAACACAGTTGTGAGCTGTGATGGAAGAAGAAGAAACACACATAATCATAATCATTGTGTGGATCGCGATATTATTATTAACACAACTACTTACTTATGTTTACTTACGTGAATGACACGAAGTCGATATCTACGTGTTTCGTTGAAATAATGTTGAGGCCAGGTTATTTGAAGCGCTTTATCGAAGTCTCCCCACGTGATTTGTTCTCTGTTTACCAGCGTTACAGTGTCTCGCTTGTATTCGCCAAATGAAAATTAGCCGATTGGATAACCACTAATAATTAGTATCACAAATGTACCAGCACATTAAATGAACTATGTACATATATGTGTGTGTATATATATATATATATATCATATATATATATAAGCATCACGGACTGCACAATGGAGCTGATTTGACCGAAGTGTATGACCACACCTCTTCATTGTAATCACGATAGAATTGTAAAAGTCATCGAGATCATCATCATGATTACAGTTATGACAAGTGGGATCAGTGCATCTAACACCCGGTGGAACATTCAGTTTGCTTAATTCAACGTTCGTGCATTCTCTATATGCGTCAATATCTTGTGGGTGTAATCTGTCCCACTGTATGCCTATCGTATATATATATATGCATCACTATTGTTGGTGATTTTAGGAGGAAAGAAGTTAAACTTTGCCACCGCTTATAAATATCTTGGACATGTCATTTCTAATAACTTGTCTGATGAGTCTGACATGCAAGCCAAAGTGAGATTTTTGTATGCCAAGAGTAATATGTTACGTCAAAAATTCCACTTTTGTTCAACTGCTATAAAAAATAAGCTGTTTACAGCGTATTTTGGTAATATCTATAGTGTGTTCTAGTGCACCAAACTTCTCAAATGTCAACTGCACTAATGTGGAATCAAATCCCTTTATTGAGGTTCGTTCACCAAGTTTGGTGTTACATTTTCACTTCAATACGAACAAAGAGACGGCAAAAGCCTTTGGCAAAGCCAAAGGCGAGTCATCTGCCAACACAAATAATAATACTAATGTCAGCACAATCGTTTTAAAAGTAAATAAAACACAAACATCGTCCCAGTGAACTGTATCGCATCTAGGCACAAAGTAAGAGAGCAGAACAATCACCATATCTTCAGAGAGAGAAGTGTCAGTCTTACAACAAAGGACACAGTGATCATAAGACACAACTGTAAATGTTTCCATATTTCTAAAGTAAGAAATATGTCAGTATTCTACCAAACATATTGCGATTGCAAATAATTGAGCACTGCCATTGGCAACGGAGCAGCTTATATTAAACTGTCATGATATCAGTTGTACATACTACACACAGTATCAACAATGATTACAAAAGATAAACAGCCTGCCAGTGTGATCTAACAATTTACAGATATAATAATGGCTAGGTATAAAAATGGAATTAATGCAACTTGTCACAATCCCAACTATTTCCCTACACACAAGTCACAAACATTTGTTTATGAGAAACACAACGTCTATAGCGAAATCGAATCACCACTCTTTATAATAACAACGCAACATTTAGGTCGAATAATATCATTAAATGACTAGTACGTACAAAACATCAGTTGTAATATTGTTGTTTAGGTAACCATCCCGGTCCACACCCGTTAAGTCATAAATCATCCCAACAAATAAAAATGTTCTCACGACACAACCTCGTGGCTGCAGAAACGGTGTCGCACCGTAATTAAGCGCCGCTAAAAGAAACTGCAAAGAACGGGGTAAAACTGAAATGTCGCCACTAAGAGAAAGAACGCCCTAGTACATATGTGTGCGTTATGGGTGAAATTTTCAGCAATTCGTTATTGCAAATAACAACTCTTTCAGGATATTGAACAATTTGCCCATGAGATGTAGCGCTAACCACATGTTTGCTACAGCTAATGTCAGCTCGGGTAAATGTGTAATCAGAAAGGCTATTTTTAGCTTAATGAATAGGATTGATATGTCTTTGAATCCCATTATTTATAGCATTAAAATTAGTGACGTGTATTGTACTTCGAAACTGCGGCACCAGTGGGTCCTGGATTTATATAATTTTTAAACATATTGTTCTTATTTATGTATTTTTATATTTATTTACATACTTTTATTGATGTATTTTTATATATGGACATGATTGTCTGAAATGAATACATTATTATTATTATTGTATATATATATATATATATATTTGTCAGTGTTTGCATCACGTCCTGACTCTACTACATATGCCATGAATGAGGCAATCTGCCGTATGATGTTATCAGAGTCTAATGCGGCGCTTTCAACTTGTCTTCACAAATTCGAAAGATCACGATTTAAAACGATTATTTTTTTGCGCAAGCAGTGAAGATACGTCGGCAATATTTCAACGTTACATTAAAATTTTCAGCAAAAATACGTTAGGCCTCTTGTACACCGCATTTATCAAACATTGTCTTAGTATAAAAATTTATATTATATATGTTTTTTACCCAGGATGAACATTCCCGTGTGGTTGTAGGTCTTTCCACCGTCGGTAGAGAGCGCCAGTGGTATTCGTCCAGTTATCAGCATCATGGGAAGTATTCACTGCGCACGCATCGCGTCGATAACATCCGCCGGCGTTTCAACGTCGATGAATTTGCACACGACAGCGGACGTATTAGAAAGGCCGTCAAAACATGGGCCATCCAAATATCCTATTGACATAGTTGGATAAAAAACGGCATCTTGAATATATCAATGAATATTGTCACTCTTCACTTAACTGATGATGAATTAAGATATAATACGAATGACGATAAATGTAAAGCATTGCACGCTTATTTAAGAGGGAGAACAAGTAAAAAGGAAGGTGAGCGGGAATGAGAGATAGGTTATGTGACCAGAGGGCAAGATGGGGAAAGGGGTGCAGGACGCAGGGACAGAAGCGGTAATGGTGACACACACACAAAGGCAGAGGAGGAGAAGCAGAGGCGAATCTGGAACAAGAAGTCCACCAGCCCGCAGGACAAAAGCCTCTTCGGATAAAGGCCACGAGTCAAAGAAAGTAGCGGCGCATGCAGAGACCGATGCTGGTACAGTAGAAGAGGCCTAGACAGACGCACAAATATGTCTACATCGAATATGTTTAATCGAAGTGTCTACGCGTACGTGAGCCGTATCTTTAGCCTGGTGGCCTAAACGTACGTGAGGATGCGCGCGCAGCTGTTTTCGATTTGTCATTTCCTGGAGAAATGTAAATTAATTCTGCGCGCGCATGTTTCCTCCTCCGCGTGTGTTTATAGTCGAGATGGCGGAGTTGGATGTGGGCGCGATATTTACGAAAACGCGAATATGCCGTACCGAAAACAGAAATCTAAGGAAGTGTATGGCGTTGGTAAACAGAGGAGGATAAAGCACTGTCAACTAGCGCGTGACTTAAAGATGAGTGCCGCTGAGAGTGCGACTTCGACGGCGACGATGTCTGACCCCCTGAGTCAAAGGTGAAAGGAACATGGCGATGCCGATGTTGAGCAGTTCCAGCGCTCATCCAGCAGTGGTGATTCCGACAAAGTGGTATTTATTGATATGTTCTTTAGATGCTATAATAGTTATTTGAATGAAATACATTAGTAGGTGTTCCGGCTCAGCTGTTGACATTTCTGACATGCCTGGCTATGCCTATGCTATAGCCTGTATAGGCCTAAGACGAATGCTATGCCATGGGCATGGCCTATGCGGTATGCCTGGCTATAAGGCTACATTTAGTATATGGGTGGACATGGCTTCACTGTTTTAGCCAGGCTATGTCACGACAACTGCCCTGGTTGTACATGTTCATAGATACACAGATTCATCTATTGTTATTGGCAATTAATAATTTAGGCACTATGAAATGTACAGTGCAAATACTTTTTTATCAGTTCAAATACTTTTTTATCAGTTCATGCCATGGTGTTATTGCTTTAGTTATAACTTATCTATGTATGGTGGAGATCACACATACATACGTACATATACAGTATTGTTATTGGTAACAGCATTTATTAATCACAGGAATTTATTTCTCCATTTATTTTATAATTACAGTACACTGTAAAACATTGCATTTGTTTTGTTACAGTTATCCATTCATGGTGAGGATGATCAACAACCATCAACATTACAAGTGATAGGTGTCACGCAAACTTCAGCGACCAAGAAGAAATTTCCCTACAAATGCCTGCTGAGTGATGACAAAACTTTGGAAGATGGCGATGTCGTGGAACAGTTGTCGACCATCTGCATGCAGTCCAGCATCCTCATTGAGCTAGTGAGAGGGCTGTTGTGTAGTGCGTGCAGCAGCTGCACGCTTGCTGTCCGGACTGTCGACTGCACTCTTGGGGTCGTTTGTGTGCTGAAGACATACGTGCTAAGCACGTCTTATGGCGAGGTGTTGAACAAGACGTACTCATCTGACTCTGATCGACTGGGAGGCGCGAAGTTGAGTTCGGCTCCATTTGTGATGGTGAAGTCCCTCGTGTCTGCCACGATGGATATGGGTGTGGGACACAGTGACCTCGTCAAGCTGTGTCGACACATGGACATGCCTGCCATGCACCACTCGACGTTCAACACCCACATGAGGGAAGTGACTTCGCCCAACATTCAACTGGCGACGCCACAATGTGATGGATGAAGCAGCACAGCTTCGGCCTACAAGGAGCTGGACCCGTTCATCGACGAGAAGGGCATCATCGACATCACGTAGACTTGTGGACAGACAGTGTATCACAGACAATGTCAGATACTGAATTGATCTGAATTTCAACGTAATTGTTCTGAAATATGTGGAGTACATCTTGAGAGTATGCTGCAGGGGAAGACAAGGCTGTTTTTTGAAGAACATTGCACAGTGTTTTTATAAATGCATATGCATCTCTGCAGTCACAAAAAATTAATGACTTCCACGTTTATATGTTTTACCTTTAGTGAGTTCCGCGTATATATGTTTTACATTTGCTGAGTTTTGTGTACAAATGTTTTACATTTGCTGAGTTCCGCGTATATATATGTTTTACATTTGCTGAGTTCCATGTATATATGTTTTACATTTACGGAGTTGTGTAAAAATGTTTTACATATAGCGAGTTTTGTGCAATAGTCTAGAGAAGATGTGACATGTTATGAACATTTTATGATAATATGGTGCAATTTATTTATTAGTAATTTACGCAAGTCAATCACATTAGCATGTTCTATGTACACATTTTTTATTAAGCAGTCGATTGTATTAATGATGTTTAAGGCAGCTGTCAGTAGGCTAAGTAGGCCTATATACTAATGTTTAATACTGTATCATTTACACGTTTATAATGTGGTGGTGTAATTTGTATTCAGGCAAATCAGTCTTATTAGCATGTTTTTGTATTAGGCAGTCTTTTGTATAAATTTATATGTATACGGCAGCTGTCAGTAGGCTAAGTAGGCCAATCAACTGATATTTCATATGATCCTGTATAATTTCCATGTTTATAGTTAATAAAACTACTATGATGTTTTACTACATTACTGTTTTGCGTTTAATCAATTATGTTATACCAGTACATAAATTAATTATATATTCACGCATATATGCACACTATATATATATTGTCCAAACTGTCAGAAATACGTGCGAGGGCTCAGATACGGCTTACGTCTATACTTTTAGAACCGAGTGCTAAAGATACAGCTTATGCCTGTACATCAACATGTACATGCAGAAAAGCTTACGTACTTTTAGAAACGAGTGCTAAGATACAGCGTATGTACAAAACTACATCAAAATGCACGTACTTTTAGAACCGAGTGCTAAAGATACGGCAGTATGAGTGCCATACTTTTAGACCCGAGGGCTAAGATACAGATTAGTTACGCCTATACATCAACATGTACGCGCAGAAAAACTCACGTACTTTTAGAAACGAGTGCTAAAGATACGGCAATTTAACTGCCGTACTTTTAGAACCGAGTGCTAAAGATACAGCTTACGCCTATACATCAACATGTACATGCAGAAAAGCTCACGTACTTTTAGAAACGAGTGCTAAAGATACGGCAATTTAACTGCCGTACTTCTAGAACCTAGCGCTAAAGATACGGCTCACGTATGAAAATCATGCGCATGCGCATATCGACTGCCGTACCTTTAGACAAGTGATGCTAAAAATACAACTCACGTAACCGGAAATAATAGCATGTGCATGCGCAGAATGAGTGCCGTACTTTTAGAATGGAGGTCTAAACGTACGGCTCACATACGCGTAGCCACTGCCATGTGTAATAGACCCCATTTAATTTTATGGAACACGCTGCGAGTCCCCAAGATATTAATTATTATGGGTGCATCACACATTTTTTGCATTTAACTTTTTGTACATCGTTTCCTAACATGGCAAGTTGTTTCAAAGATAATTGGATTCCGCACTAGACGGTTCTGAATAAATTATATACTAATCAATTTAGGCCCACCTTTAAATTAAATGTGCTAAACGCTATACGCTCTGTCTGGGTGTGTTTGCATAGAATGCAACACATATCTACGGACTCCTTGTCAGTTTATATTTTCAAAGAGCACTCATTCAAAAATCTTTCCAATACAAAGTCATATGACAAATACTCTTATCGCACAACAGATTAACTGAGTGAGTGAGTGAGTTTATTCAGTAAAATTACGTACATCCAAAAGTACAGACAATTGTATCATATATATGTATAATAGTATCGAGGATAACACACGATAGGATACAGAAGTACACTTATTTCCAACGTGGTCCTCAAAAATTATAAATAAATATACTTCTAAGGCAGATATGAAATCCTAAAAATGTGAGTATTCTAATAAAATATGTAAACTATTTAGACAAAGCTATTATTCTACGCATGATAAAATGTAGTTATAATAAGTTTAAAAAAACTGGTATTACTAATTTTAAGGCATGATATAAAGATTTTGTTCCATGTGCAACCAAGCGATTATATAATATATACTTCACCTGTTTTTTTAACTAGTTTTAGAGCGACATCACTAATGAATCCAGAGACACAAGTCCGGTGTCCGCTCAACCGATGGCTTCGGAAGACGGGGGGGGGGGGGGGGGGTCATGGGATGCTGTTAAAGATTTTTCGCAACGTCGTTCAACATTTTTAAAGCTCTTCAGCTATCAGAAACCCTCCATTTTATCCACCTTCAGGCTCTCCAAAAAACCATCAATTGCACCAAACATATAGTGGGTTAATCTTACCTCTAGCCCCCCCCCCACAACAACATTTATGCCAGAATATGCACAACCCTTCCCTATAAATGTTGGGGGTGGGCCAATCCTATCTCCAGCTGCCCTTCTCAAATATTGGGGCTCACCAAGCCCCCACCCGTTTTCGGCGCCTTGGGCATTGTAACATTGTGTAAACGTTGTGTACGCCTGCCCTACCTCCAGTGTTACAACCGCCAGCCTCCACGGACGTGTCGTCGATACGGAACATCCAACTGCCGGGAAGGCCCACGTTGGTCGTGGTCTCGACGTCAATAATGGACGCCTCGCGAGAAACGGGCACGGAGAAATAACGCTGTCCATCGCCAGCGTTGAATCCAACCTACATTGATATAATTTTCACTCAATCTTCCTTCCCGTAATTCAACAAAATTCGGCTTTATTTTACTTAACAGGCTTAACATTTCAAAATTATTAGTATCATCCGCCGGGTAGGAACTCCCTTGGGTTGAAGCATAAGGCTGAGACTTAGGGTCAGTAGGATGACCACAGCTTGGGCCATTTAAGTAAAATATTACCAAAAATTCGTTACAATGTCCACATGAGCAGATGTGAGATTGAGGCCACAAAAACGACTCTGCATAAAACGCTGTGCCAAATGTTACACGTTGTATTAACAAAAAGAAGTCGAGGTGCCATAAGTCCACGTGCCATAAGAGGGCTTATGGCACGTGGGCCTTTGGTGGGAGTTTCGTGCAACCCCCTTCACATACAAATTGTTTTTTTCGGTTCGTGTGATGTGCAAAAAGGGTTTAGAATTTAGAGTTAAGTTTATGGTCAGGGTTAGGTTGAATGTTAGGGTTAGGATTAGGTTGAAGGTAATATTGACAATAATAATATCAATATTAATATTGACAATATTAACATCTGGTGTTTAAATGCATGCATTTGTACATGGAGGGACAGCAAATAGCCACCATCTAGGCCTCATTCCTACCCGAGCTGGAGTGCCACCTATTCCGGAGCTGGTTCCGGAGCTGGCAGTCCCGGTTGTCCACGAGATGTCGCCGTAGTTGAGTATCGTGAAAGAATGGCGGCCATTTGTAATCAGTACAATTTGGAACGTGTTCACGTGAGTGCGACATAGAACGAACTGGTGTGTATCCGGGGTATCCAATGAAATGTAGATCTGAGTATCACCAGCATAAAGATGATGATCCAAGTTATGTCTTTGTATAATAGAGCTTAGTAGCGTGGTGTAAAGAGTAAAAAGCAAAGGCCCAAGAACAGAACCCTGGGGAACACAAAATAAAGCCGGCAGTGCAGCTGAAAAGCAATTCCCAATCTTTATAGTTTGATATCTATCAGTTAGATTTGAAGAAAACCAGCTTAGAGCTGTGCCGGATATGCCGTACCACTTTAATAGGCGTTCAATGAGAATGATGTGATCAATCGTGTCAAACGCGGCAGAGAGATCTAGTTAGGTAAGTGCAGTCACTTTACTATTATTAATGTTCAAGTTAATGTCATTAAGCACCTTTAAGAGGACAGTCTCTGTTGAATGACACTGCCTATATGCTGATTGTGACACATTAGTTAAGACATGTGTGCTAATGTGAAACCTTAGACGACTTGCTACAACCTTTTCTAGTATTTTGGAAATGAAGCTGAGATTAGAAATAGGTATATAACTGTTTAGGTCTTGTTTAGGCAGATATGACTTCTTAAGAAGTGGTGTGACATGGGCGTATTTGAAATCATCAGGAAAACAGCCAGAGCAAAGTGATCCATTTATAATATTTGTTATAGGTCCAATTAGTGTATCAATACATGCTTTTAGCAGTATTGTTGGAAATGGATCAAGTGCACAAGATTTATTTCGGGAGGACATAATTATTTTCATAATTTCATCAACTGTTGCAGGTTCAAATGATACAAGTTGAGAATTTACTTGTGGAGGAAAGTTCACACTGACAATACTTATATTATGACGTGGGAAAGCAAAACGAATAATACTGATTTTATTCTTAAAGTGACTAGAGAACGAATCACATAGAGACTTAATTGACACATGATCAGGTAGCGATGTAGTAGACCGTCTGTGTAGAATTTCATTGATGCAGTTCCATAACTGACGCGGATTATCAGACTTATTTATGACCATATTTGTAAAATAATCTGATTTAGCTTTAGCCATTTGTCTGTTACAGAGGTGACATTGCTTAGAATAGCGCGATCTATCTACTGGCGAGCGTGATTTGCGCCACAGGACACATTGCGTTTCGACTGTAAAGGGGTTATAGAAACGTTAATATTAGCAATGACAGTATGGTGGTCTGATAACCCATCTGAAACAGTAAGTGCTTGGATATTGTTACAAGTTGAACGGGTTATCAAGAGGTCAAGCCAATGGCCATGTATATGTGTCGAAAAGGTAACATGTTGTTTCAAATCAAATGATGCCAGAATATCATCAAACGTAGTTGTAGTTGTAGAAGGTATATCCAAATGTAGATTAAAATCACAAAGAATGTAAAATTCTGAATGAATAACTGCCAGATTTTCCAACATATTCTGAAAATCTTCAAAGAAATTGGCCGGATGTCCTGGAGGGCGATAGATACAAACAAAGTATGCGGAGAAAGAAGAATCTGAAATTTCAGCAAGATGGACTCAAAACTATAGTATTCAGGGTTAGAATGTAATTTAACTTTGAATAGCTGTGATATAAGAAAGCCAACACCACCTCCACGGCCAACTAAACGTGGTCGATGGTGAAAGGTGTAACCAGAAGGGGAAACGTCACCAATGCATGCATGTGTATCATGTGGTCTGAGCCAGGTCTCAGTTACAGCTAGAATGTTTATTTTGTTAGAAATTAATAAATCACAAAGTGAGGCTGTCTTATCTCGTACAGATCGAACGTTTGTAGTGGCCAGTAGTAAGGAGGGAGGGAGCATCCCCGGATTGACCCCAAATCCTTTGATGTTTGCGTTTTTTATAAGTAGAATTCCTACGTTTTTTACCAGTAATGAGTACTTAGGAATGTGTCAAAAAAAGAGTGATTGATGGGTTCTGGGCCCCTCCCCTAGAAAGAGTGTGTCGACATCTAGTGACTAATCAGGTGCTAATTAGGTAAATGCTCACTAGAGGCAGCACTAGCAATAACTAAAAATAGTAATGGGTATGTAATGGTTATGCGGAGTCACGTGCTTATATAGTAATGACGTGGTGTTTATGTAATGCGGAGTCACGTGTGCTTAAGATTATATAACGGTTAAGCATGTGTGTCGCCCTCTAGTCACTGAACAAGAAAGCATGTGCGCTGCTCCACCTAGCGACTGAAAAAGGCGCGCGGTTATATAGTGGTTACGCGTGAGGCGCCGCCGTAGTGAGTAGTTTGTCATCGTGTAGATATGTCGTCGACGCGTATTACGTTCGGGGAGTTCATGACGTACCTGTCGAATAACTATCCATGTAGAATTGCGGCGTACGAACAGTATTTCAAATCCGTCGAGCACGCTTACCAGTATAGAAAAGCGATGTTTCACGCGGACGACGACAGTGCGCAGCACATCAAAGCGGCGTGGTCGGGGTATATAGCGAAGCGACGAGGTGCCCGTATCATGAAAACGAGAACGAGTGCTGAATGGGAGGCCGTTAGAGTCGAGTGTATGAGGAGCCTGTTGATGAGTAAGTTCGGCGTGTCGAAAATGTTGAGAGACGCCCTATTGGCTACCGGTGACGGCGAATTGGTGGCGCGGATACCGTCGAAAGAGGCCTTTTGGGGATGCGGCGTCGCCTACGGGTATGAAGACGGTCAGAACAAGCTCGGCGAATTGTTGATGGAGGTGCGTCGTGCGTATAGGCGATCGTAACGTTGTCCGCGCGCCAGTCGCCGCTATGGACGGAAAGTGGAAGCACCCTTTTACGTGTATAGTGTCCGGTCCTACGGGGTGCGGAAAGACTACCTTCGTTGTACGCCTGTTAAAGTTTGCTTCGTGTATGATTTCGCCGCCACAGGAGAAAATTCTGTGGTGTTACGGCCAGTGGCAGACCGCTTACGACTCTATGGCCGGCGTAGAATTTGTAGACGGTTTGCCGGATCCGTCGCTTCTGGACGCCAAAACGAGGACGCTTCTAGTACTCGATGACCTTATGTCGGAGACCAATAGTAGCGTCACGACTTTGTTTACTAAAAAAAGTCACCACTGCAACGCGTCCGTCGTACAGCTTTTGCAGAATCTCTTTCCGAAAGGGAAAGAAAATCGCACAATCAGCTTAAACGCGCAGTATATGGTCCTCTTCAAGAGTCCCCGGGACGCTGGACAAGTAGGTCACCTGGCGAAACAGATGTACCCGGGTAGAATCAACTACATGGTGGAGGCGTACAAAGATGCCACGTCGGCCGCCTACGGTTACCTCCTGGTGGACCTGAAACAGGAAACGCCGGAAACCATGCGCCTGCGTACGGACATTTTTCCCGACGACCCCATTCAGTACGTCTATGTGCCGACGAGACTATAAAAAAGGCGGAGCGCGCCGCGGCCGCCGTCATTCGACAGGATGACAGATCGCGTGAAGAGGCACATCCTAGCCCTGCAGCTGTTGCGTCGCTACCAGCGGAATACGAATCTGAGAAAGGCGGTAATCGCCCACGCGGACGCCGACCTCATCTGCAGTCTGGCCGACTGCGCGTATAACATTCTGCGAGGGAACGTGAAATTGACGCCTAACAACCGAAAAGTGCTGATAAAGTACAGGAACAATTTGCGCAAGTTAACGTCGAAAAAAGTGCCCATCAAACGGAAGAGGGCCGTCCTGCAGACGGGTTCGGGCGCGTTTCTGACGGCGCTGCTGGCGCCGTTGGCGAGCACCTTTCTGCCCCTCCTCAGGCAGGCTATCGGTTGATGCAGCACGCGAAGAAGATGGCGCTGGTAGACCCCCGGTTGGTGGAGCGTCTACTTCCGTTACTATCGCAACCGACCACGACCACGTCGCGTGTGATGAGTAGCCTGGACAGCGACATGAAAGCCGTTCTCGAGCGTGCGGATCTATCCGAACACGAAAAGGTGGTGGCGTACAATCAACTGCTGAGTCGTTACAACGCCATGGAGGCGTCTCGCGCGCAGCAGCCGATGCGCGTGTCCGTAGTGAAGAACGAGTCGTCGTCCGATCAGCCGCCGCCGCCGCAGCCCGATCAATTACCGGGCGAGATGGAGAGCGAGGTCGTGAAGAGCGTACCGAAAGTTCTGAAAGAAAAGACCCGCCTCCTGTTGGCGCGACTGAAAGCCGACCCGCTGATTCGCTGGAACAATCGAGAGGAGCTCGTGTACGACGGTACGCCTATCGCCGAAGCAATATGGTAGATCTCGTGAACGATCTCATGCGAAAGAGGAAGAGGGCCCCCGCGCCGGTTGGCTGGGAAGTGTTCGGCGACCATATAAAGCGGCTGAACGTGCCTATGGAGCTCGCCGGCAACCCCCAGCGTCGGGCGTATATACAGCGCGCGCAGAAGCGAAAGGGGCGCACTCGGTCCATCGAGCGCATGCCGTGGTCCAGCTTTTAGTACCCCGTAGAGGATGCCCGCCCGAAGGTCAGTACTCGTCGTCGTCGTCGCCGTCGTAATCGCGGCGGTCATCGTCGCCGCCCTCTTGTTCGCCGTATCGTCGTCGTCGGCGCCACACGATCCATGGCAGTGGTGTCCCGGCGGACTCGTGGTGCGCAACGAAAGCGCCAACAACGCGACGGCCGACTGAAGCGCGCCTACTTCGACCCGAAACGGGCGGGCAGTTACGGCGGCGTCGACGCGTTGCACCGGGCGTCCGCGGTGCCCAAGCCGATCGTCGGGCGGCGGCTGGCGGAGCAGGACGCCTATACGCTTCACAAGCCGGTTAGGCGCCGTTTTAAGCGACGTCGCGTTATCGTGGGCGGTCGAAACCAGCAGTGGCAAGCCGATCTCGTCGACGTGGCTAAACTGAAAAACCACAACGACGGCATAGCGTTCCTATTGACGGTCATCGACGTCTTCTCGTAGCAGGCGTGGTGCCTTCCGTTGAAGAGCAAATCCGGTCCGGCGCTCGTCGCGGCCTTCGAGGGCCTGCTGTCGTCGCCGCCGCACATCCTGCAGACCGACAAAGGGACGGAGTTTCTCAACAGGCCCCTTCGGACGCTTTTGAGGGTGCGCGGCGTCCACCATTTCGTGACGCATAACGAGGAGACCAAAGCGAGCGTCGTGGAGTGATTCAATCGTACGCTGAAGACGCGCATGTGGAGGTACTTCACGAAGCATCAGCGCTGAGGTACGTGGAGCCGTTGCAGGACTTCTTGCGGTCGTACAACAACGCCTACCATCGAAGCATCGGTAGGACGCCGGCGAGCGTCGATGCGTCGAATCAGGAGAGCGTGTGGCAGCGGCTGTACGGCGGCGGAGGGTGTCAAAAAAACAAAAGCAAGCCGAAACTGCGAGCGGGGGACCGCGTACGCATCAGCAAGGCGAAGGGACGTTTCAAGAAGGGGTACATTGCTAACTGGAGCGAAGAGCTCTTCACCGTCGTAGATTTGCACCCGACCGTCCCTCCCGTTTGCCGACTGATAACGACGACGCTGGCTCGATACTGGACGGCACCTTCTACGAGCCGGAGCTACAAGAAGTGATCGTTGCGAAGGACAAACTATATCGGGTGGAGGCCGTTCTACAGAGACGTCGTCGACGACGCGGTAAGGGCGAAGAGGTGCTCGTCAAATGGTTCGGCTATCCGGCCTCGTTCAATAGCTGGATCGATGCTAAGGAGCTCGTGGACTATAAGAGCTGATGGCGACACGTTGTTGGACGGAATACGCAGAGCGCTGGAGACTTTCTTCCTACAACCGCCGCCGCTACCGTTGTCGATGCGACCGATGCTATCGACGTCGACCGCAACGTCGGCGAACTCGCTCTATGATTTATCTGCGTGACCTATAAGGGATGACGACGCGTTGGATGCGCCACGCGGGGTGCTGGCGACTGCACGAGGCGGGACTGTGCAACGGCTTTTCGTTTTTTATTAGGGGACCGTGCTGTATTAGTAGACTGCAGATGAAAAGAGGACCGCGTCAAGTTCGCACCGCCACCACCCGACGCCCCCACGCCCGTCGGCGAACTCGCTCTATGGCGTGCCTGCGCGATAAAGGAAGGACGCCGTAGCGTCGGAAGGCAGTCGCGCGATGTGTACCGTCGAGACGACAGCAGCAGCAGCCAATGCAATCGCCGAATACCGCCGTCGACTCAAGCGCATTTGTCGGAGCGCCCGCCGACGACTCATGCGTCTATGTGGGTGCGCCCGATGCCGTCGACGCCTCCTCCGTCACGAGCGTTCCGTGGCGTCTCTGCGGCAACGAATGCCCTAAGGCCGAGATCGTCTTCCTGTGCCAGATCGTCGTCCTGTACAAGGTGATCGTCGTCAGTATATACAATCTAACGCGCGGCACCGGCGACTCCAACCTGTGGACGGCGCTGCTGAGTAGTTGCCTCGGCTACCTACTGCCGAGTCCGTCTATGAGGCGCGATGACATCGTCTGACTTTTACGTGACGTTGCCGAGCAACGCGTCTATGAAGACGCACCCCGAAAACACGTTGACGCACTACACGACGAATCTGCCGCAGCGCGTCGACCTGTCGGGGCAGTGGGAATGCGGGCTGGTGTCGCTACAGTACACGCATAGCTGGTACAATGTGGGACCGGCGGACGTCTACTTCTTCGTGGCGTGCGAGACGGGGGAGGTGGGCGTTTACACCACCGGGACCGGGGGTAAAATTGCCCAGCAGACCAACATTCCGTACTGTTTTTACAACAGCGCCTACGAGCTGATGCACAAAATCAACGCGGCGCTGAAGAAACTGAGCACCGACACGGTCAAGGCGCGCATAGAATACAGCCCCGTCTCTAATCGGATGACGTTGTGTCTATCGCCGGGCGTCGAAATTAACATGCCGCCGAAGGGGCGCCTGAAACAGATACTAGGCTTCGAGTCTAGCTATATCGCGAGTTACGGGGTGCCCACGGACGGCGGCGGCCTGCCCCCGGGGTACCTGTTCGAGTTCGAGGCGACCCACCCGGTGGACCTGAACGGCGGCGTCGACACCCTGTTCGTGTACACGGACATCTTGGAGTCACGCATTGTCGGCGACGTATTCGCCCCCCTCCTCCGATCCTTGCCCGCCTACAGTTCGAACGGGAGCGTCGTATCGAACGTCTTCGACCGCGTCCAATACGCGCCGCTCCTGCGTCGCCAATTCGCTTCGATCGAGATAGATATAAGAGACGACCTCGGTCAGTCGATACCATTTGAGCACGGAAAAGTCGTGACGACGCTTCACGTCAGACGCTGCAAGTCGAAACTGTTCTGACGATGACGCGAAACGTGTATGAGGACTACTACACGCGGCAGGTCGGCGGCGGCCTGCCGGTGTTCGTCGGCGCCCGTAATCTCTTCGGCAGCCTGTTTCGAAGCGCCATGCCGCTCATCAAGAGAGGGGCCGTGGCGCTGGGCAAGCGCGCTCTCAAGACGGGCGTGCGCGTGGCGCAGGACGTCGTCGCCGGCGGCATTCTGAAACAGGCGGTAAAGCGACGCGCAAAGGAGGCGGGCGACGACCTTCTCGACGGGCTGTTGAATAGACCCCCGCCGCCGCCGACGAAAAAGCGACGACGACGCATAAATCCGCCCGGCAAGCCGGCGACGGCCAGTAAGAAGAGGCGCCGTCGAAAGAAGCAGACGTCGAGCGACGACGTATTTCCCGCGTAGTAGGATGGCGTTCATGCATCGGCAGTCGTGCGAGGGCGTAAAGAACGAAATGGTCCTGTTCGGCGTTCCGACGACGCAGACGAGCATCGAGGGCGGCCGCACGATGTCGCACACGCACGAGAACGTCTCTCTGGGCTCGCTCCCGAGATGCGTGTTCGTGTGCCTGATCGACAACAAAAGGGCCTACAATAAAACCCGTTCAACAACTTCCCCTCTAAACAAACTTTATCTCGGCGACCTTCTCGTCGGGCTGTTGAATGCCCTCCCGCCGCCGCCTACGAAAAAGCGACGATACATAAAGCCGCCCGGCAAGCCGGCGACGGCCAGTAAGAGGAGGCGCCGTCGAAAGAAGCAGACGTCGACGTATTACCCAGCGCAGCAGGATGGCGTTCGTGCATCGGCAGTCATACGAGGGCGTAAAATCCGAACTGGACCTGTTCAGCGTTCCTACGACGCAGACGAGCATCGAGAGCGGTCAGTGGATCGATCACCAGCCGCTGACGGCCCTCGACGCTGGCGGCCCTATCGAGTTTCTCATTCCGGGCTCCGGAGACGACTATCTGGACCTGTCGTCCGTTAGACTGTACGTGCGCGCCAAGGTGGTGAAGGGGGACGGTACCAATCTCGCGAACGACAGCGTCGTGGCGCCCGTCAACAATTTCCTGTATTCGATGTTCAGTCAGGTCGACGTGACGCATAATGGCACGCTCGTGACGCCGTCGACCAATACGTACCCGTATCGGGCCTACATCGAGACCCTGCTCAGTTACGGGACCGACGCCAAAAATTCGCAGCTCGGGGCCGACCTGTGGTGCAAGGACACCGCCGGGCGCATGGAGACGACCAACAACAACAACGGCGGGTATGCGCATCGGCACAATTTCATACACGACAGCCGCGATTTCGACATGATAGGACGCCTGCACTTCGACGTGCTCATGCAAAACCGGTGCCTGTTGAACGGCGTCGACTTAAAGATGCGACTGGTGCGAAGCAAGGACGCCTTCGCGCTCATAGGCGACGTCGCCAATCCGGGGTTTAAGATCGTTCTGCTGGAGGCCTACCTGCAGGTGCGCAAGGTCAAGTTGAACCCGGCCGTCCAGCTCGGCCGCATCAAGGAGATGACGCGTGGGACGGCCAAGTATCCGATGCGCCGCGTCGACTGCAAGGTGTTCTCGATACCGCAGGGCACGATGTCGCACACGCACGAGAACGTCTATCTGGGCACGCTCCCGAGACGCGTGTTCATGTGCCTGATCGACAACGACGCCTACAACGGGGCCTACGATAAAAACCCGTTCAACGCGATGCACAACGACATAAACTTCTTCGCCCTCTTCGTCGACGGACGCCAGGTGCCGAGCAAACCACTGCAGCCGCACTTCGCGCATTGGCGCTACATCCGAAGCTACATCAACCTGTTCGCCACGACGGGGAAGGCGTACGAAGACGAGGGGTTCGACGTGACGCGCGGCGACTTCGGCGACGGCTACACCATATTCGGCTTCGACCTGTCGCCCGACTGCTGCGACGCCGAACACTTCAACGTCGTGCGTAAGGGGGACCTGCGCGCCGAGATCCACTTCGCGCAGGCGCTCGCCCGAACGGTGAACGTCGTCGTGTACGGGGAGTTCGAGACGGTGCTCGATGTCGACAAGAACCGGAACGTCGTGTACGACTTCTGAGATGGACACGTTTCAGCAGATACGTCGCCTGGCGATCGACGCGTACACTAAAAACATCGTCGTGGGCGTCGTGCCCAAAGACGAACTGCCGGTGCGGCGGCTCACCGCCTACCCGACGGCGTTCGTGTGAAACACCGACGACGGCGACGAACCGGGGGAGCACTGGGTGGCCGTCTACGTGGACGCCGACCGGCGAGGCGAGTACTTCGATTCGTACGGCCGTCCGCCGCGGCACGCCGACTTGCGCGACTTCCAGAGCCGCAACTGAGATTCGTGGACGTACAATGACAAGAGACTGCAGAGCGGTGTATCTAACGTGTGCGGACAATATTGCGTCACCTACCTGCTCTTACGATGCCGCGGAATGCCGCTATGCGGCTTCCATTGCCTGTTCGGCCCCGATAGGGTGGCCAACGACTGTCTCGTATTCGAATGGCTAAAGCCGCATTGAACGCTGCCTATTATCGCTTGCTATTATTATTATTATTATTATTATTATTATTATTAGACGACCGAGTATCCGAACCGACTTTGTCGGACCCGCCCGTCGCGGGATCCTCGCCGCGCTAGGCAGGCAAGACCGAAGTAGTGAGGTTGTATTGTAGTGCGTCGCCTATCTGCTCTTATTGCGAAACCGCTAAGCGGCTTCCAGTGCCCGTTCGGCCGCCTATTATCGCTTGCTATTCCCGAAGTAGTGAGGTGAAAATAAAACGATGAAAACTGTACCGAGTGTTCACATTTTTATTCGTACACACATACATAGCTACATACCCTAGGGGTAGATCCCTACCCCTAGGGTCCTTAGATAGGTCCCTACTCCTAGGGTCCTTAGGTAGGACCCTACCCATAGGGAGGAATGTCCTTTGTTATACGAGTATCGGCGCCGTGGTGACGCCGTCGTCGAGCAGGCGACGTTTGGCGTAAAAGTAGCTCAACGCCGCGCGCTCCTGAATGTACGTCAGCACGGACGACTCTTTCACTTGGAAGCCGTTCCAGGCGCCGGCGCTCCGTTGGCTGCGCAGCACACCGAGGAAGGCGTCCTTTTCGACGTCGTTCTGACGCTTGCTCAGGCCCTTCGTACTGTACATGTCGCCGCCGTCGCCGCCGAAACAGTAGTACGTCTTGCTGCAGAGCGCGACGATCCCGCGACCGGACCATTCCTCTTTGAAGAGGCCCGGCGTTCGCTTGTCGTACTGGCGCCGTCGCGCGCAACAGTCGGGCGCGTCCCACGCTTGGCCGGCGAGCCGGCACCGCACGTACGACTCCGCGTGCGCGTCGCAGTGTTCCGACGGGAACCACTCGCCGCGGTGTCGAAAGTAGTGTTCGCGCTTGGCCGTCGCCACGAGCTCGTCGAGGCGGCGCCCCGCGAGGCTCAAATACGCCGAGTCCGTGTCCATCGCGCAGTATTGCAACAGGGGGCTCGGAATGTAGGCGGCGATGAAATCGTAATAAAACTCCAGCATGCGCAGTTTGGCGTACTGATATAGGAAGTAGCCGATCTGGACGGGCAGCTCGTACCGGACGGTTCGCTTGTTCAGCGCCACCTCTTAGAGGCCGTCGGGTACGACGACGTCGAGTTGACGGAAGCGACGATCGTTGATCAGCGTCGCGGCGCCGGCGGAAGTGCAGAACTTGATGTCGCGATGCAGGTCGTCGCGCGTGATCATTTTCCCGTAGGAACTGTTGCCGAGCAGGTTAAATGTGTCGGCGATGATGGCCTTGTCGGGGTTGGCGTCGCCCGCGCGTCGCGCGGTGGAGACCGTGTCGCCGAAGGGCCGAAAGCAAGCGACCGGCTCGTACACGACGATCTGGTAGACGCGCTCGACGATGAGGCCGTGCCGCAAATACCACCGCAGTAGCGGCGTCGCGAGCAGAATCTTGGCGCCGAAGAAGCTCCCCACGAGTGTGCGCTGAGGCCGGACGAGGAGCGCGTGCGTTTCGGTGTAGCGACGCATGAACGGGCTGAGATCGTCGCGCGAGATGTAGGCGTTCTTGAAGATCGGCTGCATCTCGGCGAAGGCGTCGCGCAGCGCCTCCGGAACGGCGATGTCGCACTCGACGAGGCCGAACAGCGTGCCGTCGAGCACGGCCTTCAGGATCGTCGGCCGCGTCACTGCCACTCCCACATCTCGACGACGGCGACGAAGCGGCGAAGGTAGGCCGTGACGGCGACCGTCTCGGCGTAGAGTTGGCTCATCGGCTTACCGTTCAGGGCGTTCGTCTCCGTTCCCGTGCACGGGCAGCCGTGGAAGAAGCACCCTTGGAACTGGTACGCCGTACGCGTCGCGCAACACCAGCCGTCGACCCGGTACTTGCCGAAGCGCTTCTCGCGTCCGTTGAGCTGGTGACGTATGTGTGCCCCCGTCCTTGCCGCTTCCCACGTCAGCCACTCGACGGCCAGGCGGCCGTAGCGGTGCAGGCGCTCCGGCCGAAAGGCGTTGTCCATGCGACGGCGCGTGTACCAGCCCGTCGGCATCTCCTGCGTGATCGCCCATAGGTAGAGGCCGTTTGCATCGAAGCCGACAATCGAGCGGCAGGGTCGCGCCGCCTCGCCGTACTCCTCGCGCCGAAGAGCGGTCACGCCGGCCTCGTGATAGCGCGCGAAAATGATCGAGGGGCCGCCGACGATCAGCGATTGTAGGAGCCGGTGCAGGTCCTTGTTCGATTCGTTGAAGAGCGTGAAGTGGAGCGACGACGGCAGATCGTTGAACAGGTACAGCAGCATCAGCCCCGGTACGCTGATGGCGTCCTTGAACATGTCGATGAGGCGCTGCTGATAGAAAGCGAACTGCTTGTCGACGGCCTCCAGCAAAGGCACCAGGTCCTTATTGTTATACCACACGAGGTAGTCCCGCAGCGTCGTCATTCCCTCGTTGCGCCATACCCGCACGCAACCTTCTTACTCGGCGGCGGAGATGCCTTCGCGCTTCAGGCGGCTGTAGAAGGCCTCGCGCGGCGGCAGCTGGGTCTCGTCCAGTTTTCGCAGGTCGTCAAAGTATTCATAGGGAAAGTGCCCCTTCGTCGCCTCGCAGCCGTAGGCCGTCAGAAACCTGGCTTAGCTGACGCCGGGGGCCAGGTAGTTGGAGGCCTCGCTCATGGCCTCCAGGGCGTCGATCAGGCGCTTCGCGATTTCGCCCGAATCGCCGGACGTGACGAAGCAGCGCGCCGTCTCGTGCCCGGGGACGTTCGAGGCGACGCTCACGCTGAGTAGCTCGTGTCGCGCAATCCACCGGCATTTGGCGCTGTCCGCCGGCAGGTCGCGATCGTCGAAATAGCACTCGAAGTCGTACGTCGCTCTGTACGGGTAATAGCGCAGGCGTTCGTCCACGTAGACGTCCTCGTCCTCCAGCTGCTGAAACACGGACGGCGTCGGATGATAGACGCCGCCGGGAAAGACTTGGTGAACGCCGCCCTCGCACGTCGCCTCGTGACGCCGCAACCGATGGGCGGAGTGGCACAGCGATTCGCCGCACTTGCAGCATCGGTACGAACGACAGAACAGCAACACGTCGGTTATGAAGGAATAGTGCGTCTCGAAAAGATTGACGTTGATGGTGGACGGGTAGCGTTGGAGGGAGCGGCAGTGGCGCCCTCCGCCGTCAGCCGATACACGATCACATTCGTTTCGAAGGCCGCCTCCACCCGGCCGAGGTCGTTCAGCGGGACGCCGGCGAACGCGCGGTAGGGTTGGACGCCGGCGTCGTAGTCGGCGTAGAGTCTTAAGGCGGCGGCCGTCAAATCGTCTGCGCTGAAGTCGGCGCCCCGATGCAGCGCCAGACAGCGGAAGAGGCACAGGTTGTCGGCGTACGGTCGGCCGCTGCGATTGTTCACTAGGCTGATGAGCCCCGCGTTTTTGTGCAGATAGTCGGGGAGACGCTGCTGGCGCACCCACCCGATAGGATGGTTGATGATGGCGTTGAGGAAGTACGTAATGTTCGTTACCAACTCGGCGATCCACCCCGAGTCGGGTCGCTGCGCGATCACGTACTGCAGAACGTCGGGCTGCCGGGTGGCGTCGAGAAAACGTTCGAACGACGCGGCGTCGGAAACGAGGACGGGCGACTCGAGATAGCGGCCGCAACAGTTACAGGAAGAATGGTAGTAACGAAGTCGGCCCGTCTGCCTGTGCCGAAGGATAAACCCGTACGATAAGTTTATTTTAAAGGCCCGAGTCTGCGCTTCGAACATCAGTCGTAGTCGGGCTTCGTGCGCGACCGTGTCCAAACGCCCGGACAAATGGAAATTATACCTAGATTGGAAGGGCCCGCGCGCTACAGACGTACGAATGCTCGCCCAGTGTTCGCGCACGACGCGCTGTAGGTCATCGTCGACATCCGGCGCCGACGCCGACGACGACTGTGCATCGCTACATACATGGTGCAACCTATCAGAGTGGCGGTCGAACGTTCGATTGCATGTCGGGCACACCTCACTGTCGATACCGCAAGTTATGAGATGCCGCATCATATTTCTGTGCTGGACGAACGATCGTTCGCATTTCGGGCACGCGTGCATCGTCGGAGCGGCACGCACGTTCGTTCTAGTCGAGCTCGGAACGCTATTAACTACGACGAATTGCGCCGACACCACTTATAAGGCAGCGCTTAACGACCGCTAGGGGGAGCTGCCACCTTTTTCTGAACGGCGGTTTGTTTGGAGAATTAACTACGACGAATTGGCGACACCGTTTATAGGGACGGCGGTTTTCGCGCAGCGTTTGTTTGTTTGTTTGTTTCACGGTCGTCGAGCTTGTTTGTTTTCCATGGTCGACAACAGGAGGCGGGCATTTGTTTGTTTGATACGCTTTATTAAGCATCTCCACAGTAAGGCTTTATGCCACAATATACAGTAAAGAGGCTTTATGTCACAGCAGGGCTCGGTTAAAATAAGGCTGCTATAGCGAAATGCAAATATAATAATAATGCTTTACGGCCAAAACAGCGGTCTATAGGCCGCCCGAAAAGAGAGAGATGTTGGCGCAGCAGCGGCAGAGAAACGACGACGAATTATAGCAGTAACGTTTTTTTACCTTGAGATGGCGCAGAATGTCGACAACAGGAGGCGGACATTTGTTTGATACGTTTTATTAAGCATCTCCACATTAAGGCTTTATGCCACAATATACAGTAAAGAGGCTTTATGCCACAGCAGGATTCGGTTCATCGGCTAAAATAAGGCTTTATGCCATAGCGAAATGCAAATATAATAATAATAATAATGTTTTACGGCCACAACAGCGGTCTATAGGCCGCTCGATTAATTCGGCACTGCTACAGCGGGGTAAATACTCAGCACTGCTAATGTTCATCGGCTTTATGCCATAGCGAAATGTTCAATTCGGTCCTACTAATGTTCATCGGTGTACGTAATACGGATTTATGCCATAGCAAAATGCAAATATAATGTTCAATTCGGCACTACTAAATGTTCATCGATTAAAATAAGGCTTTATGCCATATGCAAATATAATGTTCAATTCGGCACTACTAAATGTTCATCGGTTAAAATATTAAGCGTTCGGCGGAGAAAACGTCGCCCCATCAGTCGGCGATTTATTTGCAACAGGCAATGCTGTACGACCACTTCCAAGAGTCGTCACCGCCCCATCAGACGACGAGGCATGCCCTTTTCAACAGGTACTGCTGTACGGCGACCTCCAACAGCGAGCGATCGAACGGCGCCGCCCAATCCGTCCCCATGAGCCAGTCGGCCACTTGTCGCATGAGGGCGCCCACCGAAGTGCGATCGCCGCGTACGCAACGCTCTTCCAGCACCGAGAGGATACGAATTGCGGGCAACAACAACGTCTGCTACAGAAAGCTGTCGAGTGCCGCTGAAAAAAAACATATATTCAGTGCCGCCACGTTTTCGTACAGAAGGTTGTACCGTCGGCTCGGCTTCCTTCCTCTATAGCCGCACATGTGAACGAAGGGGCACCCCTCCTCGGGAGGGCACTCACCACATTCTTGGCGCACGCTGTCCATTACCCGTTCGCCGACTAACTCGGCAAATGTGGACATCATACAGCGCTGCCGGCCGGCATACGAAAGAAGGACGCTCCATTCCGAGTCGGCCTGAAGTGTGCCCACGACCACGGGGACGGGGTTTTTGGCGCGGGCCCACGGAATATAGTCCTCTGACGATACAGACAGCACGTCCGCAAGTAGTGAAGGCGATAGCAGAGCTGCTACGGTTGTCGGCAGCACCGGGGTTAATGCAACGTACGTGGGCGCAGCGTCGCTCACCGGCGGAATGGGCTGAGTGTCTTTCTCAGTGGGGTGCGGCCAGCACGTCATCGCACCTTCTCGGTGTAGACGAGGAGGCGTTTCCTTCTTGGCGCGCTTCTCGGCGGGAGGCGTCCACTCAGCATCCTCATCGAGAATACCACGCAAAGCAGCAGCGATTACAACGTCCTAGAAAGCAACAACCAAGCGTTAGTCATTCAAGTGTGATGAACATCGTATACGCGCGCCTCGGGCTCGCTCGCCTTTTTCGACAGAACCCGCACATCACGGACAGTATACGTGTCCAGTATGCCACCCCACACGACCTTGTGCACGGTTGCCTCCAAGACTGTGCCGATCAGACTCGCCACAAAGATATTGCGCAACTGGTCTGGCAACAGGCCGGACATATATTCGGCATCGTAATCGCCGATCGCCAATATCGTTTCGTCGAACAGTGTAAGCCAAATACTGGACTCGTCCTCGTCGTCGCCGTCGTCGCCGTCGTGTCCTTCCATCAGGACGCGCACCGAGAAATACGTCTTCACTTTCGCCTGCACACCATGTACAACGCACACCCGACCACCGCTTTCAAGGCCTCGCACTTTACGCTTACAAACGAAGCAGCCGATGTACGTACATTTACTTTTCCAGCCCACACCAACGATTGTTAAGGGTGTAACAATCTTATACGTGCCATCGCAGGCTAGCACGAACTCTTTCAGAGACACCTCGGGCGTCAGTGTGCCCGCACTCACCACGGCCTCGAACGTCGACTCCGACTTAGACTTAGTAGGCGCCACGTCGGCAGTCGGAATCATCACCCCCTTCGGGGCGGCGGCCGCCGAAGGAGGTTTCGTTTTATCGCCAGACGCCACAGTTGAAGTCGCCTTCAACTTGCTCTTCTTCGGGGCCTCTCCGTGAACAGGTGGACCATGGTCAACAACGTTCTGCAACGGCAACGATACACCAAGTTATTGCAACGGTAACCAACATACAAAGTTACTGCAACGGTAACGACACCACACCGAAGATACATAGTCGTTCTCCGCCCGGCCCACTATATAGCCGCTTTGCACGCGACCCCCATAAGTGTGCACGCGGCCCCCATGAGTGTGCACGCGCGCACCACGAAACAGCCAACTCTAACAAGGTTACTAAAACTGAAAAAACCTCTCGGTCAGCCTAGTGCACAAACAGAACGCCGCTTTTATTTTCTAATATAAGCTTACCATACGATTCTCCAGTCCCTACTGTATATTATTGTCCGCTTAGTTTTCGCGCATTTCACCTTTAACTGCCGTTTTAGACACTTACAAACAGTTACATAAGCGCGTTATATAAACAGTGACGTCAGCCCCTCATGCAAATCTACGGCGTACGTGTCTACACGTCGCCGCGCTAAAACAACTGCACAATTCGTACGTATGTACACGTCGCCGCGCTAAAACAACTGCGCAACAACTGCGCAATTCATTTCTCACGATGGAGCCGCCCAACGATGAGCGCCAGACTGACGAGCCGACCCCCCGACAACTACAAAACAGGTACGTTTTCCTAACACGGCTTTCCTTCGTATCACATTACTGCTTTCTTTTTACAACATTCACTAACTAACTAACTAGCTGCTTTCTTTTTCAAAGTGATTAATCTACCTTTATTTACAGTGCGCCGCCTCCCCAAGCCGCCGAGAATAGTGTGCCGCCTCCACAACCCGCCGGGAATAGTGCGCCGCCTCCCCGACCCCTACGCTACCCGGAGAAAGGTACGTTCAACGATACTAACTAAATATAAAATAACGTTTCCAATTTACTAATAACTTCTTACCTTTATTTACATTTTCAAAAGTCATCTACCTTTATTTTACAGACGCCCTATTACGGGCTTTGATGAAGCTGCTTTCTTTTTCAAAGTGATTAATCTAACTTTATTTACAGACGCCCTATTACGGGCTTTGATGAAACTATAGTTGCAGGTTAACGTGCACCCCTCTAAAAGGTTATTTACAAGCGCCCCGTTACAGACTTTAATGAATACTGCTTTTTCAGCCCCCACTAAAACAGACGCACCATTACTTTAATACTTTTCATACTTGCAGACGCCACATTGCGGGGTTTGACACGATCCAGATAGGGCAGACGCAAACCCTTATACTCCCCTCTCGACGGAATGGATTTATACAGCCGACGAGAATACCCCCGTTCGAAATACTTTTAGTGGACCTAACCCCGCGCGAAAATAGACCTGGCGGAACATTGTACATTGGTCGGCGCCGTCGTCACACGCCACCTACCGACAATTAATAACACTGCTGCTTTCCTTTTCCCCACAGAACGAACCTATATATCATATCGCCAGAACTCGTTCATCGGACGTACGCCATAGGCAGGGGCGTTGTCGTCCACTTCGTAGAGCCAGCACATCGCCAAATCATTTTCGCATCAACGCCACCTTCACGTCCGACATTATCCGTCGAGCCAAGATAACACACCGAACCACAAAACAGCGACGACGAACTATTATTTCTCGATATCACCCCTGAAACAGAAGAAGACACTTTCATCGAACCATTCTAATTTGCATCCATATTCCCAAGGCCTCGTTTTCTGCTCCCCTCATTCGCGCCACCCATGCCAGCCCACCTTTCCGTCCATTTAGGCTTTCCTCCACCACCACCCGGTCGCCACGGATTCGGGCCACCCCCATCCGATCACCCCCATCAACGATTTCAACCGCCCAAATAGCACCGACATGTTCATCCACCACCATCCAATCAACGCTTTCCACCGCCCCCATAACACCGACATCTTAACAATAAAATGTATTCTCTCACTGTTTGTTTCTGTTTTTCTTTTCGCACAATACGCGCCACCAGCATTCCAACTCATGCACAAATAAAACCATTCCAACTAATGCACTGACTATATTCCAACTAACGCACAGCCAGCTTATTCGGACAGCCAACAACAAGTTCGAGTACAGCATCCCAGCGACAATAACAGGTCTTCGGCACCACAAGCCTAATGCACACGAATCAGCTGTTACCGAACGCCTGCCTATGGCCAACTAGCACACCGCGTATGCTGGCGCGCAGCCAGCTGACAGCCGAAATAAACAAAACCCCGCTTAACGCTTAACGCTCATACACTGCATGACAATACACGCCGACATTCGATCCCCCCATTCGGCAGTGAGTCGTGAAAACTAGGCCACCAGGCACTACGCCGCGCCAACTAATCCGTCCGATTAGCGCCTCGCTGATCCCACCAGGCACGCCACTGCACAGCGTTACAGCCCTAGAAGCTTCCCCACCTCACACACAGTCCCCGTATACCTAATTAATACTAATTAGTTGAGAATTACTATTTTTAGTTATTGCTAACGCTCTCCTCCAATGATTGCGCTACTCACTTGTTACTAATTAGTACTTAATTACCCTAATTAGTCACTAAATGACTAATTACTATTTTGAGCTTATTGCTAGTGCCGCCCTCTAGTGATTGCGCTACTCACTTGTTGCTAATTAGTACTTCTTAATTACCCTAATTAGTCACCGGATTAGTCACTAGATGTCGACACACTATTTCTAGGGGAGGGGCCCAGAACCCATCAATCACTCTTTTTTTGACACATTCCTAAGTACTCATTACTGGTAAAAAAACGTAGGAATTCTACTTATAAAAAACGCAAACATCAAAGGATTTGGGGTCAATCCGGGGATGCTCCCTCCCTCCTTACTACTGTGGCCACCCGAATGTTTCGTCTAACAGATGGTCTAGGATTGAGACTTACATCTCCTGCTAGTAATAACATTATTGCTAATTTCAATGTTGGTATATAGCGGTGGATTGGCAGTAACTTTCTATTATAACAAACATGAAGACATGGCAGACTATGCAACATTGAAATAGAATGATGAATGTTAGTGTGATTAGGAAAAAGCACATTAAAATGATTAGATGTCAATGGTTTGCATGAAACAAAATATATGTATCCCTTACAGCAACAGAGCAAGACAAGCAGAAAACACCCAACAAGAATATTGGTGACATAATTATGTTAGACTATTATCAAATTTAGTAGAAATTAATAGACCAAAACCATATAATTTTATATCATATAGATAATAAATAGTAAAAAAATTTAAAACCAGAGCTAAAGCTAAGCCTACGGCGTAAGTAAAAAACTAAATTATATTTACAAGATCAGTAGAGTCTCAATGTTAACAATAAAGCCTACTTTATTTAATTAGAAAAAGTTAAACCGGGGCCAACTCCGGTAACTAAATTGAGACTTACAGGACTATTAAGGGAGGGAGAACTATTTATATTTATTAAAATTTACTCAGCCGTAGCCTTAGTCTTACTTAGATAGGCAGGAACGGACCGTAGTATCAGCCTGCACGGTTTTTCTCCCACCACCGTCATATACCAGAAATTCAACATCAGCTACACTAGCATTCTGATTTAATGTGTGCGCATACTATAACAATAAAATTAAGCGCAAAAGACATCTTAGTTCAGCTACCGTTGTCATTGTTTTTTTCTCCGAGTTCCACATGTCTCCCAAACGCAGTTACCGTTTGGGCACCATGTCACATGAGCATGGTGTCACCTTTGGAGACACTGGTGATCCCGCGGGAATATTCCGTGATTGGACTACTGACAAGTGATGTCATTCACATTGTCCAGTGGAGTTAATTTCAAAAGGTAAATCCTAGCCGGCCCTGAGCGACGTTAAGACGACTAAACGAAGTAGCAACAAATCTGCGATTTTGCAGGAATATAAGTGACTTTGCGGTGCCATTTCGCGCCGCTCGCCGATGCTGAATATATGACGAAAGAACGAACAAAATGGGCGCACGAAATAGCTACGAGGCGGCAATTGCGGCCTATTTTGGGCGAGGCAGCATAGAAAAACGGCGAAGCGGCCCGCCTCGTTTGTCATATACCAGGAGAAACACTGAAATAATTTGGTTAATGTGTGTGTGTGTGTGTGTGTGTGTGTGTGTGTGTGTGTGTGTGTGTGTGTGTGTGTGTGTGTGTGTTTGTGTGTGTGTGTGTGTGTGTGTGTGCGCGTGCGTGCGTGCATGTGAGCGTGTGAGCGTTTGAGCGTGTGACCGTGTGACCGTGTGAGCGTGTGTGTATGTGTGTGATTATTAGAGTTGCATTCTGAGTTAAACTACCATCTTATATGTTTTTAAGAATGTTTATAAACAACATGAAAAATATTGACTTATTTTTATAATATTTGCTATCATTATACGCTGTATGTCACTTTGGCATTTTATATGTTATTTGATAAATTATGAATTTGCAAAATTTCGGGTATATATATATATATATATGTATATATAGATATATATATATATATGTATACCCGAAATTGGTGTAACCAGAAAGGGAAACGTCAGCAAACGTCAGCAATGCATTTATATATATATATATATATATATATATTATGAGTCGGAGAAGCGAAACTGATGTTAGTTTAGTTGTGTAAAAACTGGCACGCCACCTATTGACTATGATATTATTAAGACGCCGTCCGAGGAAATAAATCCGCAAACTAGGCTTAGCCCATCAGGGGTGGCGCAGAAAGTTCAAGAGGTCAAGTATTCCGGGCTGGCTTGTTGACGACTACGAACCTTGGGACCCCAAACATTGCAGTTGCAAACATGGCTTTTGCCACGAAAGTTGCCCGCCTCGCCTTTTCCACGTCAGCATCTCGTTTTGCTATTAAACATGTCACAGTCATCGGGTGCGGCCTGATGGGTTCTGGCATTGCGCAGGTATGACTATGACTATGTATGAGTCTGTCACAGTTTTAACCGCAACGACAACGTGTTTTCATTGCTTGGGCCTGGGGTTGGCCTTCGCTTTTGCAAGCTTCTGCCCGTTTTGCCAGACGGGGTCGGGGTCCTGTCCCGTAAGGCTATATATGATGGCCAATATCGTGGGGGTCGTGTACGGGTCGGAGTCTTCTTCCAGTTTATCAACCAACTAACATTTTGAAGATCACTGATTTTAGTGCAGTGTGTACGCATCGGAATAAATCAATAAAAATGGGATTCTGAGAAGATTGTTTGCAGCTGAAGAGATGGGTTTGTCACGTTGTGGGGGGTCTTTTGTGGAAGTTTTTTCTGCTGTACATAATTAATGTCATAAAACAGGGTGTGGGTCTCTGTCGTACATTGGTTGGTTTTTATTTGTGCTTGCAATGCATGCTCCCCCAAATCCTTTCACTGCACCCACCTTGAGACCTCCAAGACCAAGTCCAACTGCACCCTGCAGCGGCTCCAAAAACCTCCAGCTTCATCCTCTTTGAGACCTCCAGCCCAACTGCACCCATCTGGACAGTCCAACTGGCTCCAAAAAACTCAAACTGCACACCACCATTGGCACTAATGGTAGTAATGCCTCCAACTGCACCCACCTCTTAATTGAGACCTTAACCAGTCCTCTTTTGCCTCAACGAGGGGAGGTGTATGCACCATGCACACACCGAAGGTGATCACTGCCAATCCCTGGGCTCGATGTGTATATCTGAGTATATCTCTGTCAGTTACGCATGCATGTATGACAGTATGGGACTGGAGTTTTGTAGGCGTACTAACAAGCCCATTAGGGTGGTTCGTAAATTTAGACATTTAAAAAATGTCCCGCTGTTGTAGATGTTTTTTCTCGTTGTGCAACACCAAGGTAACTCAGATAGTTTGTAAAACAATATTTTAAGAAAAACCTGGGAAACTCTCATTATTTATTTAAAAATATATCCATGATGTTGGCATAATCACATTCTAAGACTCTGACCGTGTAAGTCTCTCTCACACACTCATCCCGTGACCAGGGGTCGTCTGGGTGCCATGGCAGACACTTGCATAGTCAGCACTTTCCTATCTCTCTCTGTCTTCCACTGTACATGTCAGGGGTGTGAGGGTGTGACTTCTTTATGTTCTCTCCCCAGGACTTCCTCTGTCGCCGTCTGTGTCTTGCCCTCTACTGTTCCCTGAAGTATGGTCTTGGACAGAGAGTTGTGTCTGGAGACATGTCCGAACCAGGAGAGCTTGCAGCGCTTCATTACTGATAGCAGAGGCTCCTGATTTCCCACACAGGCAAAGACCTGTTGCCTGACATAGTCATTGGTTTTGTACTCTGTGTAGGAGATGTGCACTAGCCTCCTGTAGCATTTCAAATGCCTGGATCCTCCTTTCTGTATTTGCCGTCAATGTCCAGCTCTCGCATCCGTAAAGGAGTACGGAGACCACAAGTGCCCCATATAACCTGACTTTTACGGAAAAGCTGTTGGTGTTGCTCCTCCAGATGGTGTCTAGTCGGGTTATTGCTGATGAGGCCATGGCAAGTCTTGTTCTTATCTCTTTTACTGATGTGCCATCTTTGCTGAGTGTGGAGCCCAGGTACTTGGAAGTTATCCACCTCTTCTAGGCTCTGTCCGTTCATCGTGATGTTGGTTGGTGCTGTTTGATTGGAGCTGTTGACAAGGATCTTGCTTTTTTCTGCGCTGACTTCCATTCCGTAAGCCCCTGGTGTTGTCTCTAGTCTGGTGGTGAGGTCCTGGAGTTCTGCGTTGCTGCCTAAGGTCGATGTCATTCGCGAAGTAATTTCTGTGTAAGACTAACACATATTTAATAACAAATTAACACTTGTGCAAAGGAATTGTTTTTGAATCAAGTTCTTAAATTTTTAAATGATAAAACTCCATTCTGCAAAAAAACATGCTGATGCAGTTATCGTTAACTGCATTATGTAAGGCTACTACTATGCAAAATGCTAAGAAAAACATCCAGTAAGTAGGCAGTCAGATTTTTATTTGTGTATCTTAATCTTATAAATATTCCATGTTGTATTATAATTATTTATCACGTATGTTTTGTCAAGTTGATTTTTCACAGTTTAATTAAACAAAACACCCTTTCTCCGCTGCTTCTGCGAATGTTTTCATGCTTATCATCAGTGTTTTTAAAGTTGTACACACGGGCAGATGCTGTTGCCAGTCCCAGATCAAGGCTTTTTTAAGTTGAGTTTTTGGTTTGCAGCAGAATTGATGGACACAACTATATATACTATCATTGTCTATGCTAAACAATGAACAGGATAGCATTAATTACTAGTCCAAAGTTCACCTGTTTCTCGTTTTATGTCTTAGAAAGTAATAGTTTCAATTTGTAATTGCATCATGATGTGTGATGGATCATTGTCCATATTTCTGTTTAAACTTATTTACATGTTCAGTTGTAATTAGCAGGCTGGAGTCAATTACATTGCAATGTAATTTATCACTTTGTTTCCTTCCTATTACTATTACGTGCTGAATTCTTACTATTGCATTTGAAGCAATTAATATTAAATTTTTCATTGGAACATGTTATGGTATAATAATGCACAGTACAACAGTATGCATAAATACAATAAGTATGATAGTTTGACTATCAGTCTCAAGAAGTTAAACAAGACAGGTGAATACAAAATCTGACTTGCCACTTATTGATACCCATGCCAAAAGTATTTGAAATCTTATTTGCGAATGTCGAGTACTTTCATCATCATTAGGGAAGTATAAAAGTATTAAAAAGTTATAAAGTATTAAAAAATCATAAATATTTACTACAAAATATATCTATAATATATATAGTATATACCATATTTAGTATAATCTACTAACTACATTGACTAAGGATAGAACATATATGGTCCATTTTATATTTAAGTACTATACTGGAATGGAAGAAAAAAGCACTAGTTAATGCCACGTAAGTTGGTGGATTATATTAGTCTAATTAAACCACATTGCTCTACTGCTGCTTGGTGCCTGGTGGACAGTTCATTATTGGCTCAAGTACAAATACATCAGGATGTTTTTCATAGCCACTGTAGTTTAGGCTCAATTGTGTGCACCCTGGAGGCAATCACTAAACCCATAGGCTTACCTGAAAAGGGTAGTTGGCACTTAGCAGAACTGGCTTCAAAGCAGTGAAAGCCAAGTTTAATCCCTGTAGTCAATGCAGCAGTCCCACTGTACCAGTGTCTCTTGCTATGTAAATGCTCATCAAACTCTAGGGTAAAACTCCATGAGGGCCATGCTCAAGTTAACATGGGGGGACAACCATAAAACCTAGAGAAACTAGTGAAATTTACAACCTAATCAAATGGAATTATTATGTAGTTAAAATTTGATTGAAATGTTCAATAGTAATAGGTCATATTGCTTCCTATTACTATTACATTGAGTTTTTGCTCAACCTATAAATATCAGTTTTTGCTCAACCTATAACTATCACTATTTCTTCTATATTTGTAATCGTTACTATTACATATTACTATTACCCCAGACATGGTAATTAGTTATATGTTAGTGACTTTCATTACTAGTGTGCTAGAAACATGGGGAATGGACTTTGGACCTCAGAGTGGAGAACGTCTTCCCCACTGGATGGAAACAGGAGGGCTTAATGAGATTTTGAACACAACAGCCATTGGTGGGCAGGCCAGTTTTGAACAGTTCTAAACAGTTTTAAAAGCAAGAATTATGCAGGCAGCAGGCTGTTCAGTCTTGGTTTTCATCATACCATGATTAATTTATGAAGCCACCAGGGCAAGGCAATGTCAGGCTTGGGCCATCTGCACAACTTAGCTTCCTTTGGAAGACAGAATAAATTGTATTCAACTCAGCAATTGTCTCAACTTGACAGTATGAAGGGAGTGGTTAATCTGAAATTACTTACATTGGTAATAGGTTGCCCTAAAAAATCTCTGAGGTGGGATTTGTCATTGGTGAAGATAGACTCTAAATTGGTTGGAGTTGAGAGAGACTCTTTCTCAGCGGTCACACAGCCAACAGAAGTTAACTACACTAGAGTAGAGAGAAAAGGAGTTGCACATCATTATTATTTATAGTAAATCGGAGGAATTGTCCAGTGCATGCTTGGTGGGAATTATGGGAGATAAGTACACCATTGTAGGCTGGATGTTTAACTGCAATTGTTTTAAAGGCTGAGACCATATAAAAATAATTCCCGGTTTCTCATCAGCAGGCGCATTTAGTAATAGGTGCCACAAGATTAATTTTTGTAATATAATTCTTCTAAATATGTGTTCTGGCACAGTAATTGAAAACTATGATTTGTAACAGGCCAAATAAATTTGTTTCTAGGTTTGCTGTTTGTAATAATAATAATAATTGTTTTATTCACAGACTCCATGCAACACAAGTACATTATCATGGTTCTATAGTTGTGTTATAAACAATAGTTACAATGTACAGAATGAAAAATCACTCATCAACAAAATATATATATACAGGGAATTGAAACATTTGGTACTCATTTTAAGTTGTTGATTATTTGGAATAGTCGATTTAAAAGTCACTAATACCTCCATCAGTATACTCAAGATATAAATAAAAACCGCACTCCTAATTTTGTTGTTGACCAAATTCTTAAATGTGAAACCAGGAATTATTGTTATGTGACCTTATGCAAAGCCTAGGCTAAGGGGTAGTAAGGCGTAAGCCTAGTAATTAGTAATTTGACCGCAATTGAAAAAAGTTAACAGGTGCTTGTACGTGTTTTTAATATACATTTAATGTATGTACATATTTACTGTTATTATTATTAATCAAATAAAACTCCCGGAAAATTATCTGCTTTGCATGACTCTGGACTCTGGTTGGCGGCAAGCCGAGCTTACAGCCTCGTGCAGCCAGGAAGCCGTGCAGATATGCAAAGCCAGCGTCGATACACTTGGAATGCCAAAGCAACACAAATTCTAATCTTTCTTTGGCTATGCCAAGAACAAAACGGATGATGATCAGTCATTTTCATAGGAGGTAGCCTAGTATGACATTTTAATGCCTATAATAATTTACTAGCAAAATGGTTAGCTTTTCGATTTCACGAGCGTTGGCGATAATATGGTAATTTGGGACCGTCAAACACGATCACGATGTCGTTGATAAACTTTGTAAAACTTAAAACTTGGATTTCTTAATAAGGCATATATTTCGATTCCACTTAGGTCTGTAAGCTATATATACTAAACTGACAAAGTCTTTGACATTATCATTACGACATTGGTGTGGTTTGTGCATTATTAGTGTTAAAACTATAATTTATATAATAAATTTATCAGTTTAAACTTTAATTATGAATTTATATCAAAGACTAATAATATGAGTATGACATCGTCGATATCGTATTTTTAATAAAGATTTAGTGTAGTGCAAACCTATTAATTAAGTTCCCTTTTTATGATAGTTAAAATTATAAAATACTTTGCAAAATTGTAATGACTAATGTTATTAGGGATGTCATTGAAAATTTCACATTGCAGATATATGTTGTTTTATATTTTTATCATGGAGGAACCCAGGAAAAAGTGAAAACAATATCAAAATTGGTAAAGTACTTTTCGAGAGTACTTTGTAATGATCAGTGTAATATAGCAAATTAAAACTACAAGGTTCAGCATTCAATGTATGTATACCATTTGTGTAGACAGAACAATACATTAATTAATTAATCAGTTAATTAATATAACAAGATTAATTAATTACCAACAAGATGGATTATTTTTCAATGGCCATAGTGTGTAATATAGCAATCGAAAGCTGAGGATTTCCTCAATTAGTATGTATTCTTTTTTGTAGACTACAACTATTTATTACAATGAATTGACCAAGGAGAACTATACAGGTAATTTGCACTGAGCACTGTGTATCATTGATCAAATGAAAGCTAAGTAGCCCAGTAATCAAATGTGCATTACAGTTTTGTAGATGGAACAATAAGGTAATACAACAATATTAAATAGTTAATAGAACAAGACGAGTTATTTTGAAGTGATTCTTGTGTTTTATTAAAGAGTATAATTATTATATGAAAAATTTCCTTCATTAATATATTATGCCATTGTTCTAAGTTGAACAATAACATTTTAAATTAATAAAATCATACTCTGTGGCAAGAATACTGAGTAACATGTATTATGAATTAAAGATGAGATATTGTAGTACAGGTCTACTATACATGTATAAATGATTCTGCCAATAAAACAGAACATGTCAGAACACATTTATTGTAGTATATCATAATGTTACCAGGGGTAGAACTACCCACTAGTCCGCTAGTCCGTACACTAGTAAAGATTACGGCGGACTAGTAAATCCGCCTACCAACTAGTCCGGCTGTCTAGTAAAAATCAGCATGTTGCATGATGCCACCATCCGTACCATTGACAAACTAATTCTTTACGTAATGAGGCGACAGTGAAACAGTGCTTTTGATTGGCTGTTGTGTGACATCGAATTCTGAAATGACAGTTTTGTTTGGTTTAGCGTATTTGGTAGAGGGGTAGGGCTAATGAGTGCAATTGGTGGTCATTTTCAAATGCACGGTTTTCGAATACGGTTTACATCTACATTGCTTTATTAGTCTACGTTTATGCACGATGTATCATTACTTGACTGGGGTTGCAAAACCAGCAGAAAAACGCAAGCTGGAAAAACACTGCAACTGCCCACCGAGCCATTCAAGTGCTGAAAACGGCCACCATGGACCGTCTGACGCATTTGTTGCAATTTAAATTTGTGTTGTTTTGATATTTTCAGGACTAGTAAACCTTTTGGCGGACTAGTAAACTTTTGTCTTTACTAGTCCTGCTGTCCAGTAAAATAAATGCTGAAGTTCTACCCCTGGTTACAAGAAACTACTAGCAATGCAATTCAGGATATAATTACTTACTTAGACTTAGTTCCTCCTGTTCCTTTCGGAACATCGGGCGACGAGCTTTCTCCATCTACTATGGTCTTTCGCAATTTCTTTGGCTTCATTCCAGGTGATTTCCATTTCTGCCAGATCTTCTTTAAACGTCTTGCGCCAGGTCTTAGTCGGCCTTCCTCTCCTTCTGTTTCCACCTTCAGGTACCCATTCCATTGTTACATGTGCAGTTCTCTCTCTTGGTAGGTGTAGGATATGTCCCGCTAGTCTTCGTCGTCGAGACTTAACTATGTAATGCAGGCTATCCAGACCTGCCCTCCTCATCACTTCTTCGTTGGTGATGTGTTCTCTCCACGATATTCCCAATATGAACCGGAGACATCGTCGGTGAAATATGTCTAGTTTTTTTTATATCCTCTCCGTATTCTTCCACGTTTCACAGGCATATATCGCTGTTGGTATTACGATTGACATGTAAAGACGTAGTTTTATGTCCTTTCTGATGGTGTTACTGGACCATATTGGACGTAGTCTTTGGAACACTGCTGATGCCTTGCCTATCCTTGCTCGTACATCTACTTCCGCGTCGCCTTTCCTAGAGATGTAGGATATAATAAATATATTAGTTTTAACTTGTATGTAACAAAAAGTGTGGGATATTGGTCTCATGTACAATTTTTTTGGAAATGCGTACCCCTAAATGAAAGAAACCAGTGATATGGTGCTGCCCTTTGCTGATCATCATGTAATACTGACAACAAGTAGCCAACGGATATTGCCAAAGCTGCTCACGGAAACATCCGAATGTTCGAAATTGGAGGGTGGGTGTCTTCTAAGCTCTAGGGGCACATGAGCTGGACCAACAATGGTGCTTTTTTTTTACATATTTTAAAAGTATAAATGTAATAGATTATCTTGGCAAAACAACATCAAACTGACATTTTCACAAGTATGTAAACTTCCTTCCATGTTGCCCTAGAGATTTCATGGGAGTGCCTATCTTGTAATAGAATCCAGGACATAAGCCTCTCGATCTATATAATATATGTATAAAGTATATGTATATATTGTAATGTGCCAGCCTTCATCTTAGATGATCACACTCAAGCAATTTCAGTTTTGGGAATGATTACTTTCAGTCTCCTGAATATAAAGTAAAACATTTTCCCTTTGTACTTGATGTATCAGTTGTCCACATTGTTTCAGGTGCAGAACCCGGCCAGATATTGTGTTTAAGCACCCTTTTCATGATCAAAGTAGCAGTCCGAATTGCAATTGTGTCCAAAGTTGTATGGTGCTGTGCTTCTGAAATTAGCAGTAATTTTGGAAATTTTGATCGCTATTCATTTGCTTTTCTGATCACCCCATCCTGGAATACGGTAAACGCTATTTTTAAAGCATACATGTGCCCTTTCGTATGCATATTTCATGGAGACGTGTGCAGAAAACGTTCAGCAAGAATTAGTTTGTCACTAAAGGGTGCAATCCGTACTCGACTTTAACTATTCGCACGGATCTGTCATCATCATGCGTATGGGTTGTTTGAGTACTTCAAAGTTATATGAACAAATTTCAAGACATGCATTGTTGACTGTCTGATATCATTGTGTATGTATATGTTACACAGGTGGCAGCACAAACAGGGCACAATGTTGTGCTCGTGGATATGTCAGACGACCTTCTTGCCAAATCAACAGCAGCTATTAAAAAAAGTCTTGGTCGAGTCGTCAAGAAGAAGTTTGCAGCGGAACCAGAGGCAAGTAAAAATGACAGAAAGCTAAACTTAGACTCAAGTTATACATTATCCCATTCAATTTGTGTGATTGAAAGTTTTGTTTGCATTGTGCTGTTTGGTATTCATGTTATCATGCTCTTAATTGTTGTATATTGCAAATATAGTGATAATCTGAATGGATTTACATGTATATACTTACAAATCTACATGTATTCCAAAGCAAAATTTAGTCTTTAGAGTCTGGTTTAAATTAAGCAATGCCAGTGGCAGATGGTATTCCTGCCAGGTAGTTTGAATTATATCCTATTCTCACTGGCCCCATCCTTGTAGACTACTGCCTGTGTTCTTAATGTTAATTTAATTACCCCTTCATTAATTGTGTGTAAACTGACTACACCCAGTACACACTGGGCCTTGGTGACAGTTGACAACAGCTGTTTGTCATTTACCACACACTTCCAACATATGTGGGGTGGGATTATATTCCAATTCTCTACTACACTGAATTGGTGAATTAATTCAAGAAATATCCCCCTTCTTGTTGCAATACAGAGACTGATACATTGATATAATTACTAACTAGTGTATTTGATTAAATCACACTCACCTTGCTTAGCCAATGATTCACTAGCGTGATTAAAAAATGTTCCATGGCTTAGACCAAGCCAGTTTCATTTTATTTCATTTTAACTCACTTATGATCAGATAGGTGGTCAGAGATGCAGATACATTGAGAAGTATTTAAGTACAAATACTCTTGAGGGGATTCAAATGCAAATACTATGAAATGTACAAGTATTTAAGTACTAATATGTTGGGAAGTATTTCAAATACTTTTCGAAATACTGCTATCATAACTGCTAATATTTGTCATAACAGTATATGAATGAGATATCATTTTATTGCTAAAGGAATTCTTTATTATAATACAATTATAATAACTATATCACATACTGAAATCATTGAGATATTATTATCTGAACTTCATAAAAAAATATTAAAAAACCCAAAGCATTTCGTGCTGCCAGATAATTACTGAGAGGCTGTACGGCCTACATCATGTAGCCCATGTATGTTAGCTGCCGCATAACACAAAAATGAAATGAATCCGTTGAGAACTTTTATTTTTATGATTTTTTCTAACATAAAAATAGGCCGACTCAAGCAGGCCGATCACTACCGTCCCCGTTACCATTGCAACCCATGCAATCGCCCGGAGGAACATTGCGCTGCAAATTTTCACATAAAAAACAACCCCAAAGTCGTTATAAATATCTGAACTAGTACAATAACCTTATTTATGAATACTGTCAGGCATTTTGTCAAAATATTAACACAGGAACTTGAGATAATCCGAAGTAAACTTTTGAAGTGGATAAGTTGCCGAACACCGCTCCACCATTTTGAAAACCATTGTTCTGATTTGCTGAATTAAGGGAAATAAAAATAAGGCATTAGCTAAAATCCTTTTTCCATGTGTACACAAAGTTTAACATTGTATGTAACATTTGACAACATTAAACAAATACAGAAAAATACATTTGTACCATAAATTCGATTTTAAGCCTGTCTGTGAAGCAATTCCCGCGGAAAATAAAATTTTAATGAGCTAGGCGATCACGTGGTATCGTGACGTTACTTATGACACACACTCGCATCAGGCCGACCCTTTCCATGCATTCAGAGCATGTTTACAAGGATAGCTTTTTGGTCGAAACGAGCGTCAGAACGAGTTATTGTGCAATATTCCGGCGTAATACAAACACTAGTCATCATTGAGGAACAAACATTTATCTTACGGTTCCACTTGAATCGAATTTTATTCAAAACAACGAATACGAATGGACCTACAAGAAGTCGACTAGGTTTCGCCGAGCTTGGCCTTGGGCTCGTTTTCAGAATAATTATATCGAATGCAACCAACGGGAGATAATCTACACCAATAAACATACATAACAAACATATATTGTATCCAGCTACATAAAGTAACATGTATAATCTCATAATATCACTAGAATATCGATATATAAAGGAGTTGTACAATTTATCATAACAACTTAAATCAGTCAGCTAGCTCAGTGGGTAGGCGCGTTGGTTACCTGTCATTTATTTTACAATCGGGCGACGCCTGTTCAATCCTGACAGCATGCAAACCTTTGATTTTCTTTACACTTTTTTGTTTATGTTTTCACGAAGTAATATAAACAAAATCATTTTATACTATAATGCACTGTTTGTAAATATTTTTTTATTTTTGTAGTAATTATTTATTCGCCACAAAAATGAAAATATGGTCATTATATATAACGATGTTTCTAAATTGTATTTATTCAGACAGATCTCAATCTGTTTTCACATATATAATTACAATATATTACCGTACAATATATTTACAATTAATAAATTATATATCCATTACATTATATTTGTTTGGATAAATAAAATTTAGAAACATCGTTATATAATGACCATATTTTCATTTTTTGTGGCGAATAAATAGTGACTATAAAATAAAAAATATTTACAAACAGTGCATTATAGTATAAAATGATTTTGTTTATATTACTTCGTGAGAACATAAACAAAAAAAGTGTAAAGAAAATCAAAGGTTTGCATGCTGTCGGGATTGAACCGGCGTCGCCCGATTGTAAAATAAACGAAAGGTAACCAACGCGCCTACCCACTGAGACCAACGGAAACTCTCTGACTGATTTAAGTTGTTATGATAAATTGTACAACTCCTTCATATATCGATATTCTAGTGATATTATGAGATTATACACGTTACTTTATGTAGCTGGATACAATATATGTTTGCTATGTATGTTTATTGGTGTAGATTATCTCCCGTTGGTTGCATTCGATATAATTATTCTGAAAATGAGCCCAAGCTCGGCGAAACCTAGACCTAGTCGACTTGTACGTTGTAGGCCCTTTCGCATTCATTGTTTTGAATAAAATTCGATTCATGTGGAACCGTAAGATAAATATTTGTTCCTCTATGATGACTAGTGTTTGTATTATGTCGGAATATTGCACAATAACTCGTTCTGTCGCTCGTTTCGACCCAAAAGCTATACTTGTAAACATGCTCTGAATGCATGGAAAGGGTCGGCCTGATGCGAGTTTGAGTCATAAGTGACGTCACATCTCGGCATCCCGAAAAGCGCGCATAAATATGCATATTCGAAAATGTCCGGATGCACAGCATAAAATGTGGAATTTCTAATTCATTGAATTTTTTTGATTTTTTTGGCTTGGTGGACGTAGAAATAGATAGCAGGATGTAATATAACATGAATTCGAGCAATATATGTTTTTATTCCCTTTAAATCAGCCCACTGGTGTCATTTTTGGCAGATCGGCCAATGACAGCTTTCCATTGATACCACGTGTGCGGGGGTCTAAACTTTATAAATGAATGTGTAAATTCAGTACGCAGAATGTAGTTAAATCACCAAAATGTGGGCGTCAACCGCGTAACGTGTTTTGTAAGCTAGATTGTGAGTAGCTGTCATTGAATCTACTCATGAATAAATGTACACAAAATGAAAATTGTTACAAGAAAGGCATTTACGGTTGTGCCGAATTTCGGCCTGAGACACTGAGGATTAAAGTGACTTGACTGCTTGAGGTGTGTCCACCTGGATCCTGAGTTTCTGTGGATGTCAGTTCCTTCTTCTATGTTACGACCACCTTCATTAGGTTGAAGATTTTGGTATTGGAGGGGGGGTAATCTTTGGCCAGTCCGAATTAACACATACACTGTATAGTTGATATGGCATTGGAAACCACGTGTAGCAGATATTGTAGAGGGAAAATGGACTTGAGTGAGACAACAAGCAGTGACTGAGTATTGTTTATATAGCCGGCTGAAGTAAAGTGTCATCTGTTATCGGTATTCTTTGAATTCCTACAACAAGTATAAACATACTGCAGATTAAAACATCAACTATAGTTGAAGCGATAACATCAACTATAGTTGAAAAGATATGCACCATTGCAAGTCTTGGGACATTGCAGACAATCAAGAAATCAAGCAGTTTTGCATATTACAACCTTGGGGGACTGCTTCTTTTTACAATTTGCATTGGGTGTCATATCACTGAGTCCCCATGTGGCAGGGTATTGACCCCCTGTCATCTACAGTTGACATGATGTAATCTACAGATGTTTGAACTGGTCAGCCTGTAAGCCTTGGGACTGACCTAATGACTAAACCTTGTCACCCAGCAGATCAAGTGACACTTTAATTACAGTGTACTACAGATTGTCACTGCAGGAGAACATGTGTTGATTGGTTGGTCAGAAAGCTAGTAGAGATGTTGAAGGCGGGAGAATGGGCTGTACCCATTGGTTCAGTATCTTTATCTGCCAAAGTAAGACAGGGCAGAGTGTTATTGAGAGAGAGGAGAGCAGGCAGGGAACATGATGGAAGGGACACATTGGGGTGTACACTTGGGCTGTGGAATGGGACAAGGTAATTTTGGTGGTTGGGCATGCAGACTGGCTCAGAGAAATGTAGTTTTGTAAGACATTTGTGGATTGTTTTGATAAAGATTACAGAGAAAAGTATTACTTGTTATTTGGATTTGTCTTACCCGAAGCCAAACGTTGACATAGCAGTGACTGGCAAAGCAATGACACAGTTGCTGTATAGAATTTTTGTTTGGGTGGCTTTATTCTGTTGAGTTCTTGTCTTGACTAGTGAAAATGCCAGAAGTTGCTACCTTCACCATTCATGGCACGAGCACAGACTGTACACCTTGCATAATCACTACTGTTCTTAAATTCCATGATCTTACAGGAAATGTAACGCTTCATTAAAACACACTTTGATTATCAAGATGTTAGCGTACCAAATATAGTTGAAATAGTTTATCTTGTTTTTTTAACAAAATAACATGATTTTGTACGTTTGAAAGTGTCTGCAGTCTTTCCCCAGTGATACTCTTAGTATTTCCCCAGTGATACTCTTAGTATTTCCCCAGTGATACTCTTAGTATTTCCCCAGTGATACTCTTAGTATTTCCCCAGTGATACTCTTAGTATTTCCCCAGTGATACTCTTCGTATTTCCCCAGTGATACTCTTCGTATTTCCCCAGTGATACTCTTAGTATTTCCCCAGTGATACTCTTAGTATTTCCCCAGTGATACTCTTAGTATTTCCCCAGTGATACTCTTAGTATTTCCCCAGTGATACTCTTAGTATTTCCCCAGTGATACTCTTAGTATTTCCCCAGTGATACTCTTAGTATTTCCCCAGTGATACTCTTAGTATTTTGAATCTATTTGCATTACTACCTCAAAAATCTTTGGCACTGAGTGTCTGGTTGTTTTTCAGAAAGGGGAGCATTTCATCAATGAGACAGTAGGACGGATAAAAACCAGCACTGATGCCGTGAAAAGTGTCGCAGAAACGGATCTCGTCATAGAGGCAATTGTAGAAAATCTTGACGTGAAGAAGAAATTGTTTTCAAGTCTTGATAGCGCGGCACCACAGTACGTATTCCCACCATTCAAACATTGATCAGTGACCTTGAAACCTGGGAAGGCGTAGACATGTTGTTGAATCTGTAATCCGGGCCCCCAGGTGAAATTTAAAAAAGTCAAAAATCTATAAACTACACAATTTCAGCCCCACACAGCTGAAACTCTTCACACCGTGTTGGTTGAATGTTTCCCAGAGAAGTCAAGATGGTGCTCAATTGAACGCACCTGTCAGGGAGTCAAGTGGAAAGCACCTTAAGCAGTCCTAAGGACTGGATAGGCCTACCATGATATATAAGCACTTACCTTTATTCTCTGAACTTACCGAATGAAGGTATTTGATTCCACAGTTAATGTTATTACAGATAAGAACATAATTAAATTGCAGAGTAACTTGAACGATTCTGTGGAAAATAAGCACTAGACGAAGAAATACATTTCTACAGCCTTATGGAGTTTGATACATTTTCTGTTGCAGACATACTATATTCACAAGCAATACATCGTCACTGCCAATTAAAGACATCGCATGTTCTACGGGCAGAATGGATCGTTTTGGCGGTCTCCACTTTTTTAACCCTGTTCCAATGATGAAACTACTGGAGGTGAGGGTACAACCCGTTACATTCAATCAGTGTCTTCACTTCAGTCCTGTACTACATGTTGTGTGAAATCAGTAAGTCACCACAGCTAACTTATCTTACATTAGATAATTACTATCTGATTTTGTCTGTTTAAATATATTGATCCAAAGTTCTAAAACAACAACCTTGTTTTTATTCGTCTGTTTGGTTACAGGATCCTTTTTGTTGGTCCCGTCTGAAGTGCCGATGCTATATTGACAGGATTGTAAATCCACAGTTTGACTCAACAGTATGGACTTTGAATGGTGTTACTGCTGGTCAATATGTGGTTGAGATGAAGTTGATCTGATGGGTAAAATATGGTTTCTCTGATTACGATGTCAGTGTCGTTTTACAGTAGGGAGGAGGCCAATCTAATGGGTGAAGTATAGTTTATCTGATTATGATATCAGTCTGGTCTTGTGAACAACATAAGATTGAGAGGATGCCAGTCTGATAGGCAAAGTATAATATCTCTAGTTTCTCTGATTAAAATGACTGTAGTGAAATTAATCTTTATCCGGCACCATCACAATTGATATTTAATGGTTCTCAGGTTGTTCGGATACCTGAAACGAGCAATCAGACATTTGGGAGTTTGGTCGAGTTTGGCCAGGAGTTGGGAAAGACGACAGTCCAAGCAAAGGTATGTAAAAGATGTATGATCACCGGCACTGGGGTGCTTCCATTTCAGTTCCTTTTGAAGTATATCTTCACTAGGAGATATGGAAGCAATTAGTGATCCCTTCTGAGTCAAATTTTAGATCATAGAGTTAACCTATATAATACCCACTATGACATGCTAAGTCGTTTCTTATTTAGTTTTTGTGAAATCATTGCACGTTTTGACAAATTGTTCCGTTCCATTGTAACGTTCCATAAAACAGTCAATCAGTTAACCTAGTCGTACATTCTGTTTTTACAACTGAATAAAGAGTGACCTCATATAAGCCTGCAAGATCCAGAAAAACATGTAGCGTTTCATATCGTTTCAAACCACCCACACACCCCAAACTATGCATTCGACCAACACGACATGGCTGTCCCTTATACGCACAACAGCATCCTTGAGCATTAATACATATTCCACTCGATAGGTGGCGTCATGGTATCAATTTATATCAAATTATGATGATCAACCCACCACCTGCCCATACGTAATGCTCATAGTTTTTATTTAGCAGACTTATGCGACCTCCCCCTTATTACAAATTATGAAATCTGTTTGACTTGTAGGACACTCCAGGTTTCATAGTGAATCGTTTGCTCGTGCCGTACTTGATGGAGGCTATTAGGATGTTGGAACGAGGTAAGCACATTTCATTCTGATTTCCAGTGAAACTTGAAGGTTGATTTTATTTCCAAGATTAGGGATGATCTCAAAAATTTATGTACAAAATTTTGTTTCTTGGTTTGGCAGCTGTTTTGTTTAATGTTACGTGCATAAATTTTCCCCTAATACTACACGATTCTTATAGGCGTAATTTTTTTATACAAGTCTACATGTTTATGTAATTCCTAGTTACGTCTAAGATTAGACGACAGAGGGTTGTATAAGACCATACATGGTTACTTTGAGATCTCCCCTTAGGCCGAGAATAATATTTATGTTTCCAGTTACACAGATGACTTTATAACATGATAAGGAGAATACATAATTTATTTTTGACCCTATTAAAATTCAAGCACAAGAAAAAATATGTAACCTTTGCCATCTGGCTCAGTTTATCGCAGGTAAAATACTGGAATTGTTTTCTCTTGGTCTGAAAAAAATGATGGATGACTCACGGAAAAGGAAAGAAATAAAAGAGAGTAAATCGGTCGATATACTATCATGTATCAGAAAATGCAAGTATTATTCCATTAGGGTTTATATGTTACTAAGGTAGATTTACTAGAATGTTTCAATCATTTTTGTAAAACTGAGTTGCAGACGGGCGAAGTACTAACAAAGGAGGTAAGTTGTGAACAAAATATTTGTTTTGATGTGTGACTTGATATGGAGAAATTAGGAGTTTGAAAAAAAAGTGTATGCCATGTCTTCTCCAAAGGTTGCAGGAGCATGTAGCACTTTGGTAGAGCATTTCACCTACTGCAGTCTGCATGGGGTGGCTCTGGTCAGCATCACCTGACTAAAAAAACAAAAGTTTTTGTCATTTGTAGAAGGTTGGTTCATTCATCATCACATTCAAACGAAGCATCTTGATGTCTACATCACTTATGGAAGTTGGCTTTGTTTGATGTTACTTCCCTGGATAGAATTGTTGGAGTTTGCTTTGGTTATGGAAGTTGGCTTTGTTTGGCGTTACTTCCCTGGACAGAATTGTTGGAGTTTGCTTTGGTTATGGAAGTTGGCTTTGTTTGGCGTTACTTCCCTGAACCGAATTGTTGGAGTTTGCTTTGGTTATGGATGTTGGCTCTATTCATCATCATCACATGTATAGGAAAAAAACAATGTTGAAGTCTGCATCACTTGTGGAATTTGACTATTTGTTGATATATTTGAAGAAAAAAGACGTGACAACTCTGTAAAAACATTGTTGAATGGAACATGCCTTAGCTACACTTCCTGCATCGATTCAGACGAAAGTAGAGTGTTGACCCTAATTTACAGAGCTTATTTTCTACGTGAAAACCACGCTCTCCTGTTAACTCGCTTGCCTGCAACATATTCTTTCCTCCAAGACTAACTGTTTTTAACATATCTATCAAACCTTGAAGCTTATGTTGGTCTTCAGGCAGTACATTAATTTCTTTTTTGACGTAAGTCGTCCGTTGTTGTCCATACGATGACAGTTGTAACTCTGTATTCCTTTGCAATCCCGTATGGCTTGGGGCGGTGTGTGCTCCCTATTGTCAAGTCCTGCAAACCGATGTAAAGGGTGACGTTAATTGCAGTTGGACTCATACCACAACTTCCAGTGTCCACCTCCATATATATAGTTTGTACATGTGCGAATGATAATCACAGTACATAGTAGTACTACATACATCAGAGTGATTGCTTCCAGCCTTCTGCCGTTCATTGGGTATTTGAAATTGTGGAGAAGTGCACGTCTTCTTGCTGGTGTGCTCAGTGTAACTTTCGTTCTACACCTCGGTGCCAGTTTTTTTTCTATATTTAGCAGACACATCTCAGACAGTGCCTGACTGTCTTCTGGCTGAAGGTGCCGTTTATTAAATCCAGGTATCTGTCGGGCCATAGTCGTAGAATTTTGTCAGCATCAGGCACAGTTAATAGTCTACTGGCAGTTTTGCATGCCACTCTAGAATAGTCATCCATATCAAGTCGTGGCATCCACACACGACTGTGTTTCTGATGTATCACCTTGTGTTGATTCAAAGTATTGGTGACCTTGTTGGAAGTGTATAGATCTTCTGGTATCATGTCTTCACATCCTCTGCAAAGTTTCGTCAGTTTTTTTCCGCATCACAGCGTTTCTCCTGGAAAGATTGTGAGGGATAATGACGCTTTTATGATATGACAAAATTGTGTTTGAGACAGATGCATTGTATCGGATTGTCTGTGTGTCTCCGTACCTGCTGGCATTGCATCTTGTATACCACGCGATACTAACACATCACCGTCTGTAGCCACTTGATTGCGACATTGTGTTGTGCTAAACTGTTGCCAATCTTTTTTCCAATTCTGTATTCGGGCAGTGGATCTACTGCTCGCACATTGGCAACCAGCATGGCCAGGACAGGTGACATTGACACCCATTTTAAATTTACAGAGCTTATTGTCCAGTTAGAAAGGTGTGACTTCCTTTTGGCTGGTTTGACATGGTTTCAGTTCTTGCAGCCTGTGACATGTTCTGCCCACCACAACTGTAACTGTTTTTGAGATTTGTGGAGTTGTGTTGAACATCAGCAGTTATGTTAATCTGGGTGTCTTCTGGTAGACCACGTCTTCTCTCATCTAAGTTGTCCATAGTTGCTTGGGCAGGGACAGTTGCAATCTTAACCCTTTAGGCCTCAGATTGTTTCTGTGTAAAGCCCTTGGTTCCTCAGAGAATTAGGTTAGATTCTAAAAATTGTTGGGGGTGTCCGTTTTTGTGGCGTAGGTGTTTTATTATTGAATTTCCATTATTGCAAGTTGTAACTATTTTAAAGGACTTACAATGTTCTTCACATTGGGTGTAAATATACTTTTGTATGAATAAAAAGAGTTGTCCATATCTTGGTAGGCGTGCCAGTATTTTGCAATTTCACTTCAACATGTCTTATTATGAACCATAACTTTTTTATGCTTCATTTCTTACTGCTACAAGTTGTATTTATTTGAAAGATAATTTAATTACTTACATTTTGGTATAAAAATTGTTATTATGTCTAAAATATATGTTGCACATGCTGGAGTACAATGGAAGCCTACTTGACAAATTTGCAAAGCCGAAATTAAATATTGGGTACAACACTATACAGAGTTTACCTTCAAAACACACCATGTTGCACATGTTACAGTGCTGTAATTTATATGGTTGTAAAATACAATTAAAAACAGTATATTGGTACAACATATGTTATTGTATTATAAATATTTTGCCCAAACAAGATGTGGTAAAACTATAATTTCTACACTGAACATAATGATTGACTGCTGTGTAACTTTGTTATTATCAATATCGTACTGCTACAACTTGATTTTATTATAAAGAGCAGATAAATGTGTCAGCGCTACCACCCCAGGCAGCTTTGGTCAAAACAACAACAAGTGAACAACAGGACAGTCCTGCAAGTTACAACACTTACAAATCCCAAAATAATACAACTACAACATCGTCATACAATGTCCGAATCGAAATATAAATAGCGTATTGACTTTGTGCAAGAATAAGGGATACAGAGTGCGGGACTTGTCTTGTAGCTTGTTTACAAAATGGGCGTGACCATCCAGCTTCCCTGACAACAACAACAATTGTCGAGCTGAAGTATCGAACAAAGTCGCATATAATTACATGAACATAGATGTCTGAATCACTTTCTTCGATATCACTGTCATCGCAGACACGTTGACAGACTTCTTCTGCAGTCAAACGACTAGGACCAGCAGACACCATTTTGTTCTCTCAAAAACTGGAGCAGCTTGGAAAAATGCATGAAACTTTTATAAGTCGAATAGCAACATACACCAGAAATACCCACAATGCATTCCCAATATGTTAATGAGACACACAGAGTGCGCCTCTGGAATAGATGAAACTATGACGCTAATCTTTTCGGGCGGGTTTGGCTGACTTGAGGAGTCGGAACTCGGGCGGGTTTGGCGAACTTGAGGTCTAATGGGTTAAAGTGTTTTAAAGAATATATTACAGTAAGTAGAATATATACATCATACATAAAAATTATACATGGCAGCCCCTTTGGTGCAAATGTAATTCCTGTCACAACATTTGCTGCATTGATGAAGTGCCTGACTAGGAAATGTAGTTTGTACATGCGCGAATGATAACCACAGTGTATACATCGGAGAGATTGCTTCCAGCAGAGACCAATCTGTTGTTAATGGAGTATTTGAAATTGTGGAGAAGTGCACGTCTTCGTGCTCGGTGTAACATTTATTCCACATCTCAGCAGTGTTTTCCATATTTTTCCACATTTAGCAGACGCATCTCGGAAACTGCCTGACTTTCTTCTGACTGAAGGTAGCCGTCTGTTAAATCCAGGCATCTATCTGGCCGTGGTCATAGAATCTTGATATTTCCACATTTCCATGCCAAATTGTGTCAACAAGTCGGCTTTAAACTTCATTAATGTTCTGTATTTGTGGTCCTAATGTAATTATAATGCTATATACAAGATATATCATGACTACAGTTGTATGAAAATTAACAAATAATTCAACATATACAGTAATCAAAGTCTACAATAACAATGCCCACCCCAACACTGCTCTGGTAGCTCATTATGGTATGACTTCCTTTTGGCCGGCTTGGCAGGTGACTTCAGTTCTCAGAGCCTGTGACACATTTTGTCCATGACAGCAATAACTGGTCTTGAGATTTGTGGAATTGTACCGAACATTGATGCTTATGTTAAGCGGGTCGTCTTCTGACAGACTATGCAGTGTTAGTCTCTTTCATTTTCCATCTTCCCCTGTGTAAGTTGTCCATGATTGCTTGCATGGTGACAGTTGGGACCATATTGTCAAATCCTGTAGACCAATGTGAAGTGCGACGTTAGTTGTAGCAGCTCGCTGACCACAACGTCCAGTGTCCACCTCAGTGTACAGTTTGTACTTGCGTGAATGATAACCACAATGTATACATCGGAGTGATTGCTACCAGCAGAGACCGATCTGTTGTTAATGGTGTATTTGAAATTGTGGAGAAGTGCACGTCTTCTTGCTGACATGCTCAGTATAACATTCATTCCACATCTTGGCAATGTTTTCCATATTTAGTAGACACATCTCAGAAACTGCCTGACTTTTCTGTCTGAAGGTAGCTGTTTGTTAAATGCAGGCATCTGTCCGGCTGTGGTGGAAAAGTTTGTTGTCACCACACGTGCCAACAGTATCAGGCACAGTTACCAGTCCACCGGGAGTTTCGTATACCACTTTAGAATAGTCATCCATATCAAGTCGTGGCATCCACACACGACTGTGTTTCTGATGTATCTCCATGTGTTTAATTCAAAGTATTGGTGACCTTGCTGGAAATGTGTAGATCTTCTGATATCTTGTCTTCACATCTTCCGCAGTTTCTTAAGTTTTTTGTTCACATCACAGTGTTTCTCCAGAGAAGATTGAGAGAGAGAATGATGCTTTCATGATATGACGAAACTGTGTTTTAGACAGATGCGTCATATCGGATTGTCTCTGTGTCTCCATACCTGCTGGCATTGCATCTTGTATACCATGCGATACTAATACATCAACGTCTGTAGCCACATTCTTGATTGCGACGTCGTCTTGTGCTGAACTGTTGCCAATCTTTTTCCCAATTCTGTGCTCGGACAGCGGATCTGTTGCTTGCACATTGTCAGTGCAACCGGCATCAACAGGACAGATGACATTGACACCCTTATTCCGAAGTGAAGATCCTAATTTACACAGCTTGTTTTCCATCCAGAAAGCTATGATTTCCTTTTCACAACTGTGACTGTGTTTGAGATTTGTGGAGTTCTGGCTTGGTGGCTCGTCTATGTAGGTGCACCGTCGGCCGTCTGGCATATTGTCGTTGGTAGACTACATCTTGCTGGAGATATTGACACTGCGAGCAACTCTTCCGCTCTTTGTAATGGGACATTGCACATTTACCAATTTTCGTAGCATTGAATTTCCAGCACAGTAGTTTAGGAGATCGATGACTGAACACACACGTCCCAGTGCATTTCGACTGAATTTAGTGTTCTTAGGTATTGATGCGGAATAAGCTCTGTTTGCGGATTCACTTGGATTTGTTGTTAGTCTACATCGTATCATTTGAAGTACATCATTGCCAAGACGCATTTCGATCACTCCTTAAAATGTTGCTCGATCACTGTCTGTCATATTTACTCACATAAGACCACACAAATGCTTTGAGGTGTTCCACCAATTCTTGCGACCACCACGGCAGATAATTGCATGTCTGCGACAGTTTCTGCACGAGCCAAAATAGCAGTCGAGTGTGGCTTGAATGATGTCCGGCATACATCTAGCTATGACTGTTGTGTCACTGTCATGAGGTATGTGGACACTTGTGTAGATCTTCTGGCATCTTGTTTTCACCTCTACCGCAAACATTCTTCTGTTTTCTGTTCGCCTTGCAGCAGTTTCTCCTGGACACATTGTGGGGGAGAATGATGCTTTCATGATGTGACGAAATTGTGTTTGAGACAGATGTGTTTTATCGGATTATCTCTGTGACTCTGTACTTGCTAGCATTGCATCATGTATACCATGGGATGCTAACACATCACTGTCTGTAGCAACATACTTGAATATGACAATATACAAAAGAATGCGCAGACATGTTACACAGCATGCATGCACGATGTAATGACATCAGTGTAATACACAGCATGCATGCACGATGTAATGACATCAGTGTAATACACAGCATGCATGCACGATGTAATGACATCAGTGTAATACACAGCATGCATGCACGATGTAATGACATCAGTGTAATACACAGCATGCATGCACGATGTAATGACATCAGTGTAATACACAGCATGCATGCACGATGTAATGACATCAGTGTAATACACAGCATGCATGCACGATGTAATGACATCAGTGTAATACACAGCATGCATGCACGATGTAATGACATCAGTGTAATACACAGCATGCATGCACGATGTAATGACATCAGTGTAATACACAGCATGCATGCACGATGTAATGACATCAGTGTAATACACAGCATGCATGCACGATGTAATGACATCAGTGTAATACACAGCATGCATGCACGATGTAATGACATCAGTGTAATACACAGCATGCATGCACGATGTAATGACATCAGTGTAATGTAAAGTATTTTAGAGAATGCGTGTTGGCAGTGTTATCAATAACAATAAACTGATTCTCCTTGTATAGATTCATAACCCACTATGTCATCTAAAAGAAGAATATAAAGGTATTTCATAAGTGGGTCTTCACTCCAAGGTGTTGTAATGTCTTTGTCTGTGTCAGTGGTTGTATCAAACATGTATGGGGTTGATGTGGATTGATGTTGGGACTATATTTTGTCTGGCAATGATGGAGACCAAGAACATATAGTTCATTGTCATCAACAGTCACTGGTGTGTTCCACATGCAGCCACTTCAATGACGTCTTTAACGTCACCTTATACGTGGGATCAAGAAATGTTTTGACCGATGGCAACTGTGTGCAGCTAGGGAATTTTATTCCGTTGCCTATATATATATATATATATATTGTTTGCAACCATATTTATACTGGTATATATATATATATATGTACATATTCTTATCTTCAAGAATTTATGGTTTCATCTGGCTCAATTGTTGCTCAATAGTGATGTACTTTAAAAATCAAACGCGACACAGCTGGCTGATCGCTTGTTAACTGCAATCCTTTCCAGACTGCCAATGATCTGATTCTGCCACACACACACATCTGGTGTATTTAAAATTGCCCACCAAAGGAGCATATATTTAGCAAATGCATCTCGGAAACCGCAGGACTTTCTTCTGGCTGAGGGTAGTTATCTGTTAAATCCAGGCATCTGTCATATTTACTCACGTGAGGCCGCATGCCTTCAAAAGGTGTGAGGTGTTTCACCGATTCTTGCAACCACCACGGCAGATAAATCCATGTCTGTGACAGTTTCTGGACAAGCCAGAATAGCAGGTGAGTGTGGCTTGAATGATGTCCAGCATACGCCTAGCTATAACTGTTGCATCACTCTTGTGTAGATCTTCTGGCATCTTGTTTTCACCTCTTCCGCAAACATTCTTCTGTTTTCTGTTCGCCTTGCAGCAGTTTCTCCTGGAAACATTGTGGGGGAGAATGATGCTTTCATGATGTGACGAAATTGTGTTTGAGACAGATGTGTTTTATCGGATTATCTCGATGTCTCCAGACCTGCTGGCATTGCATCTTGTATACCACGCGATTCTAACACTTCACCGTCTGTAGCCACATACTTGAATACGACATTGTCTGTGATCCAGTTGTCATTCGTACTAATGCTAAGACAGACACACTAGTATGGAGGCATGCTGTGAATACTGTTCGAGTAGACATGTGATTTCACTGTGTGCAAAATAAGCAGTGACATATTTAGATGCCACATGCTGGGCCCTTCTCTTCTTGCTCTCGTTGTTTGCAGCCGTTGGATGGTGCATAATAAAGGGGGAGGTAGCAATGAAATAACTCACAATTAAATCCAATAACTATAATGACAAATTTATTACATAATAAACCTCTGCCCTCACAAAGTCCATATAAAAATCCACTAGGTACATTGCTTAATCTATTCCCACCAACACCCTGCAGGCTCTCCTCCTGCCCACCAACACCCTGCAGGCTCTCCTCCTGCCCACCAACACCCTGCAGGCTCTCCTCCTGCCCACCAACACTCGGCAGGCTCTCCTCCTGTCCACCAACTCCTTCATTTTTCGTTCTACCATTCTCTATAACGAAAAATTAAGGACTACAGAATTTAAACTAGCCAATGGGGGACTTCATCCTTCCTGCCAAGTACACCAAGACAAAGCTATCTACTGGACCACTGATAATTAATAACATGTGTTCTTCCAACATCCTTTGGAGATAGTTAATAACAAATAACCACCCTTATCTGGCTTATCACAGAGGGCAAGGGCTACTGTTTGTTTAAGCTCTGGCCACAGGCATGTGGCATCACTTAAACCATCATCCCCTCTAGCATCCAATGAATAATATACATTCATAATAATATACAATCATATTATTATACAGTCTAATAAGCCCCACCACATCAGCATTAAGGTACCCAGAGACAACAATTGTCAACAACTGACTTGCATGTGCACTGAAACGTCAACCAGATACAATTTAATGCCAGATAAACGGTCAAGTCAAATGCCAAAGTAAGTAATTATCTAAAACAACTTAATGTTGCTATCAGTCACATTCTTTCACCTGGAAAGATTTTTCTGCTGATGCAGTTTCAGTCACTGAAGATGACCGGTGTCAAGTCCAGTGACTGAAGCACCGCCCTCCCCCTCACATCTCCAAATGTTGTATGTGACCTTGAATGGAAGAACCTCCCCGACAGCAGTCATTAGAGCATCGAAGGACTTGTCATCTGCGTTCTGACAGGTCCCCCAGTCTTCTACGATGATTGCAGCATTCATCCCATAATAATGTATTGACTTGGTCGAGAGTTTACATTCGTAGAGGGACAGCACACATCGTTTGGTGTAGCACATGCCAGAGTCTATCAGTCCTGGTTGATGGCGGTTCGCATAAAAAGGCCGTTGTGATCTGCCCAGCCTCCTCCTGTCGGCCATAATAGACTTTCTGAACGCCATCTCATTGCTTAGTTATACTGCAACGGTTCTGCCCCTTTTCCCAACTATCTCAACAATTTGAAATATGTGGCAAAGATGTTTTTTAACTTCATTCAGACCAGGCAAGTAATTTTGCCATGTGTTTTCGCTGCAAGTCCTCTACCCTAATTTTGTATATTTCGCTTTGCCTTCGCCTATTGAAGACAATAATGTGTGCCAAGGTTACCTCGTTGAGCAGAATCCCTGCTTCCTGCCAACAGTCGGGTGTAGCGTTTCGGAGCACCTTCTCCTGTCGATTACCAATGTCATTTAAATACAATGAACGTTTCACTGCATCATGGCTAGATGGTAGAATCTGGGAGTTGTTTTGCTTTGCTTGGTACAGTGTCCTGTGCACATGGGTTGATATCTCCGACTCTAACTTGATGTCACAGAGCTTGTGAAATTCATTCGCCATCACTTGTCCATCCTTATTCCATTTTCAATCTCATCTCCTTCCAAGACCATTGCACACTTCTTGACAGTGTGGCCAATTTTGATGGCATGTGATGGTATCTCGTACGTATGGCTGCGCTCATCAAACCCACATACTTCAAGAACAGCCGTAACAACGTCTTTGAAATTGTTAGCATCGGTGAATGCCTTCAGTGATGTATTAGGTTTGTCGTTTGTTTTCTAAGCAGTATCAGTAGTTGACCCATTTCTCTCAGCTTTGTTTGCACATGATTGTGCAGATCCTCATCGTGGCCGAATATTCCTGTTTGGTTTGATACTTGATTAAATCTTTCACACCCGTAAAGGCAATAATCTTGATGGGCGTGAGAAATATTTTCCCACTAGTTCCAACGGAAGCACATCTCGGAAGAAATATGTGGCCGCGTTGCTTGCGCTTGCTCACAAATCATCATTCCGCTCTATCCTTTCCAAGTGGATGTCATCCTTGTTCCACACCATAAAGTCACAGTCTTTCTGACAGACCGCTATCTGCATTTATACCTGGTAGTCTAGTTCTTTTCCAGTTTTTGGTAGAACCGTTGTCCCACTGCAAATTTGCCTGACTTCGTCAGACTGGAACTTAGGTAATATCTCTACTTAGAAATTGTGATGCACTGACGAGGAGATGAGCGGGAATACCATGGCAGTGGATTCTCCCTGGCACTGTTTTTGTGTTGCCAGAAGAATCTACTGTGGTAAAAATCACTGCATTAGCTGCACATATTTGGTGTACAGCTGTCCATTTGAACCCTCCCCATTGGCATCTGACTTTCAGGGCCGCGATTCCATACGCGTTTGCATTCACCAACTGGGGCGGCGGCAAAATTAACAAGCTGTAGTGTTGTTGATTTGTCGACTCATGCACATTACACAACATTTACAGCTGCGCGATGCATTTTTGGAAAGTTTTCACCAGATGGTGCGCTGGCAAAATAAACAGTACAATGCTGTGTTGTCTACGTGACATTGTATACACAAAAAAAGTAATCTCTAATTACACACTAAAATTACAAACATAAACTATGTAGATACATTTATGCAGAAAAACAACACTAGTCAAGTATAGATAGAAACAGGCCAAGTTAATGACATTTATTACAGCACTAGTAATTGTACACAACTATATTAAAATCAAATAATCACAGCAAGCATGCCGGCCCCTGACTGCTAATTTAAGACAATATGTATAATTCGCAAATGTATTGTGTGGTCACACCATTGATAATCATATGCCTATGGGTGGGGGTCACTCCACCACCAGGTCACCCAAATTGTGACCGAGCCCCACCAAATAAGACTTAAAAACCTACAAAAGCTACAGGTAATAATAACAATCAAGTATAATACAAATTACTCATGTCCCAGCATTAGACTCTGCCACTGCCACAGCCTAGACTAATCCCCCAACTCGGAATACCCAACAGAGATACAACCGTTAATTCCGCCACTGTCAGAATCCCGGTCATATCCCCATTGTGTACCCCCTTTTATCCAAGAAACATTCGAAAAGCTAGGTAAAGACCCCACCATTGTCAGAGCCCAAACTAATCACCCCCACTCGGAGTACCCAACAGAAATACAACCACTAACTCCGCCACTGTCAGAGTACCGGTCAAATTCCTGTTGTGTAACACCCAGTCTATCCCAGAAGATACAGCGACAGACGCCGCCCCTAACAGCGTCTGTGCCATACCCCCTGTAGCCGCAATAAAGTAGATTAAACCCAGTTGAAAACCCCATTACCACAGTATTCCTAACTCGGGAGTACCCAACAGAGATACAACTGTTAACTCCGCCACTGTCAGAATCACGGTCATATCCCCATTGTGTACCCCCTTTTATCCCAGAAATGATAGGTAAGCTAGGTAAAGACCCCACCCCTGTCAGAGCCCAAACTAATCCCCCCACTCGGAGTACCCAACAGAAATACAACCACAAACTCCGCCCATGTCAGAGTACTAGTCATATTCCCGTTGTGTAACACCCAGTCTATCCCAGAAGATACAGCGACAGACGCCGCCCCTGACAGAGTCTGTGCCATATCCCCTGTAGTTGCAACCAAGTAAAATTAAAACCTAATTGAAAAACCGACATCACAGAGCCATCGCAACAGTGTGAGAATAAAACCTAATTGAAAAACCCCTGTTCCTACAGTGCCACCCTACGATATATGAATGTACTTCCTAAACGCATCAGACGACCATCTACCTGCAGCTCTAATTTGCACATCTGATTCACCTCGCAATGCAGCTGATGTTGCTGCCCCAATTCTGAAGATGTGCCCTTTAAACACCCTCGGGCTTAACCCGCAAAACTCCAGTAGACGTTTTAGAAGCATATCGAACTCGCGACGTAGCATAGGTGTACCATCCGCATATGCAAATAGTGGAGCCACACCTGTACCCCTAAGAAGAAAAAATTCTCCGAGAAATTTTGCTATATAAATTGAAGTGCCCGCAACACACTGTCCATCGACCTGCAATGACTGAGGGCCCTGCCTACCGCTATGCTTAAAATGACGAAAATAAATAGTGATTAGGTCCCCATTCAGCGCTACATCTCGGAACCTAAGGCAACCGTGCATCAATCTGCCTGATCGAGGTACCATTTCCCCTATCCTTAAGTAAGCCCTGAAGGCGAGAACCATCATAGCCCGTAACATAGCACATTGATAATATGAGGTAAAGACGTGTGGGAGAGCACTAATCAGCTGTGTAAGTATTGGCATTGTAACGGGCAACCTGACATCATGCACTGTTCGCAAGTTCTGTGCCCCAGACAAAAGTTTGGCAATAATAAAATTCTTGGCTGGGTCCTGCAAACCATTAATTTTATGAAAATATGAAATGGCAGAGACCGTAGAAATAATAGACGCAGGCGCATACCCCGCATTATGTAAATGCGCAATAAAACCCATCATCATAGCAATGGGCACAGGTAACCGAGGAACAGAGCATAACGATTGAAAAACAATGACGCCTGCATCAGTACTTGGACGCCTGCATCAGTACTTGGACAGTGTCCCTAAGGCGGCTGGGGAGACGTGGAACGGCACCGTCGCTGGTTCGGAATTGGCCCATGGAGCCAGGGCCAGAAACTCGTCTATCTGACAACGAGATAATTTATCAGCGAGAGTATTGTCACGACCTGGAACATGGCAAGCCGTAAAGTGAATATTATAACGCAAGCAAGAAAGAATTAACTTTCTCATTAACACCATTACACAAGGTTCCTTGGACGTCTGCTTATTAATGATCGCGACCAATGCCTCATTATCTGTGTAGAAGCATACACTACTGTTGGTCCATGAAGCACCCAACGTCTCCACAGCCGCTACAATTGGATATAACTAACACTGTGATATTGAGGTCATTCCAAGAAATTGGCCATCTACCAGAAAACCACTCGGGGGCCACACACCGCCCCACAGCCGACGCCCCCTGAGGCATCCGTAAATAATTGCAAGTAATCCCCAGTAAGAAAGTTGTCATCCACGAAGAAGGCTTTTCCGTTGAAACTTGTTAAAAACTCCTGCCAAGTTAGCAGATCTAGCTTCACCTGTCTAGTCAGTCTAATGTGAAACTGTGGCCTGTTGACACCCAAAGTTTTATCAATTAACCGCCGTAAAAAACATCTTCCTGGGATTACATAACAGCTGAAGTTTAATACCCCTATGAGCGATTGCAACTCCCTTAGTGTGACTTTCTCCCTGCTCAAGAACGACTGCAACAATGATCTACACTGTGCTAGCTTATCATCAGGCAGACGTGCTTCCATGCTTACGGTATCTAACGTTATACCCAAAAATTGCAGTGTTGTAGATGGCCCCACTGTCTTCCCTGGTGTCAATGGGACACCAAGTTGCCCACATAGCTTGATAAACACCTGCATATCACTGAGACATTTAGCATGAGAACTAGCTAAAAACAGGAAGTCATCAATTATGTGAATCGCCTTTGTTACCCCTAATTTGTTCATAGCAACCCATTAAAGCGCAGTGCTGAAAGTTTCAAAGATGGAGCAAGAACTCGAACAATCCATAGGTAACACAGCATCCATGTAATAAAGTCCTCTCCATTGAAAACCTAACAAAGGCCGATCTGTCTTAGCAATAGGTATAATTCTAAAGGCTGCCTCTATATCTACTTTAGCCATGTAAACAATGTCCTCAGAATCCTTAATGAAAGAAATGGCATCTTGTATCGTTGCATATTGCACAGTGGAGAATTCCCAGGGAGTGTAATCGTTAACTGAATTACCATCTGGGTAAGATAAATTGTGAATCACTCTAAATTCCCCTGGCACTTTCTTAGGCACGACACCTAGTGGTGAGATCCTGTAAGCCAGATTAGCAGGTGGCACTGGAAAGGGACCTAAAATCCTACCCAGTTCTAATTCCTTTTTTAACTTTGAATCGATTACCTGAGGGAATTCAAAAGCAGATTTCATGTTTTTGACCTCTGTGTTCTGTATTGGTACGTCCAAACAACCTATTTCAAATCCTGAAGCAAACCCATTAACAAGATACCGGCTTTTTACAACATCTTCTTCTATGTGCCATGTCTGTCACAGGCGTTGGCGATCATGGCCCTCCATACCGCACGGTCGTGTGTAGTTTGTAGCAGTTCTATTGTGCTCCTTCCACACCATGTTGAGAGACTATCTATTATTTTTATTCTCTGGCGTCCTTTGGATCTTTTTCCTTCTATCTTTCCTGTTGTTACTATTTGTTCTAACTTTTTCTTTCTCATGACATGGCCTATAAATCGTGCTTGTTGTGTTCTAACTTTGTTGATGATCTTTCTTTTTGATTTGGCTGTCCTAAGGATGACTTCATTGCTTTGCTTTGCAGTCCATGGCTCTCGCAGCAATCTTCTTAAGAACCACATTTCAGTGGCTTCTATGTTTTTTTGTGATCTTTTGGTTATTGTCCAGGATTCACATCCATATAGCAATATGGGCTCTATGTAACATTGCAGTACACGTTTTCTCACTTCAATTGATATATTTTTATTTGTTAAAATGTTTTTCATGTGGTGAAAAGCTGTTTTGGCTTGAGCAATTCTTCTCTTTATCTCATCGTTGCATCGACCGTCGGATGTTATTAGTGATCCCAGATAGTTAAACGTTCGGACTTGCTTCAAAACAGTGCCATATGCTATCACGTTGCATGTTGGAGTGTAATTTTTCTTTGAGATGACCATGATTTCTGTTTTCTTTTTGTTCATGGACAGACCTTTTTTCTCACTTTCCCTTATTACTGTATCTAGCATCTGTTGTAGATCTATTTCGTTCTCAGCAATCAGTACCGTGTCGTCTGCATATTGTAAATAATTCATGTTGTATCCCCCTACTTGAATGCCTGGCATATCTTCTAATGTGCGTAAGATAATCTCACTGTATAGTGAAAAGAGATCGGGTGATAGGACACACCCTTGTCTTACACCACGTTTTATTTCTTGAAATTTATTGATGTCATTTTCTATTCGTATTGCTGCTGTTTGTTCCCAGTACAGATTTCTCACAACTCTCAGATCTTTCCCATCAATGTTCAAACTTTCCAGCATTGATATGATTTCTTCATGACGAACTCTGTCAAATGCCTTTGTGTAATCAATAAAAAAAAAATACAGATTTGTCTGCACTTCCAGTGCTCTCTCAATCAGTGTTCGTAGGATGTATATTGCATTATTTGTACCTTTATCTTCTACAAATCCACATTGTTCTTCAGCAATTTCTGGCTTTATTTTGTTTCTCATTCTGGTCATAATAATTTTAAGCAACATCTTGGTGAAGTGACTCATGAGACTAATTCTACGGTGTAGTTCACATTCAATCACACCTGGTTTCTTTGGTATTGCTACAAAAATGGATCTGGATAAATCAGTTGGGATTCGTCCACTGTCATATATTTTGTTCAAGAAGTCTGTTACTATATCAATACCAAATTCCTCTAAACACTCAATCATTTCAATGGTAATATTATCTGGTCCAGCAGCTTTTCCCTTTTTCATTGATCTGATGGCTTTTCGAACCTCGTCCTTCAATATAGGAGGACCATCAAAGTTCTTCTTAATTGATGGTCTTTCACCCCTTTCATCATCGTACAGTTCACCAATATATTCTGACCATCTCTCGAGTATTTTGTCTTTGTCCATTATTATGTTTCCTTCTTTAGATTTCAGGCAACCTGTAGCTGAGCATGTTCTTTTCCCTGTGATTTCTCTTATTCTAGCATGCATGGATTTTGTGTCGTGCTTATTCTTCTGTTCAATTTCTTTGCATTCTTCATTAAGCCATTCCTCTTTCGTTAGATTACATTTGGCCGTTATATCCTTGTTCATTGCTACATATGCATCATGATTTTGCTTAATTTTCCTCCTTTCATCCATCAACTTTAGAATATCGTCAGTCATCCATTTTTTCTTTGCTTTTCTGCATTGCCTAGGGATAGTTTCTTCTGCAGCCTGTGTTATTGATTCCTTCATTTGTTCCCATTGGTCGTCCACATCTTGAATGTCATTCAGAACATTGAAACTGTTTTCTACTGCTACATTGAATTTCTCTTTGATCGCTGAATCTGATTTTAGTATATTCATATCTAGTTTCAGGTTCCTTGTTGCTCTTTTCCTTTTCTTCAGTTTCAATCGGAACTTGGCTCGCACTGGCACATGATCGGAATCGCAGTCTGCCCCGGGAAAGGTTTTTGCCACCAGTAGGGCATTTCTAAATCTTTTACTGACCAGGATATAATCAATTTGGTTCCGTGTACGGTCTCCTGGACTTTTCCAAGTCCAAAGTCTTCTTGGGTGTTGTTGGAACCAGGTGTTTCCTACAATCATGTCATGAGATTTTGCCCACTCTATTAGTTTATCTCCTCTCTCATTTCTGCTCCCCAGGCCATATGGTCCAACTATGTCTTCGCATCTTCCCTCACCAACTTTAGCATTAAAGTCTCCCATAACTATTACAATCTCCTGTGATTTGCAATGTGATTTTGCTAATTCAAGATCATTATAAAATGTCTCGTGCTCTTCATCAGATTTGTCTGCGGTTGGTGCGTACACTTGTATGATGTTAATGTTAAATGGTTTGCCACTGATTTTCACCAAGAGGATGCGATCCGATATGGTCCAGTATCCTAGTAAGCATTTTGCTCTTTCTTCATCCAACATAATTCCAACTCCTCTTTCATGTTTATCGCCTCCTGAGTAAATTATTGTGTTATTATCTGATGTCATCAGTCCTGCCCCTGTCCATCTAACTTCACACATTCCCATTATATTTATCCCCAATCTTGTCGCTTCTTGTTTGATTGTAAGCCAAGGAGGAGCAACTGCCGATGCTGCAGATCTAGCCGGTGCCACCTCCTGTCGGCTAGTCGAGGCGACCAGATCAGCTGTAGACGAAGGCATCGCCTGTCCGCTTGGACAGGCAGGGTGGAGGGAGCAGGCAGGGTGGAGGGAGCAGGCAGGGTGGAGGGAGCAGGCAGCATGACAACAGGCAGTCGGTCCTCATGCCTTCCACGCACCGTCGCATGCACTTCCTGCAACAGGCGATCGGAAGCATCAAGCCGATGCTCCCCTTGGCTTAGCTGCAGCTCTATTGCACCAGCAGCTTCTGGCACAACTTGCTGCAGGGCAAAGTTCTGGCTCATGCTGCACTCGGCTGGGGGCGGCCCAACGACACATGTGGTGGGGCCAGGGAAGTTGAACTGCTGTCATGCTGATCGTGACCGTGTCTGCCCTGGCACTTGACTTGACTGTCTGGTTGGCCACGGCTGCTTCTCTTAATGGGAGGCATCCTGTAACACACAAACTTGGACAAAAGTAAAACGGGTAAATTTCTTTCCCTTTTTTATGAAAACTCTTTGTCCCGTGACAATGAAATACTAAATAAACATACCAGAACATATTAGTTGCCCTCGAGAATTACTCTTGTATGTATATAATTATTATACACACGTGTTACATACAATATACACATATAATGTGCATTGGCTATTAAGATATTATTTGTTGGGAACACAGCCCTCAAAAATTACTTTACGCACATGCATAGGCCATTGGCCGCTGCCAATAAAATATTAATTCTTGGGAACACTGCCCTCAAGAATTACTCAATGTGCAAGGATACTAGTTACTTGTGTTAATAAAATATCAGCAACCCAGGAATAATTAACATTCCTACAAAAATGAAATGTATGACATGTCCTGAGCCTTGCCACCCCAAAACATTTGCATTTGAATGCATTCCTGGAAAATGGCATTTGCATTTGATTCAAGTGAAACATTTGCATTCAAATGCATTGTCATGCATTTGTTAACAAGCCTGAGTACCGGTACGATGAGACTTAACACGTGGACACACAGACATACTCAAGTATCAACATCTACTTCCATATCAGTGACCACGGTTAGTTGCATGGTGCACTGAGAATAGCCTTTGGACATTCTCCTACAGAACTCGTCTGTCTTGCCACGTTTCTATGAACATCATTTCTCTCTCCATCTATCGTAGCGGTCCCTGCTAGATAAAGGGGGAGATACCAATTAAATAAGTCACAACAAGATCAAGTAAACTAGAATCAATATTTATTATACTCTCTATCTCTTACTCTCTATATATAATTACTAACAACCCACCGTGAAATCACATCCACAGAGACTCCTGACCAGTTACGACCCGGTGTGACCACACACCCACACACACCCACACACACACCCTGCAGGCTCTCGCTCCTGCCTACCAACTCCCTCATTTTTCCCTCTACAATTCTCTATCTAAACTAGCCCGACTACTGAATTTAAATCAACCAATGGGGGGCTTCATCTTTCCTGCCTAGTACACCCAAAAAGCCATCTACTAGACTACAGATAATTAATAAGTTAATAATTAGTTTAACATGTGGTTTCTCTAAGACTCCAACATTCCTTTAGAGACATGTAATTACTATTCTTATCTTGTTTATCACAGAGGGCAAGCACTACTGTGGGTGGGCAGCCCTACTGTGGGTGGGCAGCCCTGCCCCCTGCATGTTATGTCATTTAATTCATCACTCACTCCTCTAGCATCTAATCACTAATGTTCATTCATAACCTAATGTAACCTAATCAATATAATGAGTCCTGCCACATCATCTCCTCCTCCATAAAAAGTTTGTCCTCGAACTTGAATAAAATTAGATATATCACAAGGTAATGACTGATATTTAACAGGAATTAGTAAAATATAGAACAATTATTTGATGTTCCTTTACATGTCCCTGCCTTTGCTGTGAATTGGCAGAATACAGATTTCTGAAATACAAGAAGCATGTTATGCTGTATGTCCACACAGTAGTTCCAATGTCACTTTCCAGCGTGGCGTTTAAATAATTCTTTCCTGTGCTGGTGATACAGTTCATCTTTAACACAGTTCACTATACATGTGGTGTAGTACACAGGATTGTCCGTAAACAGTAAATATGCGGTGGCCATTTCATAATTCTATCGAAAACTAGTACCATAAACATAATCAGTATAGCAACTAACAATATATATATGACTGACATGTCATAATTCCTATACATAGTTCAAACATGAAATGCACTATGCACATGTATGTTATGTAGCGTTTGCGTCGAGCGGTCGGCAGGGAAGCGTACGGGCACACGTTCACTCACTCGGTCGTACTAATGATAAGTCAGGTTATACGTTTTCACAGTTTATTATATGCGGAAAACCCTACCAATACAAGATCTAATACACAGTATACGGCTATGTCTGCTAAATACTACCCAGTTATAAAGGTCAGAACAATAGGTTCAGACGGCGGCGGCCTATATACAGCAACCGGATTCTAGGTGTCAGAACGATAAGTCAGACGGCGGCGACTTCTATACAGCAACCAAATTATAACGGAGATATTCTAATTGTCCGAACAATAAGTCAGACGGCGGCAGCTTATATACAGCAACCGAGTTACTCACCGAGTCTGCGAATAACTGATTGTACTGCGAGAGTCTGAGTACTTCTCGCAGGGCGCTCGGTGACAGTGCTTCACGAGAAACGTTCCTCCGGCAGTGTGCCCCAGTAGTCGCCACGATTATCCACAAATCTCCCTTATTTATACTGCTAAAACCATAGCCTTGGGTGAGACGCTGACCCTTTAGTTATGTCATTCCCAAAGTCTACGGGTCTCTAGAAATCTTGTCATGGTGCCAGTGAACTTATAGTAACCTTCTGAACAAAGGCCCTCTGTATAGGGCTCTCGCCTCCCTAAAACCAGATGGCCTCAAATGTAAACAAATCCCCCACCCCAGCTATAGTCATTTGCATATAAATTGGCTTTTCGGAGCCTGTACAACATCCAACAATTAAGAAGATTGATACCATGTGCCTTATCATTCTAAATTCTCTACACTACCCCCCCCCGCCATTTAAAATTTTGTCCCGAAATCGTAATAGATAACATACATGCAACAATAGATAACACACATGCAACAATAGATAACACATGTGCAACATACAATATACAGCTTTCAGTAGTAATGCTGAAATAAAACAGTCGATAATCATCAATAGTTCAAAGTTCTGAAAAGGCAAATATGTAATGACGGTCGAGGTCTAGGTTGTAAAATGTTCCACGTTTTTATAAAATGTTCACGTCTGTGTGGCGACGGCTTCCGTTTCCCTTGCAGTCGGGGGTGTCACCCACGTTTGCGTTAGTTGGTACCTTGTCCCGTCGGGGAGGATTGCTGTCTCAGTGTAGATGACGGCCGCGGTGCGAGTGCGGGTGACGGCCAGTTCGACGGGTCGCCGTCGAGCTCTCCGACGATACGTCCGTAGGTGTGCAGCGATAGCGCCTGACGACGTCACCGACGGCGCCCCCAGAAAGTGGAGCCGGGGATCAGGCAGCTCGTCTCGGTAGCGCACCGAGGCATCGATCGAGGCGATCTTTATCGGTGCGAAGGCGGGGCGGCCCTTGCTCCGCGTCGCATCATCGACTACATCGTGGTTTTCCCCCTCTCCCGGGAATAGTTCCGGCAGCCCCGGCACGACCCGAGGGGGGGTCAGTGGTGGCAGCCTCGGATCAGCGTCCGGTTCAGCCTCGCTGCTTCTGTCGCTGCTCTCGCTGGCGCTGTCACTGTCACTGCTGCTGTCGTTGGTGTTGTCGCTGTCACCGGTCGACGGGAGACGGGGCCGGCAAACCAGCACCGTCTCGTTCGTGGTGAGGCCAGTGGTTACAACAGGTCCTCGCTGCTGGCGTCTGGCTTTCAGGGCCGCGATTCCACAGGTGCGGTCCTCTTCGCTCCCGTGCGCCAGCAGTAGGTGGCGTTGCAGCAGTTTCGGTGACCAGAATCTGGCCGGGCACATGTCGCAGATGCTGAGCATTGCAGCGGGCGGCATTCTGCAATTAAGATTCCTATTTTTAGACGACTACATACTACTGTTCTACAATTATCAGTTCATTGCTCCCACCCAAATCTCCTGGGTGGTTGACGGAGCCGTTTCCCTCTTCTCTCTATGTAACTAGCCAAGGGGACCTCAGGGCATGTCCCTGCCGGTGTCTCCTCCCCTTCTACTACCCCCACTTCACTGTCTGACGCCGGGTCGTCTAAGTGCGGCCTGGAGGTAAGCTCCTCATCTGGCTCTGAGAGCAGCCAGTTGGGTGGCGTATCTGAGCCGCAGTAACTCTTCAGGTCATCCATGTGGACCGTTATGGGTTTTGACCTGGAAGAACGCTGAATTGTGTACGTCACTTCCCCAGGGTGGCTGGTAACAAGGTATGGCCCCGTGTAGGGGAATGCCAGTTTGTTCTGCCCTTGTGATGGAGGGTAGAACCTTAGTACCCAGTCCCCTACTTTAAACATGCGGTCTTTGGCGCATTTATCATAATAGCGTTTCTGCCTACTTGCGGCTTTCCCGAGATAACTTCGAGCTAGCTCGAAATTGTGTTGCATCGCATTTCGTAGCCACTCGGTGTACTCTGTTTGACAGCAGTATTCGCCCAGTTGGTCTGGTGGTGTAAGCATGAGGTCGATTGGGACCTCATGCTTACTGCCCAACATGAGTCGGTTTGGGCTCGACCCCGTACTTTGGTGGATGGTGGCTCGATACGCGCACATGACATATGGCAGATGGTCGTCCCAATCCCCCGGATTATCCGCCGATAGCTTCGATAGCATAGCTAAAATCGTCCGATTTAGGCGTTCGACCAAGTCATCGGATTGTGGACGATATGGGGCAGTACGTGTCTGCTGAATGTCCAGTAATGCGTACAATTCCTTCATCAAATCTGATTGGAATTCACGCCCTTGATCAGAGTGAATTACACAAGGTGTACCGTATCTTAGAAACACTTCGGTGACAAGAGTGTCTGCCACGGTGATGGCTTTGTGGTCTGGCAGGGCAAATGCTTCGGTCCACTTCGTAAAGTAGTCCGATACGACAAGGATGCAAGTATTTCTGGCCTGTGACTCGACTGGCAGACTAAGAATGTCCATTGCTATGCGCTCGAGCGGAGATCCCACAGGATCTTGTCTCAGAGCTGCCCGACCACGACCAGTGCGTACGTTACGGAACTGACACGGACGACACTCGTGACACCACCTAGTCACATCTGCCAGAATGTCTGCCCACCAAAACCTAAGTTTGACATTAAACAAGGTTTTCTTCACTCCAAAATGCCCCGCCATTCTATTCTGATGGATGTGTTTAAACAACACATCCCTGATCTCTTTCGGAGCCACTAATCGTAACTTAGGTTCTGGCTGTCCGTCAATGCCACAGCTCTGTAAAGGACTTCGTTATGGATCTCAGTTTCGCTCCACATCGACCAATAGCGTCGCAGGGAAATTCCTTCTGCACGCATTTCTGACCAGTCTGGGCGACGTCCACTCTGTTTCCACCCCAGCACTTGACTAATGTCCCGATCCTTATGTTGCCACTCTCTCAGATCATCATGAGACCATGGCTCTATCCAGTTCTGCCCAAGTGTGTAGGGTTCATGTGGTGGGTTGCCAGCGGCGTCACCAGCCTGTCCGTGGGTCCCTACAACTCGGACCTGGCACTCATTAACGACATTTGTCGCTGGGGTGTCATTAGGGCAGGTACAACCACAGTCAGCCTGGTTTCTCGCATTTTGTTCCCTGCTCTCGTTTCGCTCACAGTAAGCGCACGACTCGCAGGGACGTCGAGAAAGGGCATCAGCATTGCCGTGTTTTCAACCAGGGCGATGTTGTATCTCTAAGTTGTAAGTCCCTATGACTTCCAACCAACGAGCCATTTGCCCCTCTGGATTCTTGAACCCCATTAGCCACCGCAGGGCACCATGGTCTGTGCGCACTTTAGTAGGGGTCCCGTAAACATAATGATGATAATGTTTCACAACCGCCAACAATTCCCGGCGGGTTACCAGTACCGACGTTCTTCCTTCGTCAGGACACGACTGAAATATGATATAACTCGTTCGACCCCATCTTGTATCTGGGACAGCACAGCACCGATTCCTACCCCGCTTGCATCCGTATCTAAGGTATACGGAGTTTGTGACACCGGATACCCCAGTATGGGTGCGGAAGTGAGTTTGCTTTTCAGCATCTCGAACGCCTGCTGACATTCGCGAGACCATACAAATGGTCTTTCCGCTTCAGTCAGGTGATGTAATGGCCTAGCGATGTCAGCAAATCCCCCCACGAATTTCCGGTAGTAGCTGCACAGTCCCAAGAAACTGCGAACCTCTCGAACATTGCTAGGAGTTTTCCAGTCTTTTACAGCAGCTACTTTCGTCGGGTCTGTGGAAATTCCTTGTTTAGAAACGACATGTCCCAAAAAGTTTACTTTCTCTTGGAAGAGACTACACTTCTTCGGGGATACCTTTAAGCCTGCTTTGCCGATGCATGCTAGAACGTCGTCTAGTCTGGATACGTGGTCTTCGAAGGTGTTACTGAACACAATTACGTCATCCAAATAGATCAGACATGTTTTCCAATGTAACCCCGCCAACACTCGCTCCATCAAGCGTTCGAACGTGGCAGGAGCCGAAACCAAACCCATACTCATAACTGTGAATTCATAGAGTCCCCCATTGCTAGTGCAGAAGGCTGTCTTCTTCGCGTCGTCTGGGTCCATAGCGACTTGCCAGTACCCGCAGAATAAATCTATCGTGGAAAAGAAATGGGCACCCTGAAGAGCCTCGAGCGAGTCATCGATTCGTGGCAGAGGATAGCTATCTTTGACGGTGATACTATTCAGACGTCTGTAGTCGATACAGTACCGCACCGACTGGTCCTTCTTTCTGATTAATACGACCGGGGCGGCCCAGGGACTGACCGAATGTCGGATTATTCCTATGTCCAGCATGCGTTTAACCTCTGCCTCAGCTTCTGCCCGAAGTGACAAAGCAACCCGTCTTGGGGGCTGCTTTACAGGAGCGGCGTCTCATGTGTTTATTTTATGCGTGGCGACATTGGTGCGTCCCATGTCATCGTTAGACTTGGCAAAGACAGTAGCATGTTTCGCTAATAGCTGTTCAATTACCACCCGCTGCTGTTGGGTCAGGCTACCAGGGGCAGCCTCCCACAATTCCCTCAGGTGATTAGGTAACCCAGACGGGGATCCGGCTCTGCACAGTCGCCAGCCAGGCCTTCTGGCTGGACGGTGAGTCCCCTCACCCGCTGTGCCTTGGGCAATTTGATAATTGCCAGTGTGGGTTCACACGTTGCCAGGACAGTGTTTCGATACAGTGTGGTTGGCCGGTCACTTAAGTTCAGCACTCGAAGCGGAACCAGAATGGCCGCTGCCTCTATGTTAGCGACATACATTTTCAGCGTGATACTCTGCGAGTCTATGGACGCAGAGATATCCACCTCCCCTATCACGGACACTTCGCTGCCGTCGGCCATTCGCAGTCGGCCGTGACAGGCTCGTAAAGGGGGGCGCTGATCTTCGGGAAGGGAGTCATAATACTGTTTCTTTAAAACAGTCATTGTAGATCCGGTATCTACTAAGCAATTTATGCTAACTCCATACAAGGAAAGCATCACATACAGGCTATCATAGTAATCAGAGGTCTTTCCTACATTGGTCTCCCCGGAAAGTCTATTAGCTGATGTCTGGACCTCGACATCAGCTAATTTAAGTTTCCCGAGTTTCGAACGTCCTGCCTCCACTCATACGGTCTCTGTTGCTTTCGGCTCGACACCTCCAGATACGTTTTTCTCTGGCTACTCTGTTCCGAGGCCCGCCTTTTCACGGGACACCTTTCACTAAGTCGCCCATGAGCATGGTTCCCGCATTCGTGGCAATTCTCTGTTCTATGCCACCCTGTCTTACGGACTCCAGGGGCTCCACGCTCCGCTGGCGTATGAGAACGATCTATCCTTGTCTCTACCAGAGAAAGTCGTTCAGCCATATGTTGCAACATCGTTGCAACGTCATGGCTGCCGGAACTATTGCTATCACCCCCAACCATTTCACAATCATTCCCTTTAGTGTGGCGTGTGGAACGCAACGCGTAATTTGGGCCCACTCTTCGAGACCGACCCATTTGGAAAGCCTCATATTCGAGTGCCAGTCTTAACGCGTCGTCAACCCCCTTTGGTTTTCCCTGGAAAATCGTCCACTCCATGTCCGCGTCACCCACAGCATCTGTGAACGCGTCACACGCCAACGCCTCTTTCACATCGGCGCTGGCATCAGGGTACGCCTTTCGTACCAAACGCTTTATATCTTGAGCTAATTCGGCAAGTGGTTCACCTCTCCGGCGTTGCCGAGCCTTCATTTGAGCCCGAAACGCTTCTGACTGGTGTTCTGGCTCGAAACGGTTTAACAGGGCCCGTACTAATGTTTCGTAGTTGACCCTGTCCGGGGCCTCCAGGTCACTCAACACACCCTGAGCCTGCCCACGTAAGCTGGTGGCTAGCTCCAAAGCACGAGTAGCTTCGTCCCACCTGTTCAACTCCGAAACCATTTCGAATTGAACCAGGTAATCACGACAGCTACTCTTGCTATCATACAACGCCGGGCTCTTGGGTTTTGGTGCGTTGACCTGACTAGTTGGCACGGAGACCTTAACGCTAGGTAGATGTGACACCACTTGACCTGCCGTGTTGTTAGTTGCATAATCCTGTCTACTACCCCAACGGTCGTTAACGGGCCAGCCGTCTGGCTGGAGCTCCCTGCGCTGGCCATAATGAGCCTCCCTCCGGCCCGTGTCATACACAGGACGGTAGGCGGTAACCATCGGCTGGTCCTTTCCTGGACCGCGCGTCTCGTGACCCGATAACAAACCGTCCACACCCCTTGGGGTTTGATAACGCCGAGAATAACTCGACGCCGGTATCTGAGGTTGTGGCACAATTCGGTTGGGTCCAGCTTCCCAGCCATATTTCCCTACCTGTCCTACATCAAATGGAGTTTCACGATAGACTCCTGTAAAGTTTACAGGTTCGTGACTTGGTCTGCTAACATGTTTTGGCAGTGTTCCGGCCAAACCACCCATGGGGATCTTTTCCGGGGATGCAGTAATCAAGGGTGACGGGACATATTTCATGTCGGCGCCCCGTTGATCACATATCAGATTATCGGACGTATCACACGCCTGCGATTCCAATGCTACCGAGGTCTGCCCCACGGTAGCAACACTATAACATGGCCTCGGATCATTGTCCTTGCGATCAGGTGAGAGCCGAACAGTTTCTCTGCTGTCCTCAAACCGAGAGTGCGCTCGGTTTCGAGTGCTCACACTTGCGCAAGTTTCGGGAAATAGTTCTAGCACTGAGCTTTCGAGCTCAGATCTACTAATTGCCGTTAACAATAGACCTTCTTCCCATGTCAACTGATCATTTTCTTCTTTCCACTGATCCATCTCCAATCTCAACTGATCCATCTCCAATCTCAACTGCTCCTCCTGCCATTTTATCTTTGACAATCTCTCTTCCAGACTAGCCTTTCTATCCCTCAGAGTCACTAATGCATGCTGCTTCTCTGCAACATTAGCCTCCTGTATAGACCTGTCTACTTCTGACCTGGTAGACGACTGCACCTGCTCCCTAGGGAGGAATCGTAACAGAACCTCGCTGTCTTGATCCTGAGTCCGCTCAGTGTCCCGAAGATAAGCATCAGTCACTGAGGAATCATCACCTTGTGTTGACATTTCGCCAATATTTCGCTGCCACCAGAGAATTAACTTCTCACTAATCTATCCTACTTTATTCTATCTGAAGCGAGTAAACGTAGCCCGTGTGTGTTCTTTTTAAATAGGATGTACAAAATAGAATATCCGAAACCGTTACTACGAAACGTAGAGGAATACTACCTAAATTGAAATCCCACCCCGGCTACCACCAATTGTAGCGTTTGCGTCGAGCGGTCGGCAGGGAAGCGTACGGGCACACGTTCACTCACTCGGTCGTACTAATGATAAGTCAGGTTATACGTTTTCACAGTTTATTATATGCGGAAAACCCTACCAATACAAGATCTAATACACAGTATACGGCTATGTCTGCTAAATACTACCCAGTTATAAAGGTCAGAACAATAGGTTCAGACGGCGGCGGCCTATATACAGCAACCGGATTCTAGGTGTCAGAACGATAAGTCAGACGGCGGCGGCTTCTATACAGCAACCAAATTATAACGGAGATATTCTAAATGTCCGAACAATAAGTCAGACGGCGGCGGCCTATATACAGCAACCGAATTCTAGGTGTCAGAACGATAAGTCAGACGGCAGCGGCTTCTATACAGCAACCGAATTATAACAGAGATAATCTAAATGTCCGAACAATAAGTCAGACGGCGGCAGCCTATATACAGTAACCGAATTCTAGGTGTCAGAACGATAAGTCAGACGGCGGCGGCTTCTATACAGCAACCAAATTATAACGGAGATATTCTAAATGTCCGAACAATAAGTCAGACGGCGGCGGCCTATATACAGCAACCGAATTCTAGGTGTCAGAACGATAAGTCAGACGGCGGCGGCTTCTATACAGCAACCGAATTATAACAGAGATAATCTAAATGTCCGAACAATAAGTCAGACGGCGGCGGCCTATATACAGCAACCGAATTCTAGGTGTCAGAACGATAAGTCAGACGGCGGCGGCTTATATACAGCAACCGAGTTACTCACCGAGTCTGCGAATAACTGATTGTACTGCGAGAGTCTGAGTACTTCTCGCAGGGCGCTCGGTGACAGTGCTTCACGAGAAACGTTCCTCCGGCAGTGTGCCCCAGTAGTCGCCACGATTATCCACAAATCCCCCTTATTTATACTGCTAAAACCATAGCCTTGGGTGAGACGCTGACCCTTTAGTTATGTCATTCCCAAAGTCTACGGGTCTCTAGAAATCTTGTCGGGGTGCCAGTGAACTTATAGTAACCTTCTGAACAAAGGCCCTCTGTATAGGGCCTCCCTAAAACCAGATGGCCTCAAATGTAAACAAATCCCCCACCCCAGCTATAGTCATTTGCATATAAATTGGCTTTTCGGAGCCTGTACAACATCCAACAATTAAGAAGATTGATACCATGTGCGTTATCATTCTAAATTATCTACAGTTATATACATGTATGACTAGAGTATCATCATGAACTGAAGTTATGTAAATTGAACATATAAATACCAGAATCATCTTATAATATAGTCAGTGATTAGTCACTGCTAATCATACATATATATATATGTACGTTAGGGGACATATTATTTCAGCTGATAGTCAGTTAATCTGTTAGCTTGCACCTAATGTACATCTTTGATTTATTCCTCATATACTACCACTAGAACTAGTTTTTTGTGTGTTTGTATGTGTTGTTATCAGAAACAAAGCTTCAGCTCTGTATATGTCCCTATTGGATAACTCTTTGTAGATGTAGTCCTTATTTTTGGAAGAACTTCGGTACATGGGATGGACGTTTCCTGTTTGTTCTTTCTGTCATCATGTGACGTAGGAAGTAGTCCCGTTGTATGTTACTAGGTACAACGTCTTCAGTCACCCATTCCGTTTTAGAAACATCTACCCACTTTGTACCATCGCTTGTCCTTGTAGCTTCTGGCACACAACACTCTCAATAACCGGTTGAGACTGGTCATGCACTTCCTGGTCAGTGCTGACTGGCTGCTTCATGTCACTAGTGACTTGTGTGTCACTTGTAACTACTGGACCTTGCTGTCCGTCCTGATTTAGACCTGTTTGCTCTGTGTTCCCTGGCAATTTAAACAGATCATGTTATGTCATTTAATTCATCACTCACTCCTCTAGCATCTAAACACTAATGTTCATTCATAACCTAATGTAACCTAATCAATATAATGAGCCCTACCACACATCCACCATTCCGCCATGTTGAAGGGCGGTGTGTAGATGACCACAAACAGAAATTGCTACACTGTCATTGGCCTCTACTTATCCTCTTTGTACCGTGTGGCACATAAGACTCCCACAAGACTTCGCCAGACCTGTCTGTCTTGGGCAGTACTTGCTCTGTAGGTGAACTTGTTGACGTATTTGAATCGTACTTACTTTTTATTTTATTTATGTTCTTTGTACCGTGTGGCACATAAGACTCCCACAAGACTTCACCTGTCCCCTCTGTCTTGGGCTTTCCTTGTTCTGTAGGTGAACTTGTTGACATGTTTGAGTCGTACTTTTCTTTTATTTATGTTCTTCGTGCCGCCTGTCTGTCTTGGGCTCTCCTTGCTGTTGTGCGGCTAGTGCCCCATGTCAACGCAGCAACCTGCTGTTGGTCATCCGTTGTTATTCGCCATGTTGTTTGTTGGTGCTGTTTTTGTTGGCAGGTAACTGTTTATCCTGTGAATGTGTACACTTCTCTTTTTCTTGACGAGGCAGATGCGTCGTTCTTTTGATACTTGGTGGAATCTGGTGTTGGAGATGGTCTCATGCCAGTTTACTGTGTATCTTTCTGTGTATGTGTGTACATGAAGTAATGGTGATTGTTGCTGTGTGTAGGTGACGCGAGTGCAAAGGACATTGACACCGCCATGAAGCTGGGTGCAGGCCATCCCATGGGACCGCTGGAGCTCGCTGACTATGTGGGCCTCGACACGACAAGTTTCATCATCGCTGGTACGTGTCTCATCAATGTAGTGTAGCTTCTCAGAGCAGTCGAGGAGTTGTACGAATGAACAGATCTGCCAGGGGGTGTATGGATTGGATAATGGACGTACTAGAGGGGTGAAGGCCTATTTGACCCTGCATTATCCTCCTGAATGTCACACTGCTATAATGTCACACTGCTATAATGTTATTCAATAAAAAATGCAGTAATGCGTAAAATATAAATTATGTAAGAACATAATAAGCATAGAGTGTAATCTTGGATTGTCATTCAGTGCTTGCTAATTCCAGTACATGTCGATTTAGGAGCAGTCTTCTCGATTAAATCCTACCTAAATAACAATCACAATCTGAGAGTTTTTTATTTGTTGGAATTTACTGTTAGGAAGCTACTTGTCCCCCCCCCGTGCCTGTTTATGTACTCATGATATGACAAGTAGCACCGCAGGCATGACCTGTATTCTTAATTATATTTGTACTTTGTGGCAAACTGGTTAAGACACATTATGAGAAGTGGAGAACTTTTGAAGCTGGGTCTATTCCATCAGTGTATTTTCTTTTACTGTGTTGAGTCACTGAGTATTCTTCATCTGGTCATCCACCATGGACATGACTGTATACTACAACTACCGTGTATTATTGTCAAACTTCACAGTCATTCATGGTTTAACTTTTTACAGGGTGGCAAGAGAAAAACCCGGAAAACCCTCTGTTTAATAAGATACCCCTGCTGGAGAAACTGGTGGAACAGGGTAAACTGGGGATGAAGAGTGGAGAGGGTTTCTACAGCTATAAGAAATAGGTACATATGCAATACGCTGCTCTGTCTGCAGGTGTATGTCTCATAAAGTGACTGTGATACACGAATTATAATTTTTTGACAGGATTGGTCTTGATTCTGGAAACTAGGGTGGTGGTGCCCAAGTCGCAGAGAGTTGCGTTTACAGTTTATTGTTTTGTGAGTGCAACATTCAAACTGGCAACAATGCTTTGGGCTTAGTAAACACAGTCTGGCCAGCAGTATACCTTCAATGTATGTATTGTTGTATTAAGAAGATTGTATTAAAAATGAGGAACAACCATGGTTGAGATGAGATGTATGTTAGTTTTGTTTTAAGCAATCATGCAGCTAGCATTTACACAATATGTACAAAATTTGTTTCAGTCAATGACACGTGTCTGTGTAGTTGAAGGTCTTAGTAATAAAAAATGTGTTTACATAGTCCAAATCTTAGTACAGCTGTAGTTAGCAACATATTTATACAGTAAAGCCTATTAATGTATCTTGAAGAACTTGACTATTGTTGTGATATGTTTCAGATATGCAGAGCTGTGCTGATGGGAGATTACATGCTGAAACGTCTTGAATCAACACAAGCAGCCGTTCATTTGATGTCCATGAAGTGACAGTTGTGACGACTACTAATTTATCTAGTTCTCAGAGTGAAGAGTGAGTGAGCTGTGGTGTGCATTTCTGTGTGTGTTTGCACAGATTTTACACAGGTGATGTTTTTAAAAACTGGAGTGTTTCAATTTCTGTGCTATTATACTTGTTCATTGTGCATATGTAAACTGTTTCTCTCTTTTTATGTACTTTTCTGGGTTTTTAACTATTTTCTCTTTTTCTTGCGGTGAAAGTTCTAAAGTGCATAGAGGTTATCAGTAGTATTGGTACTGAATATTTGATGTGGTAAAGGAGAGTACCAAATTATACAATCTAAACTCAGGAATTCTGCAACATGTCCAATGCAATTATGATTTTGTGTGGAATTATACCACAAAAGAAACTAGTATCTGTGTTCGCTGACATTACGCATTGTCTGCATTGTCTGCATTTGCAATAAAGTGAGAATTTGAACAATATTAATGAAGTCTTTCTCGTATTTATTTTTGTGTGGTATAATTTTTGGTGCCATAAGGTTAATTTGTAATTGTAATACAGTTGTAATTGTAATACAGTTGTAATTGTAATACAATATGTTTCAATGCAACTCGTCTGGGTGAACAAGACAGAGATAGATAGGGACATACCACATTACCTTTTACAAAACATTAGCAGCAGATTTTCTTTATACCATCTCACACGAAACATTAACTGATCACATGGGGGGAAATTCTTGAAAACAGGGTATAGTTTTTAGAAAAATCCACCCAAACCTGATACCCCTCAAATTCATGCAAATGTGTGTAGACTGATATTTAAACACTGTTCTACAAAATAATCATTTATATTTAGTTATTGCTACCTTGTGAAAGTTCTTATGCAGTAGTACTTGCAACATTAACTGACCTGGGCACAAGGAGGTCGGGTCACAATAAAGGAACAGTGTTTGTGTGATGTTCACTTAAAGTGAGGTCATATGAGGGTCTACTTAAGGTGGCAGTGAAATGATCATTGTTTTGGTTGTGACTGTTGTCGTGGTGTCGCGCTTGCATTTATCTGGGCGTTAAATTTTATCCGGGTGATGTTTATGTGCATATGTAAGGCATAATATTTGGCACCAGTAGATCAGGTAATGATAAATAATATGCAGTAGTTAAATATGCGTAATAAGCACTTGGTAGTCATTTTAAGTTGTTGATTATTGGGAATAGTCCATTTAAAAGTCACTAATACCTCCATCAGCATACTCAAGATATGGATAAAAACTGCACTCCTAATTTTCTTGTTGACCAAATTCTTATGTGAAACCATGCTTGTTCTTTATCGTCTTTGTGTGGCTCTGGTTGGCGGCATCCTCGCACGGATGGTTGGCGGCAAGCTGGAAGCCCTGTAGATATGCAAAGTTGGGGTCGATACATTTGGAATGCCAAATCAACACAAATTGTAATATTTCTTTGGCTATGCCAAGAACAAAACGGATGAAGATCAGTCACCTTCATAGGTGGTAGCCTAGTATGACATTTGAATGCTTATAATCATTTACCGGCAAAATGGTTTTCACGAGTGTGGGCGATAATATGGTAATTTGGGACCGTCAAAAACGATGTTGATATTTTTGGTAAAACTTGTATTTCTGAATAAAGCATATTTCGGTTCCAGTTAGGTCTGTATGCTATATATATACTAGACTAACTCTTTGTCTTTGACATTATCTTTACGACACTGGTGTGGTTTATTCATTATTAGTCAATTTAGATTTTAATGTTAAAACTACAATTTATAGAATAAATTTATCAGTTTATACTTTAATTATGAATTTAACGTCTAATATGAGTATGACATCATCGACGTTGTATTTTAAATAAAGATGCAAGCCTATTAACCGAGTTCCTTTTTCTGATAGTTAAAATTATAAAGCATTTTGCAAACATTTGTTATGGCTTTTGTTTGACATGTTGCCTTGTAACTTGTTTGTATGCTCCAATACCTCAGTTGAGCTCTTATGTGTTATGACTGACACACACAAGTTTATGGTTTTCTGGCTTGTACTTCAAACGTTATGAAGAGCTCTGATAATTCGAGGATGATAAATTTATAATAAAAATTAGATTGCATAAATCAGAAAACAGATTGATAATTTAATTGGGTTCTTTGTATTGGTACATCACCATTCCACCCCTTGTCAACTGAGTTGTCGCGAGTAGTTCTAGCTTGGCGGCAATTCAGTCCAGAGGACTCGGGTCGACGGGGGTGTGGTGAGGTTCCCGAGTTCCAAAATGGCCAAGTGGTTAAGGCGATATAACTAGCAGACCGAAGCCCCGCAGCAGCGGCTTGGTCTTTTGTGAATACTGTGGCCGAAGCGGGCACACTTACACTAATTGTTGGAAACGTGCTGGGGACATGCGCCGTACTACAGATCAGACAGAAAATCGGGCATACGGGGGGCAACCAAATTCTAGCGCAGGGGCAAACGCACTGCGGGAGGGCCCGGTAACACTGGGTAGGTCAAAACCCCGTAATCATCAGGAAAACAAATTAGCCCTATTGTTGAACGTCATGCAGGCGGGCGTAGTAACATAGACTCTGTATTAGTTGACGCCATCGTTGGTAAGACACCAGTAATTTTGTGTTGTATGTCAGGCGAGGACACCAATGTGGATTTAGACATGACGTAACGATTTTACAGGAGTGGTGGTTCAATAACCATTTAATGACGTCAGTCAATGGTTTAAAGGACGCATCAGCGTGGTTACGGCTGGAAGTAGCCAATTCTCTATACTTTCCCTATAATAATATTTATAGAGCGCAATATCCATAATATGCTCAAAGCGCTGTACAGTAAAATCCAATCAAGCGATTCAATGTATACTTATACTGTACCTGTGTATACAGTGACAGTGGTAAAGTTATTAAATTTGGTACATTTCGACTTGGTTGTGGCAACGTCTGTACTCTTGCATAGTGAATTATTGTCCTTATCTGTTTTGCGACTTTACGACCGCGACGGTGTTTACGTCTCGTAGACGAACGCTTGAATATGCACAGTTGGTGAAGTAGAATATATTAACACAGCAGGTCACCGGAGATCTGGTATACCTGGTTGCATTGGCGGCAATTGACAACAACCGTGTCCTGGAATAACGCACCACAGATGCCATTGTTGACACACACGTGCTGAAGTTCCCTATATACTGTATATAGGGTACTTCACTGCCGATATAAATGTGTTGGGCACAGTCGTTAAGAACAAAGCTATTTTCGTGCAGAAAGATCCACCAGGGCTTATCCCCCACCGACCAACATGTGGAATACTGGGTATGAATGTTTTGGGTGACCTGCCAGAAATAAGAGAACTACTTCATGCTATTGAGACCCATGATACTAACCTAAAACAGGATATCGATGGAAGAGTAGTGAAAATTTCAGGTGATACTAGTGTTAAGATACCAACATGGTCGTCGTGTAACGTAGCAGTATCACGTCAACATTGCACCGGTAACGGTCTACTACTCCAAACTTATTTAGTAGGTTCCATCGATGGACATTTCGAAGTAACTGTCCTTAACTCAGGTCAAACTGCAATAACATCAAGGCGGTATCTGTTACTGTTGGATTATTAGATCATCGTACTGTAATTATTTAGTAATATAAGCACAATAATTTATTACCTTCCGACCGATACATGACATTAATGTAGACATTCTTCGAGAAGACCTTACCAATTCAGATCGCTTAATTCAGCCAAAAATTACATTGTGTGAGCTAGTAAACCAGTACTACGTTACACTAAGTAATCTTCTTGATAAACATGCCCCCAAACAAAGTAAAAGTTCGTCCACCGTCACCATGGATGTCATTAGACATAGTACAAGCAAAACGTCGCCGTCGATATCTTGAAAGAATTTAGCGACGTATCCGTTCACCACTTGATCAGTCCCGCTATACTAAGCAGTTACATATGTCAAAACAAAAAACAGACTATTATACGAATTTAATATCAAAAATTCTGAAAAACCGCCAAATGTGGAAATCCATCAATAATGTCCTTCATCGGGAGAAACCAAAAGTATTGCCTGATACCTCTTCATTGGATACATTATGCAGCATGTTTTCAAAATACTTCACGGATAAGATTGCTTACATTCGATCACGTTTTGTTATTAATGATGTTGATTACAAGTTTATTGAACAGCCGGTTGTTGATATGACACTGCAATGTTTTACACCTGCAACTACAAGTGAAGTTAGCACTATCATACAAAAGTGTCCTAACAAATCGTGTGGTCTTGACCCTGAAGAGTTGCATTGATCAACTGGTTTATCCTATTACAAATAATATAAATATGTCAATGAATGCAGGATGGTGTTGTTTTACATGAATTCAAGCAAGCTCTTGTCAATCCTCTCATTAAAACACTGTCTGTGCAAAAATGACCTTAACAATTACCGTTCTATCTCAAATCTTACTTTTTGTAAAAAGTATTGGAGAAGGTTGTTGCAAATCAACTCCATGAACACATTTATTCACAGCATTTATCAAATGATCTACTTCTTAAAATACACAATGACATTGTATGCAATATGGATAATAGCAAATTGACTGTTCTCACCTTACTAGATCTATCAGTTGCTTTTGATGAAATAGATCACGACATTCTTTTACATCGCCTTAATATACATGTTGGTATATCTGGCATGGCTCTTCAGTGGTTTAGTTCATATTTTTCAGACCGTTACCAAAGCATTAACATATCTCCATGGCTCTCTGTCTTGTCCAGAACATCTTCCATTTGGTGTCTCACAAGGTTCTGTCCTTGGTTTTGCTTATACACTACATCCCTTAGTCGAGTCATTACTAATCATAATATAAATCATCACTTGTATGCTGATGACACACAGGTGTATATATCACTTTCACCAACTGATACACAAACATCTCTATCAACTTTAAATGATTGTCTCACTGACATCTTGCTGTGGATGGAAGCAAGTAAATTGTAGCTAAAACCAGATTAAACTGATCTAATTATTATTGGCACAAAACAACAACGAAACAAGGTTGTTAACTACTTTCCAGTTAAATGGCTCAGTAATGATACATCACCATCAGATACTGTTCGTAATCTTGGTGTTATCTTTGACAGTGATTTCAGCTTTAAGCAGAACATTTCTCAAGTATGTAAATCCTGTTTCTACCATATACGTGATTTCCGCCGAATTCGGCGTTATTTGTCTTCACCTGTCGGGAGGATCTATACGGTAGATGTAGTCGACCGGAATCCGGAATACTTCGTTGATTTCGAACAATTGGATGACGGCTTGCGAGTATCCCTGGAACCACGACAGGTAACTGCTACTACACGACAGGTAAGCAGCGGGCACTGTAAATATACATCCGATGCGTCACCCATTGACCCTGGGTACAACTGGATGCAAGAGGTACACGTAGGTGAAAGACCGCCAATAGACAAAGATCGACTAATGGAACTATTGCGTAACAATCAGCAAGTATTTGCCCAGGACGAGAATGACGTTGGATTGACCGACACAGTTAAACCGAATATACACCACAGACGACAGCCCTGTTAAGGCGTTAAGGCTGCCTATCGTCGCATTCCACCACCTCAGTTTGAAGAAGTTAAGGCGCACATTAAAGATCTAGTCCACAAAGGGATAATCAAGCCCAGTCAGTCGGAATTTGCGAGTCCGATTGTTATTTGTCGGAAGAAGAACGGTAAGATTAGGATGTGCGTGGATTATCGCAGGCTTAATACCAAGACAAGAAAAGATGCGTTTCCGCTTCCCCGAGTGGAGATCTTCGACCGCCTGTCGGGAGCAAAGTATTTCTCGACTGTCGATTTGAAATCGACCCATAATCAGGTGGAGATAGACGATGTTGATCAACACAAGACAGCGTTCACGACCCCCATGGGGTTGTACGAGTACAAGAACAGGCTTTGCAATTCACCAGCAACTTTCCAGAGATTAAAGCACATTGTGTTCAGGGAAGAGATGCGTGAAAAAGTACTTATTTTATTGGATGATATAATCATCTACTCCTCTACCACCGAAGAACACTTTGAACGACTGAATTTGGTGTTCCAACATAATAGTAAGTTTATTTTATGGCAGCCATAGAGGCTGAAAAGTACAATATGTACATTAAAATTGATAACACATTTAAATAAAGTAGATTAATAAAACATTAAATGGAATATACAACCTAAATAAGTTATATTATAACTAATTAAACTGTATAATTTGCGTATAAATAAGTAAATAGAATAAATAACTAAAACAAGATGCACTGTCAATTGCGAGTAATTTGTAGGAAATAAAAACTGTCCGGTTACTGCCAGTGATACAGTACATAAGTTATAAGAGTTCTTACAGCGTTCGGTCTTACACCGAGGAGCACTGTACACACGTGCGTTTCGGATTGCGTATGGAGGTGTCCGGGATGGAGGCAGTAGATGGTGCAGTTTGTAGTTAGGTTGTTGTATGTCCGTGAATAGAGTTCTGCACAACGTCTCCCTCCGGTCTGCTAGCGTTGGTAGTCTCGCTGTGGCGATGGCTTCGACGTAACACACGTCATGGAATATTATCCGCATAGCTCGTCTTTGGATACTTTCCAGCTGCTTGGATTATCTCTAATGAATGGGACGCAGTAAGGGAATGGCCAGTACCTGAGAATGCGAGAGAACTCAAGATTTTCTTGGGAACAGCGGGATATCACCGACGTTATATTCATCACTTTTCACAGTTGGCATCACCTCTGTATGAATTGTTGGGTCAAGATTCCAACAAAGGAAAGAAAAGAAAACCAGGTAGAAAGTGGAATTCAGCCAAACCGGTACCGTTTCTGTGGAGGCAGGAACACCAAGAAGCAGTTGATTCATTGAAACATGCTCTTACTAAAGCTCCAGTCTTGGGATTCGCTGATTTCACGAAACCGTTCATTCTGGAGACAGACGCCAGTCACCAAGGACTAGGGGCGATACTACTCCAGGAACAGGAGGGGGAAACCCGAATTATAGCATATCAGTGGCGTAGTCTCGGGGGTCCTGAGAAGAACCGAACAGCTTAACAGCTCTATGAAAATTAGAGCTGTTAGCAATCAAATGGGCAGTGACTGAGACATTCCGCGACTACTCGTTGAGCGTTCCGTTTGTAGTATATACCGACAATAACCCACTGCAAAGCTAACGGCGGCGGAACACCACTGGCACGCAGAGCTAGCCAGATTCAATTTCAGCATTCGCTACCCTTCCGGACGACGTAATGCATCGGCGGACGGTCTGAGCCGGAAACCACTTCAGACTGAAACAAGAGTGCCATGCGATTTGCGCCAGAAGTAAATCAAGGCAGCAATCTGTATCACCACAGCACAGGTGCGCTATATACCCAAGCATGTAGAGTCGCCGGTCCTACCATGTCTTAGTTCGGACGAGATCCTGGAGGCACAACGTTGTGATCCGGTTTTGGGCCGAGTCTGGCATTACATCGACAGAAGGCGAGAATCGACAGGCGGAGAAACACGGAAAGAACAACCGGCAGTAGAGAAACTGCTACAACAATGGGACCGCATTCAGGTCTGCTCCGGAAAATTGTGCAGAACCCTGACAGACCCAATGAGTGGAGAAAAGGTAAGCCAGTTGTTTTTACCGCGTGCAATGAGGGAGGAGGTATTACAAGAATTACATGATCAGATGGGACATCAAGACATTGGTAGGGGAAGGGCGGGCAAGTGAAACCTGTAGGTAAAACGAATCACGCCCTCTAGTACTCATAACGGCCGCGAGCTAGCAGTGTCATTGATATGGGTATTACGTCACCATCCCCTGCATATACTCCATGCATTCGAAGTCGACCACTCAACGTCAGTACGATTCAAGAGAAGAAAGTAAGTTTTTCACCATATTCCTTATAATTTTTGCAGTTTGTTCTTTTCCTGAATAAAGTTCACGTATTAGAGACTTCCAAGTGTCCTTACTCCCAGTGCTAGACGTTACATGGTACTGTAAATTTCGACATAAAACTTGGCTCGATAGCTCTACAATAACCCACCAGGTGGCAGTTCGTCCGCGCCATGTGCTCTGGGCAAAAGGAACCGGGCAAGAGGATCCACGTGTGGGCAAAACGACATCCTTTGATGTGTTTGGAAGTTCGACCGTTGTTACAGAGTCTAGGTACTTACACAACCTTTTTAAGTGACAAACTTTGGTATCCGATTCTCAACTCTTGAGGATCAGTTTTGTACTTTGAAATTTGCTCGAAATTGCAGATTTTTTTTCGGCAGTGTAATTGGACTTGTTCAATAAAGTTCTATCGGTTCGCTCACTCGGGGTTCCTTTTACCCGTGGGATCGGGCAAAAGGAAAATTTTACACGCCCTTGATTTTTTATTCACAGCTCCGAAACGAAACAGGCGACACGATTTAGACCAAGTTTATTTGATAGCCAGATAAATTCCCCTTCTATCCCAACTTTAGCAGATATCACTAATTGTTAGACAACCGATACAGGAGCGACGGCGCTTAAGTGGTTCCGGCTGCCCTCCCTTCCCCTAGAGTTGAGAAGCTAGTATGAACAAGGTTCTACTGGCCGAATATGCGTTCAGGCATCCTGAATTGGATTTCGAAGTGTGATCGTTGTAATCTTGCAAAGATGCCACATTTGAAGGTACTGACTCCAATGCATAGTATTGTGACAAGGGGCCCATTAGAAGCGATCGATATCAAATTGCACAGTAACGACACCCTCCAATTACAAACGGTTCATGGAGCCAACCTGGACTTGGTTGACTATCATCAGGCTAGACTGACAAGTGCCTATGTATGATGGCCGAGAAGGGCCATCGCGTTTTTGTGTGGCAACCTGCAGCGCCATGGAGCGATGACGCGATGCGCGATGCTATGGGCGATGCGATGAGCGATGCGCGATGCGATGGGCGATGCGATGGACGATGCGCGATGCGATGCGATGCGCGATGCGATGGACGATGCGCGATGCGATGGACGATGCGCGATGCGATGGGCGATGCGATGGGCGATGCGCGATGCGCGATGCGATACGCGATGCGATGCGCGATGCGATACGCGATGCGCGATGCGATGCGATGCGCGATGCGATACGCGATGCGCGATGCGATACGCGATGCGATGCGCGATGCGATGCGCGATGCGATACGCGATGCGCGATGCGATGCGCGATGCGATGCGCGATGCGCGACGCGATGCGATGCGATGCGCGATGCGATGCGCGATGCGATGCGCGATGCGATGCGCGATGCGATGCGCGATGCGATGCGCGATGCGATGCGCGATGCGATGCGCGATGCGATGCGCGATGCGATGCGCGATGCGATGCGATGGTATACATTATAAAGGTGCCGCAATGAGCATGCGTACGTCGAAAACGAGACTTTGGCAGCCATTTGTATTTTATTAAACGCATTCCTTTTTATGTTCAGAGCATGTGATGATGGCTGATGATGCTGACTGTACGTATACGGTTACACATGTAGTTATTGTGCACAAAAGATTATGTGATTGTACTTCTAAATATTGTCTCGGACATCTACTGGGATTGAATTTAGCCAAACAAAAACAGGCAGCCTCTTCGCAAAAACTAGACTAGGGACTGAAATAGATTACTTTATAACATGAAATATGTATCTATTCAATATTTTAATTGTTAAATAATTATTGTTTCCATCTGGATATCCCTGATCGCAAATATAAACACTATTTTGTGTGCCTGCAGACACGATGAACCAGGGATGGTTAAGGTATTTCTCAGTTTAACATTAACCAACAGTTTTGAAGCCTATTTGTTTATATTTATTAATTAATGACATAATATCTGTTTAGAATGCAAACATGTTATTTATGCCTTATATAAATTAAAATATAAACTTTTCATAATTTATGCTTCTTGATTTACTCCTCGGTCTCCAATACTTCCATGTCTGGAAAAAACTGACACATATTCCGTGAGACGTTCTTCGATACAAATGCAGTGATGTTTAATGACTTCATCTGGGTTCCGTAGTAGCACATAAAAGCAGCGTTGCGCCGAAATACAAGTACGAATAACGCGGTGTCAATAAATAGGCCCGCTCAAATCAGGCTACCAGCTCTATTGGACAACGTAATAAACAGCCGAAATTGACAGGAAGTTAACTTGTAGTAGGTCTACTAGGAGGTGCACGATGCGCGCGGTGCGTCTACAATTCGATTCACTTAGGGGTCATCTCAGAACGTCGATGTCCGATATCAGACGAAATTACTTTCATCTTGCCTCAGCCCCCCCTCTCTACCCACCTCAGACGATCTTTTAAACATTAATATGATGACACCAGTATAATTAAGAGTGTCGGTCGATGTCCGACGCCAGATGAAACTGCCTCAGACCCCCGTCCCCCAAACAAAAATAATTTCGCTTGATATCGGACATCGACGTTCCGAGATGATCCCTTAGCAAAAATGGAACACTCTAGGAACAACGATTCGCTACCTGGTTTGTGCATTTTATATGTAGGTTTGGTAAAATAATGAGAGACAATACTATTTTAGTTTACGATTTAGATATTTTATTATAAACTAAAGACACCAAAGTTTAGTAGGGTATTTGTTTTATTTATGTAAGGCATAATGAACATGATATGTACACCTATGAAAATATATCATGTCATTAATGAATAAATATTCAAGAAATGTATACTTCAAAGTCTACGGTTAATGTTCAACTGAAAAATGCCATCAACATCCCTGTTTTTCATGTGTGGAGGTACATAAATTATCGTTTATATTTTCGATCAAGGATATTCAGATGAAACCAAAAATTAAATGGGGAGTGATAGAAGAGGTACACACCTCATGCTATGAAGTAATTCATTTTTGGTCTCCGGTTTTGGTGCGAGAACCTAGATTACATTTTCTAAAGTGATTGCCCGCATGCCCCCATTTATCTTAATCTAAACTCAATCGCATTAGGCTTCTATCATAATATTTAGAAGTACAATCACATAATCTTTTGTGCACAATAACTAGATGTGTAACCGTATACGCACACTCAAAGTCATCATCCATGGACACATGCGTTGAACATAAAAGGCATCCAGTGTGTTGCCTAAGGTCACGAATTTGTTCAAGCCCAGACAACAAAGCCAAACCCAAAACACTGGTGTCGGAACATGGTGGATATTTGGTGGGTTGAGGCTCTCCAAAACCTCGATTTGCACTCCCCCTCTTGAGGCTCGCCAAAACAGCCACATTAAGGTTCTCCAACATCACAATTTGCACACCCATTGAGGCTCGCCAAAATAACTCCATCTTCAGGCTCTTCAAAAACCTCGATTTGCACCCCCCCAAATATCTACATTGAGGCTCTCCACAAACATGAATTTAAACTCCTCATATATCCCTGTCTGTCAGGGGTGAAACTGGCCTCGATTCCGATGCTCGATGTCTGATTTTTTATATTTCTCTCGCTGATCCTGCACAGCTCTCTCCACCAGATCGTTCGCTCTCGTTTTCCACCTTTCTCCCAATCCTTCAAAATCTCTTTTTCCATAGTCTTCCCATCGCAGTCTAGTTCTTCTTCGCCTCCTTTTCCTTCCAGTCTCCGTGCATCTGCTCTCTTTGCCATCCGTTCTTCTCCCATTTTCTCTACAAGTCCTGCCCATCTTAGTTGGCTCATGCTTATGCTTGTTCAGAAACAATTGTGTCGACTATTCATATCAAAGACACAATTAACCACAGGCGCAACTACGACCAGACGATGTAAATAAGTAGCATCATTCTAGTCCAATGCTGCAATTTTGGGAGGTGGTGCTGTTCTAATTATAGCTCCCGACCCAGGGATTATCGTCTCCACAGACGCACCGACTTTGACACATCATGTAATCCACTTGCCAGACAAGAGATACAATTAACCGAAAGTGCTACTTAACCCCCACTTTAGTGCATCGGCACTTCCAGGTGTAAATTACAATTTTGATATACTCGTTTGTGCTGAATCATATAGAAAACGACATTGCTCTCTAGTCTAAAAAAATTCAGTTGTGTTACATCCGTGTAACGTAGCTGTTAAGGTGTATCAGAATGGGACGAGGAAAGGCGAATGTGTTTTTGGAGGACAATATGTCGCAAAACATGTTGTTGTTGTCTATGGAAGTTCCCATAGAAAGCAAGATTATACATCTCAACAATAAAAATATTGAATGAGTATTGGTTTACATTATTTATTCATTGTAAATACGGAGAAATTACATTATCACATAAGTATGTATGGTATCAGCGGTATGCATGGTAACAGTAATTAGCATCACACGTTTTGCTTTCGTAAACACATTATATCACACGTCAATTATATATATATATATATATACAATTACAGTGAAATTACAATTACAGTGAAAACATGATGTATATCAGAAGTATCTTTCTTAGAAAACTGAACGATGAAATACTACGAGTCTCAAGGAATCATTTCAATCGATGAAACACCGTGCTTCTTTGTGCATATTCGTTAAATTAGTTTGCACCGCTAGTTTTATGAGAAATCATTAACACAGAGTATAGTTGGCACTTACCAAAAACGAACGAGCGTAAGACGCACACGCGATACGGTCATCCGAGGAAAACCAGACCTGCTGTATTTCTTGCCAGAGATTTATGGTAACGTAGCATTTAAATTAATGTACATTAATGCTATACAATTTGCACACATACGTATAAGGCATTTTAAGTTTACCGTGCATATTTGACGTACATATTTAATAATTGTATTCATCCCAAAGATCCCTAGCGGAGCGATAGGAACCTTTTTCTGAGTCACAACAGTACCATTAAGCAAACCATCATTACAGTATGTAAAATAAATTGATTATTGTCTATGTCATTAAAACATGCAAAATAGGAGTGAGAGTACATTATGAACAATTAGTATACGGTGAGAAAATTATATTTACAAATGAACAGTAAAGTAGGAATTAGCTTCACCTTATTAAACATAGGATACTATAATAACTTTTTGCAAACAACCTCTGTTTAGTTTTAGACAAGGTTATTGTACTACAAACAGCATCGATTTAAGCAATGTTTTTAAACACAAACATTGGTATTGATAATATAGTTGTTGTCTTCCCTAAGTTTGATTGAAACATTTGTACTGTTATACAATGTATGTTATAACAATTTACTAGCTGGTGTACAACGCTATATCTACTGTAAACTATAAAGTCGAAGTCGACAAGGAAGACATCAGACACATGAAGAGGATGTGCAGGAAACCCCGTGATTGAGGCTGTAGCGGAGTAACCACTGAGCTAGTCTTCCAGGGACTTGCACCACGCGTCATTGCTGAAACGCAATACATGTCATAAGTGGCGAACTTTAACTCGTAAACATGACACAGATAACAATACAAACATTTTCATGCGGTATTTCAAATCCGCGTTGACAATACGATTTTGAAAATATTTTTAAAATAATCATACATTTAACATGAGCTTTCTTTCTTCAGTCTGTTTAATTACAAATTGTTCGTCTAAAGAAAATGTGCTCATGGTAGAATGAGAAACCAATTGTATTTTCTTTATATTTAAGGGCAAATCGTTAACCAATAATTATAGGACACGCCATGTGGATCTACTGCATGTACCGATTTCTAAAACCAACGTATTATATAAAACCATTAGACGTCGAGGTGTTAAGCTATGGAATTATATAACAACAACAGTGGATTGTATATATGCACTGGCAACGTCTAAATGTCAAGAGATTTTTGTGAGTAAATAATGTTAGTGACTTATATAACTAACATTCATTGTTGCATTCTAATGCGTGTATTCATGACAATAGTATTGCTGTGATTTGGGTTGCTGATTTCCTTTCTTCAATTGCACAATCTGTTTCTTCTTCTTCTTCTTTTTATTAAATTATTTTACATGCACCATGGAATTACATATGTATTACATGTATTGAGAGGGAACATCAGCCACTCGTGGCTTTAAACTCTCATTACAGAAACTATAACAGTGTATGTATCAAATGTGCATCAAATATCGAATGTATTGTGTCATAGTTTATGTAATAAACCATCATCATCATGTCATCATCAACCTTGACAGACACGACGACGGCAACCAAATAAAAAAAACACGTGCATCACTTTTGTTTATTGCGCCGTAGACTTTAAACATTCATCCACATACATCTCCATGTTTAGCAACTGCCTCTAGCTATAGATTAGGCCTTAGCTTTCCTTTTAGTTGATTCACTGGCACAGATGTGTAAATAAATCGGCCGTTAGATCGAGGTCTCGTCAGAAATGTTCCAGACCTCGATCTAACGCCACGTGCTTTGATAAATCGTATTTTCCGACTGAGGTCCTATAACTAATTTCGAACCGACATGGTCGTAATTAATTTTAAGGTTTTTCTGTCAATTACACCAAAACGAAATACAAATCTGCACAAACGAACAAACACTTCATAGCGAATGCGTTGTAGGTTTGCATTTCCGTGAACGTTAGAAGCCAAAAATCGAACTGAGGGAGGAGTTAGAAATGATATATATTACTACGCATTTACATTTGTTAACAAGCCTAATACATGCTGTTTCAAAAGTACTTGACTATGTCGACACATGAAATACACATGGGTAATAAACATGAAAAAATGGACTTGCAAATTGAAATTGTGAATCATCAGTAATGCTCATGCAGTATAAGCTGGTTTAGAAACCAATTTTGTTTACCTTTACGCGTCGGTGAATATTTCTCCTACTGCCAACGTAGCTACCATTCGTTCCTATGCTTGCAACTGGACTGTTTTCGGTATATTTCCTCTTTCCATATTCAATCAACTAACTATGTATTTAATTATTTGCAAGATATTCATTATACGTGAATGTGACTTGTGCATGACCATTTTCTTGTCTCATCTAAGTTCACCTACTTCATCAATGCGAATTGCATCACAATGAAACTGTTTCTGATGGTGTCTTCCAGCCAAAAAAATCCTATGGACGAGTGTGTTAACGAGAAGTTTGTGAAAGGTTGTATGTGGGAGCGAGTGTGCGTGCGAGTGAGCGTGCGCATGTGACTATGTGCGTGTATGCAATGCTAAAAATGATTCAAAATGCAAGCGTAGATGGCGCTCAACTATAGTGAATAACCCAGTCACAATTTACATAGGGTCTACTGCCCGTGAATAAAAGAAACAACTTAAAATAGTTTAGTTATATACATATGCGTCGGAACCGGACTTAGGGGGACTGAACCGAAATATTTAGGTGGGAGGCTTGAGATTGAGATGAGATTTAACCCCATATATTTAGAGTCACGTGGTTGTATTGTGTGTCTCAAGGAGGAAGAATATGAGTTTTCTCTTCGTAAATACCCGTGAGGATGTTTTAGTTGCACATACTTGTATGTGCATTTTCTAATTAATTTTATGCGCCACTTGACGATTTTGTGGGTTTGTTTGGGTTTGATTTTTGTGTCTTTGTGCAGACAAAATATGTGACCTGGCAACACTGTTCATAGCAAAATTTTTAGCGTTTAATGATACATTTTACAAAAACAAATTAACATTTTACATACAATCTCTCATCATTAGCGTTACTTCATGTCCTCTAGTTCAAGTTCGCCACTTATGACATATATTGCGCTTAGGCGGTGACACGTGGTACAAGCCATCGGTACAGCTCGATCGCTTCCTGGACGACTTGCGGCTTGTTTCGTCCATGTTGATCCAGCAGCCCCTGGAAGACTCGTTCAGTGTCAACGCGGCAGCCTGAATCACGGGGTTTCCTGCACATCCTCTTCACGTTTCTGATGTCTTCCTGATCGACTTCGACTTTGTAGTCGACAGTACCTGAAGCGTTATGAACAACTTAGTAAATGTTTATAAGGTGCATTGTGCAACAGAACAAATGTTTCAATCAAACGTAGGGAACACAACAATGTAAACGTAATAATATCAACGTTTGTATATAAACACATTGCATAAGTCGATGCTGCCTGGAAAATGATAGCCTTGTTTAAAACTACACACAGCTTGTCTGGAGGTGTTCACATGTGTGTGTGGTGTGTGATGTGTGGTGTGTGGTGTGTGGTGTGTGATGTGTGGGGTTAAATATGTACGTCAAATATGCACGGTAAACTTAAAATGCCTTATACGTATGTGTGCAAATTGAATAGCATTAATGTACATCAATTTAAATGCTACGTTACCATAAATCTCTGGCAAGAAATACAGCAGGTTTGGTTTTCCTCGGACGACCGTGTCGCTTGTGCGTCTTACGCTGAGATGGTGCTGATTCCACTCTCCAGCAATTTGGTCGAGGTCGACTTGAATCAGCTGGGTGAAGCAAAATCGCAAGCACTCCCTGAAATGAACGAAGCTGCTTGAATTGTATTGTAGAATTAAATCAGGCCTACCAATATTGGGCATATGTCTTGTTTAAAAAAAACTGTTGTAAGTAATACACGCTGTACATAACACTGCGTAAACAATTATGTAAGTTAGTCTTTCTGGGTCCTTGCTTTGAATTGCTTGTGTTAGTTACCCCGTTCGTTTGCACAAAGACTCACGCTGTTTCAGAAGTGTACAAAATATTGCTTACATCTTAATATCATAGTCGGTTGAAATGATTCCTTGAGACTCGAAGTCTTTCATCAGATTTATCCACCAGTCCATCCCACTGCGTCGAAGCGACAGCCACCAACGTTCAATTCTCTGAAAAAGACATTTAAAATATACATCATGTTCTTACTGTAATTATGAAACAACTAATCGAAAATTCAAACGTGTGAAGGTAATTAGTATTAATATGCATACATTTGATACGGTACATACTAATGTAATTTTTGTATTATATATATATATATATATATATATATAATACATATATATATATATAGGTAGGTATGTAGGTAGGCAGGCAGGCAGCCAGGCAGCCAGGCAGGCAGGCAGGCAGGCAGGCAGGCAGGCAGGCAGGCAGGCAGGCAGGCAGACGGACATACAGACGGACAGACGGACAGACGGACAGACGGACAGACAGACAGACAGACATATAGATAGATATAGATATATATTATATTATTTAGGTGTAGACACCTGGTTTCTATGGGAACTCCCATACGTGCATGAGTGCATGCGTACATACGTACATACGTACATACGTACATGCATACATGCGTACATACGTACATACGTACATACTTACATACGTACGTATATACATACGTACGTATATACATACGTACGTACGTACATACGTACGTACGTACTTACGTACATACATATGCTATGCTAGTGAGTGTGTGCGTGCGTGTGTGTGGTTTAGATGTATTTTGCATATGTAAATGCCAATAAAGAACACGTTACCACTGATGTCCTCCACAAACTCTATGAAATGATGGGCGACAACATAGGGATCTTTGTTGGTTCTGCCCACCTTGAGCCATAGTATTTTCCTGGAGAATCTGAATCAGCACATCTATTTTAATTTCATGACACACTTGAACCGCATACATAAAACTATATATATATATATATACATATATATATATATATTATTCACATATCTATCAGCCAATGTATTCGGCTGACCACTAGGTTACTATTCAAGTAGTGTTGTTTTGCATCTGACTTTACAAGTAAAATTAAAACTGACTCCAAAACATCCCAACTCTTTTCCATACACACTAGGCCTATTGCGTATGGGTGGTTTGGCTGTCGCAAAGTACCTAAGAGGAAATAAATTGTCACTGTGGCGTCACCTACTGAGTGAAACATATTTTAATTACATATTTGATAACAGAAGAGGGCAGCGTGGTTAGTCATTACATAAACACATCAAAACAAACTGGCCTCACCCGCATATTGCTCCGTGTATTGCAAAACCAAACGGCTTTAGCTTGTCGTACCCATCAATGTGAATAAGATAGTTTGGGCCTTTGCTATAATATTGCCTCCGGGAAAATCTGTTTATCCTTCGCTCGGATACCCTTTCTGGGTCCATTATTTGTAACAATGTCATTACCGTGTCCCTGTAAATGAAATAAACTATCATAAATAAATTCACACATGTAGATGGAGCCTCACGTCACTTAGTTACAGTATGCCCTTCAGTAGCAGGTACACATCAAAATTAGTGCTGTCACGGTAGCGGCAAACTTTGCGCTCACATTTACGTCCGACTGACAACCAAGGTTTCAGCTCAGGTTTGGAACACGTGTTGCAACAGTAGCAAAAGACTTCGTATAATCCCAGTAGCCGCAGGAACTGATAATATAAGTTATTATGCTAATAAGATTATATTACGATTTTAAATGTCCATGTTATTTGCAATGAAAGATAACAATTAGATGAAAATAAAAAATGTCAAACTTTTTTGCTGTGTACGTCTTATGCCACATTAGAATCTCCGCCATTACCACACCTGTGGTCACAGTGGACATGTAATTAAACTAAATGAAGGATAACATATGGAGTGTTATATATACTACTGCTAATATTCTCTGAATAAAATTGTTGTTGCTAAACACTGGACACACCTTGGCACCATCAAACCGTGGAGGTTGCGTAGTCGCACTGTCATGCTCCTGTAGCCCAAACAACGTCCACTTCCTTCCAACTCGTGCTGAAACAATTATTATGTGGAAAAGAGATTGACATAATGTAGATATATATATATATATATATACATACATATATATATATATATATATACACACACATATATATATATATATTGTTGTAAACAAAAAAAACACCCATTAAAGACAGTATATCATTAATATGGTTTTGCGTAAATGTGGTAAATCGTTAAAGGGATGAATTATACTTTACTTTCATAAGGTATACATTATACACAACAAAGCGCCTCTATTTAACTGGTTGTTAAGGTATTGATGCATATTGCATAAGTAGGTTAGGACACTCAACAAGACAACTATTCAACTGTGTACATTTATTGGTAGACGTGTGTGATATATTTCATATTTTCATAGTTATGATTCAATTTGTTATCACAGAATATACCCTGACACATTGTGCTATTTTCTTCGATATGATGCTAATCAGAAACAATTCCACCTTCCGTTTATATGTGTATTGTTTCAGGAATGTACTAGAATATATAAGATCATAAAGAATTCATTTAATACTGAATCGCATATTTTTGACATATTAAAATACATTTAAATTCTACTTCATTTACGAACTTTCTTTTTATTTCTTGTGTTACATAAATATAATTTTTAATTATTTCCAGTAGCCGTGAACATGTGCAACATAGACATGAGTACTTATTTAAACTTGAAAGTACCTGCATTGCTGTTGCAACCATAGCGTAGTCAACTACTTGCCTGCGCCTTAAGCCAAGTCTTTGTAGAAGGCGTTTTAACGTCCGCACACTGCACAACATTAAGTGGTTTACATACACATCTGGCACTAAGCCCGCTTGCTGTTAAGTCATTGTGCTTATTGAATGCATTATTTATTTTACTATAACTCTCGCTCTTCCACTCTCTCCCTCTCTACCTATCTCCCTCTCTCCCTCTCTCCCTCTCTCCCTCTCTCCCTCTCACTCCCTCTCTCCCTCTCACTCTCTCTCTCCCTCTCACTCTCTCTCTCCCTCTCTCCCTCTCTCCCTCTCTCCCTCTCTCCCTCTCTCCCTCTCTCCCTCTCTTCCTCTCTCCTTGTCTTCTTCTTCTCGCTCTCTCTTTCTCTCTCTCTCTCCCTCCGTCTCTCCCTCTCTCCATCTCTCCCTCTCTCCGTCTCTTCCTCTCTCCTTCTCTCCCTCTCTCCCTCTCTCCCTCTCTCCCTCTCTCCCTCTCTCCCTCTCTCCCTCTCTCCCTCTCTCCCTCTCTCCCTCTCTCCCTCTCTCCCTCTCTCCCTCTCTCCCTCTCTCCCTCTCTCCCTCTCTCCCTCTCTCCCTCTCCCCCTCTTCCCCTCTCCCCCTCCATTCCTACCACCCTACCCTGGTGCGCGTGTGCGTGCGTGTACGTATGAATTAATTGAGTTTGTAAACATTAATGCGTTCAGTATATTCATGGTTAGTTAATAAATACTTTTTAAGCATTCGCTACGCAGTTACTCAACAACATACCGTCATTCATTTTACAAATAGCGAATGGAAGTGCAACAGTTATCTAAACAATTGAGTAGTAGGGACCTAAACGATAAATACAAGTTGAAAGAGTATCCTCTATCATCCTCGTTAGCCAGGTCGATGACAACGTACACTACCCCTGGCAGATATCCTACGCAATGTATGGAGGTCAGCTGATTCAAACTAGAAATTAGCTTCGCCGCTACTGTGCAACCCGTGAGAACAGTGCAGACACCCGCCCCACCCGCACCTCAATTCTAAGACGAAGCCAGTGATTTCATAACATCTCACGAGGGACTGAACGGTATTGTGTATTCAAATAATTACTTCTACTTCCCCCAACATTGCACATAACATTACCAAAATCATGTGGTTGAAAATTTGCCGGCACGCAATATTATTGGCTTAGCTTATATTCCGAGTCCCGCAAGGCGATCTGCCGCGGGGTACTGAGACTTGTGTAATCAGCAGCGCCCCTGGCGCGCGAGGATGTAATCTATGAACACATTATGCTTTTTACTCAGATTATTATATTATTACCATATTATATTCATGAAGAACACACCTGATGGATATTCCGTTGTGGCTGAGTATCGCACAGATTTCAACATTACTGTATCCTGCCACGAAACACTGAACTAAAATGAACATATACATTTATTATGAAATGCACTCTCATGAAAAATACACGACAAGTTTGCAGCAGTTACCTTTATTTGACCTGGCAATGATGCTACAACTGTATTTACAACAATACAATTGACACACATGCATGCTATAATTATAGGTTTATAATCACACAGGCACGCACGCACACACACGGGAATATATTACAGATGTATCTTCCATGGTTGTAATTTACTGGGGGCATGCAAGATAGGCGATTCATAGATTGACTGCCTCCACAGTACTTCCATATCAGGGAACAGACAGACACATACAATATAATCATACTGTTCTAATGAATATGTCTGGCTTAACTAGTGCACCTTTTTCAAAACAATAATCGCATCCACATGTGACCACATCAAAGCAGTTGCCTACACACAACTATGACCAGACAGCTCAATAATTACCACTTCGTGCCGCATGCTATATTGGGCGGCATCGTAAATCGCTGCAATTGACAGGCAGTTACACTATAGCGTATCTACGGTTTGGTAAACTGTGCCTCAGCTATTCGATTCACTTAACTAAAAAGAAACAATTAAACTGTAGACAGAAAAAAAACATGTGACGCAAATGACGGCTAAATTCAGTTTTTTCGATGATTTAATGTATATGCTTCTTGTTAAACCGACTTCGAATATTGTAGCTATTTATAATAATTGAAACATAAACTTGGACACAAACGAACGGCATTTGCAATAAGCGAAAGTTGAAAAAAGTTGTCGTCTCTTCCCATGTATACAAAATAAGTTTTATATTTTCTACCAAGGATATCCAGACGGAAACAATTTAAAAACTGCATTTGAGCGGTAGAAGAAGTACATATATGTCATGTTATGAAATATGTTTGCCCCAGACTTTCGTCACAACATTTAGAAGTACGAACACAACAAATTCTGTGCGCAAACCAAATATATATGTAACCGTATACGTACAGTCAGCATCATCAGCCATCATCACATGCTCTGAACACAAAAAGGAATGCGTTTAATAAAATACAAATGGCTGCCAAAGTCTCGTTTTCGACGTACGCATGCTCATTACGGCATCTTTATAATTTATACCATCGCATCGCGCATCGCATCGCGCATCGCATCGCGTATCGCATCGCGCATCGCATCGCGCATCGCATCGCGCATCGCGCATCGCATCGCGTATCGCATCGCGCATCGCATCGCGCATCGCATCGCGCATCGCATCGCGCATCGCGTATCGCATCGCGCATCGCGTATCGCATCGCGCATCGCGTATCGCATCGCGTATCGCATCGCGCATCGCGTATCGCATCGCGCATCGCATCGCGCATCGCATCGCGCATCGCATCGCGCATCGCGCATCGCATCGCGCATCGCGTATCGCATCGCGCATCGTGCATCGCATCGCGCATCGCATCGCCCATCGCATCGCGCATCGTCCATCGCATCGCGCATCGCATCGCGTATCGCATCGCGCATCGCGTATCGCATCGCATCGCGCATCGCATCGCGCATCGCGCATCGCATCGCCCATCGCATCGCGCATCGTCCATCGCATCGCGCATCGCATCGCGCATCGCCCATCGCATCGCGCATCGCATCGCGCATCGCATCGCGCATCGTCCATCGCATCGCCCATCGCATCGCGCATCGCTCATCGCATCGCCCATCGCATCGCGCATCGCGTCATCGCTCCATGGCGCTGCAGGTTGCCACACAAAAACGCGATGGCCCTTCTCGGCCATCATAACGGCAGTGTATTGGCCAGGGTACATCAATCAAATCCGTGACGCAAAGAAACAAAGTTGTGCAGTGTGTCAACAGAATCGATCTGATTATCACGACGCAGCGACGTCGATGGTTCCGGTAGGAATTACATCTAGGTGGGGTCGTGACGATGAGGCACACGCACTGTGTTAAACCGGTGACAGTTAGACGACACGATTGGATGCCGCAGTTTTATTGGTTGGACACGAAAAGTGGATTGGTGTTACGACGAAATTGAAACCAGATCAACACGACGACGACACACCATCTTGTGGGTAAATCAGTTTCTTACTGAGCGTAAGCAACTAGAGCGCTATAATGGTGCTGTGTCGAGCTCACTCTTCACTTTCACCGGTACCCCCAGGGCTCGGTGATATCCCCTCTTCTGTTCACACTCTACACAGACGACTGTCGTATCAGCCAGGAGACCGTGAATTTAATCAAATACAACGATGACACAGGTATTGTTGACTTATCTGAGCAAGTGTGTGAGTGTGCTCTAGCTGATTTCACAGTTTGTAGTGTGGCAATCATTTCCTAGACCTGAACATTCGTAAAACTGAAGAACTCATGAAAGATTTTAGGAAGAATTCTACTCCCTCCAAAGGACTATCAACGGAGAGTACGTGAGGAGAGTAGAGGAATACAAGTACCTCGGCACCTTCATTGATGCCAAGCTCACGTTTGGTCAAACAAAGAGTATAATAATGCGTTACTGTGGTATAGTGAAATCGGTTATTGTGCAAACAACCAGTATTGTTTTGAAGAATTTTGAAACACTGTCAGAAATTAAACCTGCCAGGCACTAGAAAAAATGCCCGTCACCTGACAGAATGCCTTGGTAGATGACAGTCGTGATAGTCATATTTACCAAACGTTACAAAACATAGAGCATCGTCACATAAACACCATAACGCGCTCGCAGATACTCATAGTTTGTTCAAATTGACGAATGTCGGAGAGAATGTGAAGTTCATATCCATCGATGGGCCTTGGTCATGACAGTGTATAATTGTCAAATAACATTCGTATTGCTATGCCATTGGCATAAGGGTAGATATAAGTATTATTGTGTCAGCGACTTCTTCATATTGTCAAGTCCACGACGAAGTGGCCGTTTTCCCCAAATATTTGCCGATTGTGCGTGGTTCCTTATATTTAAAAATTGTATAAGTCTTACGTCTTATTCTAGGGGTCGTAGATTAATCCCTAAAAGCATGGTGCTCGAGGTTCAAGTCGTCTAAAAGGAAAACGTTAACAAACCCGCATACTGCATACACAAGCTCGATTATATAAGTAGATGCAATACATAGGCGTCGTATCGACCCGGACTCGACATTGATGCCGGGCGGCCCGGAGGGCCTACCCGGCATACACCCGGCATTCTACCAGGCATCCGCGGCCCGAAGAGCAGGGGTTCACGTACGATTAAGACTTGAGACCGTATAGCCGTCGAAAGCAACCCTCGTGTGGCTGTCTTCGGATGGACATATTTAACTTGTGTGCAACTGTGAAGACCATTCCCAAAACTCAGTTTGGTAATGATCGGTTTTAGGCGGCTGATAATATGTGAGAACGCAAACTTCTTGAAGAGAAGCACACATCAATTTGTAATCTTAATGACATTTTTCATACAAACAGGTACGTGTCGATTTCTCAAGAAAACGCACGAGCACATGCATTAAATACGTCCAGTAAAATGTATTCCTGATCATGCAGGTCAGACAACAACACGACGTTTTCATTGTGTGTACACTATGTTGATGTGTCTTCTAAATTTGGGGACAGGGAGACGTTATGGGTGGAAGGAGAGAGTGGAGGGTGACGTAGAGAGGGTGGCGACAGACACACGCACGGGAAAACGCACACGCACAGAGAGAGAGAGAGAGAGAGAGAGAGAGAGAGAGAGAGAGAGAGAGAGAGAGAGTGTGTGTGTGAGAGAGAGAGAGAGAGAGAGAGAGAGAGAGAGAGAGAGAGAGAGAGAGAGAGAGATAGAGAGAGAGAGAGTGAGAGAGAGAGAGAGAGAGAGAGAGGAGGAGGAGGAAGGGAGAGAGAGAGAGAGCAATGTTTAGTTATCATACATTTCGCTAAATATGTACCATATATAATAATCATACATTGTATATACGTTATATAATATTTAACGAAATAAGTAGATAATGTGCATAATATGTCGAAATGTGTAACGATTCAATTTCTTTTTACATTAATCAGTTATAACTGGGTTTTCCCACTCACGAACAAATAACCCACTGTGGCCCCGAGTAACGTGTTCTAATTATTTACGGCCAATAATTCAAGTCAGGTAAGGTGATACTGCCAAGGCGTGTGCGCATATTTACTGGATCATCAAAAAAAGCTTTACCGCGAACTTAATTATTCATTCTTTTTTAAATACAAAGTAATAATGACATGCACTACTACTGCGTGACGTACATTTGTTTTATGCGTAGTGCGTACAAAACGAGAGCTAAAACGCCTGCAACATCACGTGTGTTCCGTCATTGTATGGTATAAATAGAGCGTGGTCGATTCTTACGCCATAACTCCGACCTGCTGACCAAGCCAAGTGTTTTAATCGAGAAGGATCAGACGGCTACACGGCCTCACAACAAGTTTGTCTCGTGGTAAGATTTGCAAAATGTTTACATCTGCATTTTGTGTAATAGTATTTATACAAACATATGAGTCGTTAACAGTTACATGTTAAACGATGCGCTTTGTTATTAACAGAAATCGCATTTATGCCGTTATATTATAATATACTATTATTTATTAGGATGCATTAAGACCTGTTTGAAAGTTGGACGTAACGATTGCTAAAATATCAGCTTTATTTAACTGACGAATGACTGTGCTTACTGTTTTGAGCTGATGCTTTCAACAGAAGTAATTAAAGCATTTTGGCAAAAGTTTTCGTAATTATGGTGAAATGTCACCTGTGGAGGACACAGAATTTAGCTTTCTTCTGGTACTGTTTTGTAAAATGTACACTACCTTCTGAATAGTATCAAATGTCGTTGTTATTCCTAGTTGTTGTTATGTTAAAATGTAAGCTATGGTTAGCGATTATGTAATTGTGTGACTTCAGCTATTGCTACGGTAGTAACTCCACTGTCGTTATGCTCATCGTCGTTAAACTTTTGCGCACACTACCAGGTTCAGTTGTTATATCAAAGGCACCTTTGCAAATAGCAAGGAGCTGTAATTGAACGAGACGGTGGCGTAGTAACACACGTAACCGGCAGGGGCAGCGGTATTATCCGATTATGTGCGTTACTACGCCACCGTCTAATAAATTACAACAGAACGCATGTCGCAAATGTACCGTTTGATATGTACATCGAACTCCTAATAACTCAGTGTAGCCAATTCAAATTAAATGTTGGAGATTAAGTTCTCTGTCTCCACAGTCGGTTGATGTGCGTGTCTAAAACGATTGAATCATGGCAGAGTCTTGTAGTAGAACAATTATTTCGGACAAATTTCAAAGTTACCCCAGCGCCCGTTAGCTGCGGGCGGTACCGACTGACGTTCTAGTCACCGGTTGTAGATTGCGTGTCGGTGAATTCGTTGACAACTATGTGAGGCTGGGTTGTTCTGTGTCTTGTGTTGGCGTATCTGGTGGCATTGACCGCTGGCTATCGGCACTATCGGCCACGTCGCCCCTACCGCCCCTCCCACTACCATGGACCCAAGGGAGATATGCCCATTAAACTCTACCCCCAAGGACCGCAAGGGGGGTGCTTCCACCGGGGAGCTGTCGCCGGCGCCAACAGACTGTTCGCAGGTAACAATGCCAGATTATATTATACACACACACACACACACACACACTCACGCACGCGCACACACACACACACACACACACATACACACACACACACACACACACATAGCTGTATTTAACTGTCAGCGGCAGCAAGTCATGGAAACTGTTAGGAACTATTGTTTATACAACAGTATAGTAAGTAATCACATCTAATAATAATGTGTCCTCAGAGTACAAATGGACAACCATAATACGATTGCGTGTAGGTTATCTGTATAATTGTGTGTCTTTGTCTCTACTAAAACCAGACACCAGTGCATGATTTATTCAACTATTTTTCTAGTTGGACATGTATTGTGATTCCGACCTCACCCCAGTGCTCACGTAGTTTACCTCGCTTCGTCACCTTAGGTAGTTAGCTTAGACTCGATGTCATATTAACTTTTGACGAATTGTTATTGTACACGGATCAGACGCTCTCTTTACATAGGCAGTTAAAAAATGAACGGTACATAAACCTGTGCAAAGATAGTATGTACAAATACAACTTGCAACAGTTGACCCAACGTATAAAACAATTAATTCGAACCGTTTCACATTTCCAAATACAAATACCAGTGTAAAGAGAAAACCAGGCACTTTCCGTTACAACGACCTGTATCGCTCCTATCTCAAGTACATTCGAGTTTACCGTAACTACTTCGGCACTTTGTGTTATGATTCCGCAAAAATAAATATAAATAAAAACAACATACAGCAATAAGACTTTTACATTCGTCATACGCATCATGATACAGCAAAGTTCAAATACAGTTACCTGCTATATGTGATTGCAGTGAACCTCTACAAGAAGGCGAAGGGTGTGAGCGGTAGCGGAAATATCGTTCTGTCTCCGTTCAGCGTTTCCACCGCTCTGGCAATGACCTACGCCGGCGCTCGCGGAACTACTAAATCTCAGATGAAGCACGTTCTACGGTTCAACAGCTTTCCGACCTATTGCAGTGTCAACCAGGGATTCAAGGACTTGCTACTCGCTCTCTCCGCTACCAATTACAACCACACGCTCAAAGTCGCCAATCGCGTCTTCATTGAGAGCACGCTCAGGTTATTATTATATTTGATGTCGCCACGCATTTTGTGTAGTTAGTGATCTGCTTGGATTCGACTAGTAACCGGAATCCAGTGGAATTGGCTAGGTAGAAGTAGTGATGGGGAGAAATGAGGAGATCCTCATTTGCACACCGTAGCTAATAAGTAAGTAAACATGGATACTCAATATACTGTTCGTGCAAAAATATAAATTGTGCAATTATGACGAACATTGATGATAGTTCTACAAGTTAAATTTTGTAATCAAGAAAGTGTGTTTAACCCTGTGTAAACTCCAAGCCATTGTGAGCAGTATTGGGTGTTGTGTTCCAACGTGTTGAGCAGCTACAAACACGTGACAAAGAACTACTATGGCGCAGAAGCAGTAGTCGTGCCGTTCAGCAGGTCAGTGTCATTGTGTGAAAAAGCATGCCAACCTAGTGTCCACTACAGACGTGATAGTTCTTTTGTGCAACCTTTTACGCAGTTTTCGTGAAAGCACCTGATTATTATCGTATTTAATGTTTGCGTAGTCATTGATTCAAGTGATTCTAAACATTGGAAAATTCACATGGATACGCCATACGAATAAGCACATGTTTCTGTTTAATTATGTCGGCATTTATTGTTCTCTCGAAAACTACGTGTCGTGAAGTTCGCAGTTTGTTTTATGATTTAGCCAACATTACTTAGTAGGTTGAAGGCCAATTGTCGGACTGGCAACTGACTTTAAGCAAATTACAAGAAATGAACATGTTTATTAAATTAAATCGACTGCGGATTTTGCTTAAATTCACACCCACACATTGTCTCGAACGAGAATCATAAATATCATTTGACATTTTCAGCATGGCGGCACTGTGTCGACAACTCATCAATAACTGGGTGGGGACATAAACTGACGGAAAGATCGACAACCTACTGCCCGCCGGCAGTGTTGACCCGCAGACAGTGATGGTGCTGGTGAACGCCATCACCTTCAAGGGCTACTGGAAGCACGAATTTTCAGCGAGTATGACGAAGTATGAAGCGTTCCACCAATCGTCCACTCGCCACGTCTACATGATGCACTTGGGGTGTGGGCCAAAGATATTCCGCTACGCCTACGTGTCGTCAATCCAGTCTATGGTGGTCGAGCTGCCCTTCTATTATAGCAAAATCGCTATGTATGTCGTTCTTCCTCGCAAGAACCTCCCGCTGTCATACGTTGAAGAAAAGTTCTCGTGGAACCCCAAAGCCCTTGAATTTTGGTCCCAGCTCAAGTCCATCTCGCTGCCCAAGTTCAAGGTGAAGAAAGACACGGCTATGACTGCGCTGCTAAAGGCCTTGGGAATGAAGGATCTATTCGACAAAGCTAAAGCCGATCTCACTAGAATCGCCGGAAACAGCAATAAGCTATGGGTGGACGAAGTGTATCATCAGGCCTACATCAACGTGGAAGAGACGGGCACTGATGCGAGCGCAGCCACGGCTGTCGTCGTCTGCAAGGCGCCAAGAATCAGACGAAGAAGCCCCGAGCTCGTGGTCAATCGTCCCTTCCTCTTCTTCATCTGGGATAAAGAGACCGATAGTCTTCTCATCAACGGCAGATTCACGGGTTGATCCACACTGTCGTTTCACGCTCTCTGTACCTATTGCTGAATGTCATTGATCGTGCATAATGTATTGATGTTACCGCAACTAGGTACTAGAAATTGTAAAATAAACTGTTTTTCAGTAACCAAATATGCAGTTATTGTATCAATTGCGTTAAACGAATAATCGTCGACAGGTCATTTGTCAGGTAATGTTGATCCACACATAAAAGGATAATGGTGGCGGGCCGGGAAGTTGGTTGATTGGAGAATGCGATTTACATTATGCAGGGGTCCCTTACATTCTTCGCCGTGTTCTTTTGTCAACATGATACTCTCACTCATCTGTTCTGAACAAGCAGGAATATAAAAGGACGGTGGCTGTATTAGAAGTGATTGTGTAGTTTGGGGTTCTTACCAATAAACATTTGAAGAATTTACTCTTGCGAATCAACTTAAAAACATTTCAAAGTTTCTTATAACGAGACTTCATCGCAGGATTAATTACAATAGAAAGGCAAATGAATGAGAAAGTCAACAGCGTTATTACATAAAGAAGTATAAAATTTACGTTTTGAAAAGACTATGGGAAAAAATTGGATCCGACTCGTTCACAGTTAAATACACTATATAGATTTGGCCACGACTTGAATGCTATGCGGTGTGTGTGTGTGTATGAGTGCGAGCACGCGTGCATGCGTGCGTGTGTGTTTAAAAGGAAAGAACTTAGTAAATAAAAACAAAAAGATATTGACCATTATTAATTTTGGGAGTTACTGTGCTCATTAGACTGACATCTGAAAGTACAATTGCGTGCACGTACTCACTACGATGTTGTACACATTTGTACAAGACGATGTACACATTATGCTTCAATATTTTAATAGTGATTGTTCTTTTCACTTTGAAAATAGGAACGACAATTTAGGAATCGGGCGCCATCAAATATGCAACAGATGTTGAATTTAGACTGATATGGTATTTAATGTGTAGCATTAGTGTATGAGGGAATGGTAATGCGTAAACTGACGGGTGCATGTGCTCCCATGTCATTTTATGCTGACATACTTCCTTTTCTATGGTGCACTTCCTGTCACCTGACCTTCCCCTAGCGGAAATAAGTGGACCTAACCGTCTGTAGCGCCATCTAGCGACTCGGGCGGGTAAAACGGACGGGCAGGCGGGCAGAATGGGCGGGCAACAAACAGCGCCATCTAGCGACTCGGGCGGGTAGGACGGGCGGGCAGGCGGGCAGAACGAGCGGCAACAAACAGCGCCATTTAGGGACTCGGGCGGGTAGGACGGGTGGCGGGCAAGCGAGTGGGGATATGGAGGTTGTGCCTCCGGTGATGCGGGTGGGGGTGGGGGCTGGTAGTGTGTGTGTGTGTGTGTGTGTGTGTGTGTGTGTGTGTGTGTGTGTGTGTGTGTGTGTGTGTGTGTGTGTGTGTGTGTGTGTGTGTGTGTGTGTGTGTATGAATGCGTGTGTATGAAATAACGAAAGAAACACCAAAGTATACATGTGCACACGAATTTTATTGACTAAAGATACAAGCATAATGAATAGTATATGCTGTATAAAACCGTGTTTTAGTAACCGCAAGTGTGATGATGATGATGATGACACGACTTACGGGTGACTGAACACCACGCCAGCGGCCGTGAGCTTACGGGTGTGTGATCACCGTGCCATAGGCTCGAATTATATAATGATGATGATGATACCTGTCCGTTAATGAAGCACGGTATGTAGCGAAACGCATGCATCTTAGTTCAATAGTTTAAGCCAGTCGAATACACGACAATCGTTTGCTACCAGATCAGTGCCGAAAGCGTTCACGAATTCCTTGATAGGAAGTCCACGACAACGAAACATGAGATAAGCAGCACAGTATTGTCCGCAAACGTTAGATACGGGACTCTGAAATCTGTTTGAATTATGAGTCCATTCTATGCAATGTTTATTTATGAATCGTCGGAATTCGACGTGTCGTGGCGGCAAGCCGTATGAGCAGAAGTATTCACCTTGCCCATTATCGTCCACGTACAGTGCTATCCAATGTTCTCCCGGTTTCGTCCTGTTGTGCGTGTTGCAGACGAAGGCGACCGGGTAAGCATCTATCGTTTCGGTGAGGAGTACGTCTTTGGGTACGATCCTACGAACGATATCCTTGGAGTGCGCATCCCGGAAGAGTAGACGGGCGATCTGCAGGGTTTCCATCAATGGTCGAAGATGATGTTGCGATTCTTGTCGATCTCCAGAACAGCTGCAAACTCGGCGTAGACGATGACGTTCACAGTGGTGGTCAGTGCTTCGGAGAAATGAATCTCCATGCGCAGGTTGCCCTTTTATACCAGATGGAAGGAGCAGTCGTCGCACGCGTCAGGGGTGAGATCCAAGCCAAAGAAGGTGTAGCCGTGGCGAAAGTCGTCGCGAGTCAAGCCGTTTCCTTCGTCCTGCCACACATTACCCGTCGAGGTGAACAGGTTGTGGTAGGACCTGACGAAGAGGTCGCTGTCGAATTTGGACTGGAAAGGTTTGGAGGGTATCTGTCGTCCGTCCACGTACACGGCGAGGAAGTTGATATGGTTGTTTTTAGCGTTGAACGGGTTTTTAGCGTAACTTCCGTTGTAGGCGTCGTTGTCGATGCAGCACAGCACGAGACGTTTTGGAAGTGTGCCAAGAAAGAGATTCTCGTGCGTGTGCGAGCGGGTACCTGTGGGAATGGAGTAGACCTTGCAGTTGACGGGTTGTATCGGGAACTTGGCTGTGCTTTTTTCGAGGGTCTTGATGTGAGCCATCTGCACACCCGGATTGAGGGTGGCCTTTTTGACGAACAGCGTGGCGTTGACGATCTTTATCGTGTAGGCAGCGTCGTCTCCACCAGCCATGAGCGCGAAGGTGTCCTTGCTGCATACCAGACGTATCTTGACCTCTACGCCGTTGATGAGGAATTTATCCTAGAGGAAGAGGTCCACGGGGAGACGACCAATCATGTCGAACACGCGACTCCCAGTCGTAGCGCTGCGTCTGGTGACGAACCCCTTGTAGGTCGTCATTCCGTCGACTATTTCGACGTATTCCATACGATCACTCGTGTCCTTGCACCACAGCTGACTCGTCAGTTGCGTCTCCTTGGCATCGTTCCCGTAACTCAGCAGGGTCTCTATGTAGGCGCGGTACGGGTACGTGTTGCTCGAATGGGTGACGAGCGTTCCGTTCAGGTAGACGTCGACCTGGCTGAAAAGGGAATGGAGCCATTTATTCACTGGACCGACGGGAGCGGCGACATCGAGGTCGATTCCGTCGGCGTTGGTTATCTTCGCTTGAACGTGTAGCCTCGTGCTGGCGAGATCCATGTAATCGTCTCCGGAACCGGGGATCACGAATTCTATCGGTCCACCCGAGTCGAGTGACGACATGGGTTGATGTTGCACCACATGACTATCGACGATACTGGTCTGAGTCGGAAGCACGGTGAAGATATCGAGTTCGCTCTTGAGTCCCTCACACGATTGTTTATGAACGAACGCCATCGCCTCGCGTGTCTTTTGGAAGCGGAGGCGGCGGCGGCGGCGGCGTGTCTTGTTCGTCGTCCGTCTCCCGGCTGTACTGACTCGATTCGTAGGGAACGGGTGTCTTGTATTTGGCTTACGCGCTTGTACGCCAGCAGGGGTCATGTGTTGACTCAACATCTCCCTACCGGGGGTCGTAACGCGACGTTTGGCGGACGTTTTGATGTTCTCCCCCGACAGGACGTCGTCGGCTATGCGCGCTACGGTCGACAGCACTCTCTTTCCCAGCGCCACGGCGCCTCTCTTGACGAGCGGCATGATGGTACGCAGTAGACCTCCGAATAGTCTTCCTAGACCGTGTCCTCGTTGGTAGCGGGCACACACAAAATAAGAAAGCGCGCCTTCCGCTTGTCGTGCGTAGTAGTCGTTGTAATTCATCTCTCTAGAACAGTGCCGTCCGTCGTCGTCGGAAATGAAGTGTCTTCGTCAGTTTTCCGCGTTCGAATGGCACGTGTCGACCGGTATCGTCCCTTATATCGATCTCGATCGTGCCGAAGTCTTTGCACAGGACGGGTAGGTACTGGATCTTTTGAAAGGTCATCGTCACGGTGTCGCTTTGTTTACCCCTCACCGAAACGATACGTAGCAGCGGAACGTGGCTGTCGCCAACGATTCGAGGTTCGATGACGCTCGTGTAGACGTAGAGCGAGTCGAAACCTTGCGTAATGTCCACCACAGAGTCGGCTTCGATCAACGTTTCCTTCATCTTCTTCTTCTTCGTCATATCTCCGTATAGTATGGTGTGACGGAAGCCTAGAATGGTCTTAAACATATCCCCGCTCACTATAGCTTTCGTCAGCAACACCACTGTAATCTTGTGCGTGATGGGACTGTAGTATTAGCGCACGACATTATCCGGTAGCACTTTTACTATAGCTTTGTTTATCGCTTTGACGAGATTCTGCGGTCCGTGATAATATCCGCTCTCGATCTTGGATTTCGTCGTAGTCATTTCGATCTCGTCATCCACATTTCGTAGCGCTATACCGAACCACGCGTCACTCTCTCTCACGTTGTACCAACTATGGGGATAGATTATCTCCGCCAGACCCCACTCCCACTGACCCGACAAGTTGACACGTTGCAGTAGCGTCGTGATGTAGTTGGTCAACGTGTTGTCGGGATGCATGGAAGCGTTGCTAGGTAGTGTCAGGTAGAAATCACTGGTGGTCATCTTGTCGCAGCGTCGGACTGGGTAGCAGGTAACCCAAAGAACTACTCAACAGGGCCGTCCACCGAGTCGGGTTCTCGTGTCCGACGGATAGGTTATAGATGCTGACCAAGATGACACTGTACAAGACGATAACCTGACACACAAAAACGATCTCCTCTTTGAGACACGCGGTACCGAAGATGTGCCACGGAGGCCTCTCTTTCTGCGTCGGCGGCGGCGCGTCGACTTCTTCTTCTTCGACAATTGTTGTCGTCTCGTCCGTCATGAGGGGATGAAAGACATCTCGTCGGACAGGTGACTAGTCTTTATAGTCCGACGAGGGCCTTGGCATCGATCCATCTGTTGAATTTCGATGGGTATCCAAACCATTTCACCAACACCTCCCTTCGTTTCCCTCCCTTGCGTCTCTGCACTATCGATTCCACGCGGTATTGTTTATCGATCGGAACCGTCACCTTCTGCAACTCCGAAGGTGCCGTCCAGTATCTCCCCGAGATCGTCCGTTAGACGATAGACGGGCGGATCTGACGGGTGCACCTCGCGTATCGTGAATATTCCCTCTGTCCAATTCGCCATGTACCCTTTGTCGAACAGTCTCTTGACCTTGCTGATACGTACGCGATCCGCCACGTGGTACTTGGGCACGCCCTAACCGTGATGACCACCGTACAAGCGCTGCCACACCTCTTCCTGATTAGTCGCATCCACCTGCGACGGACCAATCCCGATGCTGCGGTGGGGTGTGCCGTTTACGTCCGCTCCAGATCCGGAAGGATATCGATGTATCGCCACGTTTCTTTGTGTGTCAGGTATCGCCACATCCGCGTCTTTAGTGTGCGATTGAAGCGTTCCACGATGCTCGCCTTGGTCTCCTCGTTGTAGATGGAGAAGTGTTGGATACCGTACTTTTCCAATACACCCCGAACGCTACGGTTAAAGAATTCCAGACCTCTATCGGTCTGCAACGACAGCGGCCGAACGCCGTCGTCGGTGAAGAGTCCGTCCAGCGCTTTCGACATAGACGTCGCCGACTTATTCTTCAGGGGAACGCGTCGGGCGACTTTCGAGAATATGTCGATCACCGTGAGTAGGAACGTCGTACCGTCGTTTTCTTTTTTCAGACTGGACACGTCGACGAGATCGGCTTGCCTCTGTTGATTCCGGCCTCCGACGACCACACGTCGCCGCTTGAAATGAACCAATGTTCGACGATCTTTCTCGGTACACGCTGTATAGGTCGGAAGGCGACTCGTCGCAAAGGCGCGATACCCCCTTAACTCCCCACCTTAGCGGGATCGAAGTAGACACCCTGCAGTGTTTTTCGGTGACGCGCCACAGTCGTATCAGATAGTCGACGTAATGGAGTAAGCGTTACCGGTAAACAGACGAATGCCCCACGACATCATGCGTCGTCGTCTTTAAAGACTCTCCCATGTCTTACGTCCTTCCGACGGTGGCGTAGGGAAGGCGGTAGACGAGTCCATCCGTTGACGACGCGCGAGGGGTGTCCACTGCAGGGTTCGTCGTGCTCTACCGAGCGGTCTTTTGCGACTGCTGAATGTGCCGTTTCCTGTCCTGGTTACCCACCAACTCCATGGGTACGTTAGAGTCACCGAGTTGACGCGCAAACACCTGCCATCCCGTCGGATTGCCGGAGGTCTTGCGCTTGCGCAGGACATCGTTTACGAGATCAGCCACGTTACTTCCGCGTACCGCTACTCCTTTGTGCATGAGCTCTCCGCGCGTTCCACGTGACGTCTCCTTTGAGACTTTCCATCAGTTGCGCGGCTTTGGACCAAAGGGCTTTTGGAACGCTGTTGACGACTTCCGCTTCTATCCCTCCCGCCCCCGCCGGAGGCGGGGGCGCCGGGACAATTGCCTCCGCCGCCGCCACCGCCGCCGCCGCCGCCGCCGTGGCTACTGGCGATGAAGGAGGTGGTGGTGATGGCGTCTCCACGTTCATCACGCGCATCGGATCTCGCATGCGACGATTGGACATCGCGTTGTAGCGATGCAACACTTGATTATACATGACGACCTTGTCTCCATCAGTGAGATCCTGTCTGTCGAGTATGATTTTCATCTCGTTATCGAGGTCGTGTACCTTCCGTGCTAGGGTATCCGTCGGTGGTGCGCGAAGACTGTCCAACAGTCGCGGATCTACCAAGGCCATCTTCCATGTGTGTTCCATCGTCGTCGTCTACTTGAGTAGCACCTGTTTGAGCAAAGGTAGAAAGACCGAACTGACCAACGGTGCTAGGAAAGCCGACAGGATACCACCGGTCTAGTTCTCTCCGACCTGGTTATTATTATTATTATTATTACCTCGACGACGAAGACGTCTCCCGACCGGTACGTTTCTCCGTCCCAAGCGTAACAGCAAGATGCGACGTCTCCTACCCGCCGACGCGCCTCTCTCTGCCGACTCGCGCAGTTTTGTTTTGTACTTACTCAAACGTCGTCTCTATACGGGAGTAAAGGGAATGTTCTTCTTCGATATGTTGCAGGCACACTCGGCCGATGCACACAAGAGATCAGCGTCGGCGTTGTTGATGATGGCTCGTCTCAATTTCGCGCTCTTGTATCTGTTGAGAGCCTCTATGCAGAGGATATGTCTCTTCACGAGCTCGGACATCCTGCGACAGAACAGACGATGTGCATGCGCAGTCGTCTTATACCTTGGGCTGGTACACGTACTGAACACCGTCGTCCGGAAAGATGGCCGTGCGCAGACGCATGTCTTCGGTGTGTCCTGTTTCAGATCGATCAGGAGTTAACCGTACGGTAATGACGTGGCGTCTTTGAACGCTTCCTGTACAAACTTCAGGCGTCCCGGATACATCTGTCGCTCCAAGTGACCTATCTGCGACGCGTCGCGAGGATTCTTGAAGACCACCATGTATTGCGCGTTCAGAGTGATCGTGCGACTCTCCTTGTTTTTCAGAAACAGGTTCTGCACGAGATAGAGTACGGAGGTGTTCTGATGATGACTCTTTTTCGTGAACAAGGTCGTGACTCTTTCATCCGTTTCCGCCATCAGATCGTCTATAACCACGAGGTTTCGCGTCGACGCATCGAACGCGCCTTTCGGCAACCCTTCCTCGAATCATACCAAGTCGTTGTCTATGGATGCGTAGGCGTTCTGCCACTCTCCATAACACCACGTGATCTTCTCCGGAGGCGGATCTATCATCGTTGCGACGTGACGTAAAATGCGCGTCACGAAGGTACTCTTACAGCACCCCGTCGGACCCGCGACGATACAGGTGAAGGGATGTTTCCATCGCGTATCCATGATCGCCGCGTCTTCTAGTAGTAGTAGTAGGCGGTTGCGTTTTCTGTGACGTTAGATACGACGATACCTCCACTACACGAAGAGCGAAGAGGAACGTATAACAAGACGTACAAGACGTACAGGTACACTCCGATCGTTCCTACTATCGATACTCCTACGACCACTCGCGTCCGTGACATGATGTTCTATGACGATCGATTGCGTGACATCTGTCTAAGTAACTTTTGTTGTCTACTGTCTGCCTACTAACCACGTAACAGCTAAAAGGCGCCTATAACCCCAACTAACGTAGGAGCACATTTCCTCTTTGTTTCAGTAGTGTTTCGGCGTAGACTTACACGACAATCGTCATCATCATCATCACACGTCCACCGGTCCCGTTGTGACTCCGTCCTCGTGGACCTCGCGCTTGGCGTAGAAGTAGGTCAAAGCCGCGCGTTCCTGCATGTATGTCAACACGGACGAGTGAATCACCCGGAACCCACGGTTCTTTCCGCTTCCGCTCCGTCGATTGGTGAGCATGTCCAGGAACGTCTGGTTGTCGATGGTGTTGAGTCGCTTGTTCAGACCCTTGGTGCTGTATTTATCGACCGTACCCGAACAATAGTAGGTCTTGCTGCACAGACCCAGGAAACAGTCGCCGGATCATTCGACCTTGAAGAGTCCCGGTGTTCTCTTGTCGTACGCCCTGCGCGCCTCGCAACACGTCTCGGTACAGTCCCACGCACGTCCGGCCAGTCGACAGCGCACGTACTCGCTCCGATGATCATCGCAACATTCGGACGGTAGCCATTCGGAGCGGTGACGAAAGTAGTCTTCGCGTAGTGCCGGGGTCACGAGGTCGTCGACGGACTCACCTGCTAGAGCCAAATAGGCGCTGTCCGTATCTGTTTCGCACTACTCGAACAGCGGACGTTCCACGTACCTGACCATCAAGTCGTAGTAGAACTCCAACATGCGCAGTTTGGCCCTCTGCAACACGAAGAATCCCACGTGCGTGGGCAGGGTGTATTTGATGGTGCGCTTGTGCATCTCTATCTCGTACGCATCGTCGGTCACGACGTCGAGTAAGCGGAAGCGACGATCGTTGATCGCGATCGACGCCCTCTTCTCCGTACAATAGTTGACTACGCGGTGCCTATCAACGTTGGTTATAAATTTCCCACAGGAAGAATTCCCCATAAGTTTGTTGGTGTCCGCGATCATGGCCTTGTCGGGGTGGACGTCTCCTTCGCGACGCGCAGTGGACACCGCCTCACCGATTCGTCGGAAGCAGGCGATCGGTGTGTACTCGATGACCTGATAGACGTGGGTCACCTCGAGTCCGTGTTCCAGATACCATCGCAAGAGAGGTGTAGCGAGCAAGACCGTATCTCCACGATAACTTCCGATGAGCATGCGACGTGGGGTTTTCATGATGTCGTGTTCTTCGGCGTATCGACGCATGTACGGTCCGAGGTCATCGCGGGTCATGTGAATGTTCTTGAAGATGGGCTGCATCTCGGCAAAGTGCGCGCGCAATTCCTCCGGTACACGAATGTCGCACTGAATCTTTCCGAAAACCCTGCCATTACGTACCCCTGTCAGGATCTCTTGTGACGTCATCTTCCATGGCACGCGTCGACGGCGAAAGGTGGAGTCCAGAAACAGTTTCACACACGGATCCCGTCTCGTGACCTTCCACTCGCATTCCCACATCTCGACGACCCTCACGAAGTGACGAAGGTAGCTCGTGTTCTTTCGTGTTTCGGCGAGGATTTGAGTCATTGGTTTCCCGTTGAGGTCGTTGACCTCAAGTCCGGTGCACGGACATCCGTGATAGAAGCATCCGTGAAACTGATAGGCCGTCTTTGTTTCGCTGCACCAACCGTCCACCAGGAGTTTACCAATGCGCTTCTCTCGTCCGTTGGAATGGTGACGTATGACGCGTCCCGTGCTTTCGGACTCCCACGACAGCCATTCGGCGGCCATCTGTCCGGTGGGCTGTGCCGGTTCCGATTGGAACTCCTTCTCTTCCCATCGTCGCGTGTACCATCCCGTCGGCATGGCTTCCGATAGAGACCACAGGTACAATGCATTTGCGTCATATCCGACAATGGACTGACACGTTCGAGCCGTATCACCGTAATCGTTCCGACGTATCTTCGTAACCCCTTTCTCGTGATGTCTCGTGAAGAGGAGTGAAGGACCTCCGACGATGTTATCTCTGATCAGTTGATGGACATCCTTGTTCGTCTCTTTGAAGAGCGTAAAGAAGGTCTTCTCCGGTACATAGTTGAACAGGTGGCTCATGGTCAAACCGGTTATACTGATGGCTTGTTTGAAAATTTCGAGACCGCGTTGTCGGTAGAAGGCAAACTGTTTGTCGATGGCCTCCAAGAACGGTACGACGTCTCTGTTGTACCAGGCGAAAAAATATCGCAACGTCTTCATGTCGTTGTCTCGCCACGCCTCTTGACACCGGGTATAGTCCTCGTCGGAAATACCTTCGTTCTTCAGTCGACTGAAAAAAGCCTCTTTGGGAGGCAGAGCGGTGTCGTCGAGTCTCTCCAACCGTCCACGTATTCGTACGGGAAATTACCTTTCGTAACCTCGCAACCGTACGCTTTCAGGTACTTATCGTACGAGAATCCCGGGGCGATATAATGAGTCATATCGAGGAATTTCAGGTTATCCGTCGATAGACACATAAACGTGTTACCGCGTTTGATCACGTAAAACTTTCCAAGATCAACATCCTCCTCCTCCTCCTCCTCCTCCTCCTCCTCCTTCTCATCCTCTCTTTCTTTCGGTGTGGACAGGAAGTTGGATACCAGGAACTGTTTGATGACGGTCAGATCGTACCTGCTCGAGTTGAATCCGATGACGGGCAACTGATGAAGCCAACCGTACAATTGACCCATGAGTGTCTTGTAGGGATTGGTCGGTTTTCGCTTAGACTCGTTGTCCGCCGCCGCCGCCGCCGCCGCCGCCGACGCCTCCTCCTCCATCGCCGCCGCCTCGTGCTCGTCCCAGGTCGCGATCGCTTCGCGAGTTCTTGAAGGACGCTCTCGTAATCGTCTATCATGACTTCGTAGGCAGCATTGCTCATAGAGTGAAGGGTGGACATCATGTCGGACACCAACTTGTCGCTATCACCATCGGTGATAAGACATCGCATTTCTTCGAATCCAGGTACGTTACTCGCCAGTGACACACTCAACGGTACGTGACGAGACACCCAATAAACCTTGTCGCTGTCCGATGGAAAGTGTGACGTATCGAACAAGGACTCGAAGTTGAAGGTAGCGCGATAGGGGTAGTACCGCAAGCACTCGGGAACATGAATGTTTTCGTCGTCCAAACGCTGGAAGACTGTCGGCGTCGGACGGTAGACACCACCGAGATAGATCTTTCGCACGCCACCCTTACACCTGCGCTCGTGTTTCTCTAGATGGTACGCGTCTTTACACAAGGAGTCATCGCATTTCCGGCAACGATAAGAGTGACAGTACATATTCACGTCTTGTATATAGGAAAAGTGTGTCTCGTGCATATTGACGTACAAGGTGTCAGAATAATGACACAATGAACGACGTACGAGTTCGGCAGTCGCCTTTTCGACTTCTACTTCCGTTGGTTCGATGAGGGTGTAGACGCACACGTTGATCTCAAAGGTGGTCTCGATGCGATAGAGGTCGTCCATCGTCACTACCTCAAAGTCTTTCATAGACACTCCGTCTTGGTGGTCGTACTTCTCATAGAGTACCTTCAGAGTGGGTTCCAGGTAACGCGGGTCACATCCGCGATGCAGAGCCAGACAACGGAAGAAACACAGATTGTCGGTGTACTTCTTGTTGTTGTTGGCTTCTCTTTCTAGTCCGATGACGGCAATGTTCTTCTTGATGTACCTGGAAAGGGTGATGTCCACGCATCCTATAGGATGGTTTACGATGTGGTTGACGAAGAAGGTGACGTTCTTGACCACCTCGCATACCCACTGACTGTTCGAACGTTGATTGATAGCCCACTGCAACACGTCTGTTTCTCGGATACGTTCCAGAAATGCATCAAAGTCTTCGGCGTTGGTAATCAGACACTGTTCATCAAGTTAACGTTGCATGACGAATGATAGTATCTGTATATATTTGTGATCTTGTTCCTCAACACAAAACCGTAACTAAGGTTAATCTTAAAGGCGTGTTTCTGTTGACGAAACATGATCTTCAAGGACGGTTCTAGATCAGTCGTGTCCGGTGTCGTCACCCTGTAATTGAAAGTGGATTGAACGGGTCCTCTAGTCACGTGGCTTCTGATGGTTGACCAGTGGTCTCGAACGACATCTCGTAGATCCCTAAACAGATGGTCGACCAAAGGGAGTTGTGGGGGAGGATGTATGGGATCGTCGTCGTCGTCGCGTGGTTGCTCTTCGCGTCTTGCTCGCTTGGGTGACTTCCTCTTCCTCATGACTCCTTCTCGTCTTCTACACACCTTGATATGATGTAACAAGTGGTCACGTCTTGTGAATTCACGTGCGCAATTCTCGCAGCGGTGGGTATCGTTTTTGTGCGCGGTTACCCTACCACGTCTTCATGTGACGTAACAAGGTGTATCGTCTCGCGAACTCTTTTGAACATACCTGACATCGGTGGGTGGTTCTTTTGCATTCAGCAGATGGCGCCACTCGCGACGGTGATTTGCTGTAGGCATGATCGTCTTCGACTCGTGGTGACTGAACCGATGAATGACTTAGATGTATGTGAAGTTGCAAATCGTCGTAGGTATCACTGACGATACCACAGTGGCGACAAACGTGCTTCTTCGTGACGCCACATCCACCTACAACTGAAGGATGAAGGATCCTTGCCTATTTCTATATATCAGACACTATGTGAAGACGTCACTCTATATAGGGGACACCAAGTGATGACGTCTCTGTGGCTAGTGTGTGTGTGTGCTTCTGCGTCGTGTAAAGATTGTCTATATAGGGGACACTATGTGATGACGTCACTGTGGCTAGTTTGTGTGTGTGTGTGTGTGTGCGCGCGCGCGCGCGCGCGTGCATCGTATACCGCAAAGTCACTCTTTGAAACGAACGAACAACGGACATCCGAGAAGGATAGTACATGTACCTTTATTTCTTTGATACTATCAATTACAATATTCAAAAATCGAAAACTACTACTACTATGTTAAGGTTACTATGACGAGGCGCCACTAACCCCAAACATCGTAGGGGTGCATTTCCTCTTTGTCCTAGCACCTTCTACGCAACTAATTTGTGTCAAAATCGACATGATTATATAGTTATCTACGGATAGTAGACGTCACGGCGTTAATATGATCATCCCGGATAATATTCCGGGCGATTTCAAGACAACAGTGTCGTACCGCTTCTTTCATTGTACGTGGTGTTGACGAATACACTGCATTCGACAGACGTGCAGTGTCTCTCTGTAGACAGGCTATAGACTCAAACGGTTCTCTATAGCCTAGAGACATACAGTCAAGGAATGTCGACCATATCAAGTGGCCATCGGAGGATAGACCGAATATCGATCTATCCGTCCGGAGCTCCTCGTATTCTGATGTTGTGACGTCGTCGTCGTCGTCGTTATCATCACAAGTCATCTCTAACGGGATGTCAGAAGATGGTGACGCGGTGACATCATCACACGTCATATCAAGTGTTGGTGACGTCGTGTGAAGGCGCTACTGGCGGTGGTGCAATACCTCGAGAAGACGACGACGTAACGGTACCTCGACACGCCTTCGACGCGGGATCTTTTTCATTTGTGTGTCATCATCGTCGTCGTCGTCCATAGACATGCGACGTATGCGTCCTAATTCATCATCATCCTATTAAACACAATAAAAAAGAACAAGATTATATGATGATGAGTATACGTGACAGTTTTTTTAGATCTCGTCAGACGCCATTGTTAATTAACACACAGGTGATCTCTCGTCAGACGCCAGTGCTAGGCCACAAGCGCGCAGGATGGCTTCTACACGTGGTATAGTATCATGTGACCACGCTGGAAATTCCGCTTTAAATCTCATATGTCTCACTGACCACCTCAAAGTGTCGTAGATACTTTCACTGCTCACTCTGTACATGTCAACTTCTTGATCTTCGAATGTACGTTCCAATATGTTGGCTACACGACGAATATAGGCGTTGGCTGCAGTTGTGGACAACAGGTACAAGTCGTTCATCTCCTTCGTGAGGTCTTCTTATTTTTTGAGACTAGCTCTCGCCGGCGCGTCCTTACCCTCATTCAGCAACGTTATACCTCGCGCATGCAGAGTTTCTTTCACTCGTGGGATGGTATAGTCACCCCACTCCGGTGTATGCGATGCATATCCGATTTGGTCCACTGCCTCATACAGAGCATTCAGGATCTTGGTGTCATCCAGGGTGTATAGTGACTTGCAAAGACCTTCGTAGTCACGACACAGTGTATTGGATGCGTAGAGCACGCAGGCGTTGGAGATAGTCGCTATAAATACATCTTCGTCTATCATTTCCTCCGAGCGTTTTTGAATGGCATTGACCTTCTCTACACTCTCCCGTAAATCACTACTACAGTCAACAACATCATCATCGTCGTCACTAGACCATCTACACGACCCACATAAAATGACACTTGCCTCATCGTCAGCATCACTGACATCTGAATAACTCAGATGTCTTTTCAAACTTTGCGATCCCTCGCCTGGCGGTGATTTTACATCCAGGCTATCATCATCCATGCACGCGGACAGGTGTTCAAACTACAACATAGGAAATTACAGCATGATCATTTCCGGTCACAACAGACCTTGCTGGAGTTACTGTTGAATCACTTCCAATGCTGTCACGGTATAGTTCACATGACCGGCTTTTGTTGACTTTCTGATAGTCACCCTAGCCTGTTTGCCGTGCAGGACGCTCAATACACGATGACGTTCTTCCTCTGTTCTCATTGACATATAGTCATCGGCCGACACATCGCCCATAGCCCGTCGGGTTAGGACATCAAAAACTGTGACCCACAATTCTGTGCCTTTTCGGTCACACAACAGGATACCCATGCAGTATTTATGTACAGGGGCCCCCTTCTGTCGTCCATGAACCGGACATGACATGACGGCGTGGTGAACTTTCGTTTCAATTAATACTTTGCGTGTACAGCTACGGCATGATGGATAACATATATATTTCGAATTCAGAGCGCATGTTATAATATTCAGTGGTCGATCAAATGGATAACAACCATCACTTACTGTCGATCGTGTTGTCGGAGGTTGCGTTAGCGGTCGCCATCTTGTTGCTGACTCACGAGGAATGCTTGAAAATGATCGAACGATTGAGAGCGAGAGTGTTATGTCTTTCTAGACGATTTAACCTAGGTTTATATACACAGAAAGTGGCCAGTCATCAATCTTGTGACTGTTAGGCGGGGCGTTAAAGATACAGCTGTCAGTCATCTATTTTTACAGAGCAAACAAAGAAAGAGTCCAGTCATCGATCTTGTGACTGTAAGAGGATGTTAGGTGGACGATAAGACAGTTAGCGGATGGAGTGTTTCCCTGACTTAATAAGATGTCCAGGATGTAATTATCTATTTTTATGGAGTAGTTTAGTGAAGACAAAGAAGCACGGGGTCATACATCCTTTAACCGTAAACAGACGCCTCGTTAAAAACAGGAAGACGCTGTAGTCAATTAGATGACTGTTCCGGGACGGGAAACTAATTATCAGTCACAAGACGCCTCGTTAAAACAAAACGGGAAGAGGCATAGCCAAAATAAATTACTGTTCCACCAAGGGAACTAATTAGGCGTCTCGTTATGACACAGGAAGTAGACTGGCTGTTTTGAAAGTTCGTGTGTTAACTTTTCAATTCATTTCATAACAACAACAAGAACAACAAGAACAAAAAAAGAAAGATGGCTGGAGTTATACCGTGGGCTCAGTTACGCGAGGAATGGATTCAGAAAGAGATAGAAAAGAAGAGGAAGATGTGAGTATATATTATTTACTTGATGTCATCCGTTTTTATGACTATTTATTTACTTCATTCAAGTAATTACACAGCGTTCTTAGAAGTTCTTCATATAAGCTACCTGTATCGTACATATTTAACCACTAGTTCTGGTACATATATCAAAACTTTGAAAAGTATATAGTTACCCATAATTATTCATTGATCACATCTAACAGTTGTCTATATCATCTTTTTAGCGCTGCTATAGAAGCCGGTGAAGAAGAAGAAGAAGAGGAAGAAGAAGAAGAGCAAGAAAGGGATTACAGAACCTCAGATAAGGAGTGCACGTAAGTGTTCAAATTATTATTATTGTTGCTTTGTTGCCTAGCAGCACTATGTCAGAGACGAAATGGATCAATGACAGTGTTTTATATTGTTTTTCATGTCCTATCCTCGGTAACTTCTCTCTCTTTCTCGGGCTAGGTAGAACCGTGTACATTATTCATATGACCTAGTTCTGGCCTTGGTGACTTCGAGATGGTTTGACTGACTATTCATAGACGTCCTAATTAGATCTTTCCTTGGCAACTTCCTCTTACATGTCACAAGACACCTTGTTAACAGGATGTTACATAGATGACTGTTTTAAAGATTTCGTTTATGTGTTCAGTTTTAATTCCTATTCATAGACGAGCTAATTCTGGTCTTGGTGACTTCCTCTCTCTCTCGCTCTAGCTTGAGTGACTAACAATGTGTACATAGGTGACCTATTTCTGGCCTTGGTGACTTCCCTTCATCTGTCCACGCTCTCAAAATAGCTTGTGGTTGCCTAGCAACGCTGTGTCTGGTTACAGCACTGTATTTGTGTAACATTTAACGTGTCATTGGTATAGTTTTCAAAGTTTTATATAGTTTTCAAAGTTTTAATATTTACCTTACAAAGAAGAAGAACTTCTTGAGGAGCATAAATTCCTTTTCTATCCGACCCTCCGGGAGCTCAAGAAACGTCCACGTGTCGAACCACCGTCACCGTTGTACGATTTTACGCCACGTCCGTCGCCTTCTCCTATTGATACTGGAGATCACGAAAATTGGGAATTTATTCATGATGGAGATGTTGTTGATGAAGGATATTCCTGTATGGATGAATAAACCAAAAAACACTTTTCTACCTGTATACAATAAGTAAATAAAAAACATTTTCCTACTTTGATGATATGTTGTTGGTTATTATTATTATTATATTATTATTATTATTATATTATTATATCATTCTTTCATGAATACAGAAGATATATCATACCTCTATGACACTAAATACCGCTAGGGTGGGTTAGATTCACTTCTTACCGCTAGAGGTGGGTTAGATTCACTTCTTACCGCTAGGAGAAGGTCAGCTGACAGGAAGTATGTCAGCATAAACAGGCTATGTCAGCATAAAATACCATGGGAGCACATGCACCCGTCAGTTTACGTATTACCATTCCCTCATACACTACTTGTAGCGTTTGCGGCGAGCGGTCGGCAGGGAAGCATACGGGCACACGTTCACTCACTCAGTCGTACTAATGATAAGTCAGGTTATACGTTTTCACAGTTTATTATATGCGGAAAACCCTACCAATACAATATCTAATACACAATCTATGGCTATGTCTGCTAAATACTACCCAGTTATAAATGTCAGAACGATAGGTTCAGACGGCGGTGGCTATTACAGCAACGGAATTGTAACCGATGTATTCTAAATGTCAAAACGATAAGTTCAGACGGCGGCGGCTTATATACAGCAACCGAATTATAGGTGTCAGAACGATAATTCAGACTGCGGCGGCTTAAATACAGCAACCGAATTATAGTTGTCAGTATGATAAGTCAGACGACGGCGGCTTATATACATACAGCAACGGAGTTATAGGTGTCAGAACGATAAGTCAGACGGCGGCGGCTTATATACAACAGTAATAATAGAGGTGGTCCAGCGCGTTCGTTGGATTATCACTGGTGGAATCCTATGTTAAGAGATAGGGATTTTCCTTCTGACCGCTCACGGGTTAAAGGATAGGCCATTTTTAACCCCATGTTAAAAGATAGGGATTTTCCTTCTGACCGCTCCCGGGTTAAAGGATAGGCCGTTTTTAACCCCATATTAATAGATAGGGATTAAAGGGTTAAAGGATGGGGAATTTTATCGCAAAGGTATCCGAACACTTTTTTGATTTTTAACCCGTGTTAAGAGATAGGGAATTTTTCCCATGTTAAAGCATAGGGAATTTTTATCCATGTTAAAGCATAGGGAAGTTTCCCCATGTTAAAAGATAGGTCATTTTTATCCCATGTTAAAGCATAGGGAATTTTATCGCACAGGTATCCGACCACTTTTTGGATTTTTATCCCATGTTAAGGCATAGGGAATTTTTATCCCATGTTAAAGCATAGGGAATGTTTATCCCATGTTAAAGCATTGGAGCTATTATCGTAAAGGTGTGCGACGATATTTTGAATTTTCGGCGTGGATCAAGCGACGCTACTGGCGACGTATCTGGACTTGTTTGTTTGTTGCGCGCGGGAACCACACTGTGATTGCGCAATACCATCGTTCGTGGCTATAAATAAACTCGTACGCGGAGACGTGTCTGAACTTGTTTGTTTGTTGTGAGTGCGCGAGCGTTTCGGCACGCCCACGTAACCTTAACGTTCAACATGCGCGTATATAAAGCCGTGGAGACGATCTGCTTGTCATTAGTATCACGTCGACAGTATGGCACACTTCACTCGTATTGGGTTCACGTACGCAGAGGTGAACAGAGGGCCGCAGGCTATTACGCCGTGTGTAGCGGGGTTGAGTCCCATCCCCTACGGGGATGCCTTTCCCACGCTACCGGCGTCCGGCCCGGCGACAGGACCAACCCCGGCACCAGCGCAACCACCATCCCGGGTGGTAAGTCTTTATTAATATTATTATTACTATATTTCACAATTTTTCGTGTGTATAATTATCTAGCGGTAAGACACTTATGAAAACGTCTAATAACAATCCTTCGTACATTTAGAACGTCGACTGTGTGCCGGTGGGATCTCCCGTGGCTATCATGGCGCCCGCCCCTGCGAGACAACTGCCACCATCGCGGAGGACGTTCACCTGCCCGGACTGTGGGTCGTCGTTCACACGGAAAGATAATTGGAAGTGCCACGTCGCCCGCGGGCGATGTGGCCGCCCAAAAAGGACGGCCGAGGAGGCCGAGCTGGACGTGTTGGTGGTGAGTTAAACTTTATGTTGTGTTACTATACACTTTCGCCTAAAAAGGCGGCTCCTACCTTCTTCCCACCAAAAAGGTGGCTCCCTATGTATTTTTTCACTAAAACGGCGTCCACGTGTATGTTTACTTCCCTCTAAAACCATGCTTTCCCCTAAAATTCGTTTCCTTAAAAACTTCCGTCATAATGGCACCACTGTGTATGTTTACTTCCGCTAAAATGGTGTCCCTATATATTGTTTACATGTATTTTGTTTACTTCCGTCAAAATGACGTCCCTGTATATTGTTTACTTCCGTCAAAATGGCGTCCCTGTATATTGTTTACTTCCGTCAAAAGGGCGTCCCTGTATATTGTTTACATGTATTTTGTTTACTTCCGTTAAAATGACGTCCCTGTATATTGTTTACTTCCGTCAAAATGGCGCCGCTGTGTATGTTTACTTCGAATAAAATGGCGGCTCATACATACTTCCTGTCAACATACCTTCTCCCAACTTATTCCTATCGACACATTGCCTCTGTATAGTTATCATCTTCCTATAGGCTTCTGGTCAAGTGACCAAAAGTCACGTGCCTTTTGGTCACATTTTCCCTATCATTGCGTCTGTAATATTTAATTATTCTTGTAGAAATTCATCAAGGGTCCCATGCCTCCAAAGAGGCAACCAGTCCCGATAGCCACAGCGACAGTGCCGGCAGTCCAGACAACCACCGGGACAGCCCCGGTACCGACAGCCACTGCGACAGGCCCGGCACCTACAACGACCGACACACCACTGATACCACACTTCGCGTGCTGTATGTGCGGCAGTACTTTCAGCAGGAGAAGAAATTGGTAGCGTCACGTTAAGCAGGGATGGTGCCAAATAAACCAACACAAACAGCAGAGACGGCAGGTGAATATTAAAGAAATAATGGTAAATCTATCATGTTGTTGTTTAAACGTTTTCAGATGCTGCTACAAATGTCAACTCTTTATGTTTTGTATACCATGATTAAAAGTCAACTTGTCTTTATTTTCAGGTGTTGCTACAAAGCCCATTATCTCTTTATGTTTTGTATACGATGCTTAACAGTCAACTTGTATTTATTTCAGTATCAAGAAAAGGATCGCATCGCTGCGTCACGAAAACGCCGCCGGTCACCGACTGCTTCGGCATCACCATCACCGAAAAGGCCGTCACCTGCAGCCTGTCCTTCGCCACCTGCAGCCTCTCCGGCGCTACAACAAGATTCACTTGTACCACCGGAAGTGGTAGATTTTGTACCCGATAATTTGTTTAATTTGTCTAGGAGTCAGTGGTCGACAATTCGTACACATTATCGTAGGGGGCCCGTCCAGAGAACCTACAACATTCGATTATCAGATACTGACATAACCTCATTACACCCAACATTGTAGAGCATTTTTTATGAACAAACTACCGCCTTCAAAATTAATTTAAGCTTCGGATTTATTTTATATAACCAGAAAACGAAAGAACATCGTTATTTTCATTCTTCAAAAAAAAATTCCGGTAGGTTTCTGGACAGGCCCCCTTTAATTACTAATGCCGATGAATTTCAGTTGTTTTTAAATTCGTTTGAAGAAAAATATATTTTAAGTTGGGCAATTAGACAGAGGCCCGATTCTCAGTGGATCTGTGAAATGGTAACAAATGTTACATTTTACGTAAACATCATACCTGATCATCCTATAGGTACTTGTGAGCACATAGTCCTTCCCGACTATATTCTCACAAATGAAGGTTTAAATTCGTTATCCTGTGACTGGTCCCGACACGGGAGGCCACCCTATAAAGATCATCTTTGTTTTTTCCGTGCTCTCGCGCTAAGTCGTGGAGCTGATATTTATCATCTCGAGCCTCATGTTCAAATATTATATAACATGTATTGTGAGCCCCTAAAAGATGCCCCATCTATGAAATGTTTCCCTGGCTTTAAACTAAGTGACCTTTATGACATTGAAAAGCTTTTCCATATCAATATATTTGTTTATGAATTACTCGATCATCACGACGACGACGACGACGAGAACTTGGTAGCGTGTCATTTACTGAGGCGTTCAACTTGTAAATTCCCCGATACTTTAAATTTGAATCTTTTCGAAACACATTTTTCTTATATCCACGATATTAAAACATACACACGGTCTTTCAAATGTATCAAATGTGACAAACTTTGGCATACAGAATGGTCCTTAAAAAGACACCAACAAGGTTGCGAAGTCGAGGTCAAGAGAATATTCCCTGGTGGTATATTTCATGTTCAGGAAACCATTTTTCAGAAACTTGATGAGTTGGGTATTGACGTCGAAGAAAAATACCGGTATTATCCATTTCGGGCCACCTTTGATTTTGAATCTTATTTTGATACGGCCAACTTACCGGTAATTACTCCAAAGGTCGAGTGGTTGGCTCGCCACGGAATACTTAGCGTTAGTGTGTCATCCAATGTTCCCGGGTACAAGGAACCACGCTGTTTTATTAGCGAGGGTGAGCCGAGCCAACTAGTCGACCGTTTTCTAAATTATCTCTACGAAATTAGCGACACCGCTTCCGAAATTCTTAAAACACGTTATCAGTTTGTTTTTGATGAATTAAACCAAAAACTAAAAGATATTCAATCACCAGAGGCTGCAATGCTCGAACCCGACCTTTACCTATTATCCCAGAAGATCAAATTTCAAAATTAATTAGTAACCTTCACGGATTTCTTGGTGAACTACCCGTCATTGGCTTTAATTCCGGAAAATACGATTTGAACGTCATTAAAAAATATATCACACCACACTTACTGACAACCGACGTAGGTGACGAGACGGACGAGATGTTCACAGTAATGCATCATACTAATCTGATGTGTTTAAAAAGAGCGACTTTGAAATTTTTGGACATCATAAATTATTTGGCACCCCGGTTTTAGTTACGAAAAATTTCTCAAAGGTTACGGATGTGTACAAACTAAAGGATACTTTCCCTATGAGTGGGTGACTTCGTTAAATAGACTCGATTGTGAATCCCTTCCTCCAAAGGAAGCTTTTCACAGCGATTTGAAAAACGAAGACATTTCTGACGAAAATTACGCGTACTGCGAACAAATTTGGCGCGATCACGATATGAAAACTTTTCGTGATTTTCTTATTTGGTACAACAGTAGAGATGTCGTTCCTTTCCTTGAAGCTATAAAAAACAGTTCTCTTTTTACAAATTGCGCCACATTGATATGTTTAAAGATGGTATTAGCGTTCCCGGTCTAACCATGAAATTTATGTTTGACACATTACCACGTGATATTTATTTCAGTCTGTTTAATCAAAAAGCTTCGTGAATCGGAAAGGGGCGACTCAGCTCTCCCCTGTCGTTCCATTGTCGGCTACCACGCGAATGGATTATACCTTTGGGCTCTTTCACAAGATATGCCCACCGGATGTTATACACGTCGTAGCCGAGAAAATAATTTTAGACCTAAAACATCACGTGTTTACGGAAAAATGGATCTTGAATGGTTAGAGTGGGTAGCTCACGAAAAGAATACAACGATAAGGCATCAATTTAACGGAGAAGAGAAACGCACTGGGGATCGTAGACTTCCCATTGACGGATGGTGTGCCCAGACTCGCACCATTTATCAATTTCACGGTTGCTATTTTCACGGTTGTCCTTGTAACGTGGAGCACATCAACTCTATCAACGGGAAGTCTATGACCGATCTCTTATCGGAAACTAGAAAGAACACTACGTATTTGCGTAAATATGCCGAGGTCGTCGAAATGAGGGAATGTCAATGGAAAGAAATTCGGAAAAATTCCGAAGTAAGAAATTTTCTAAATTCAAAATTTCCTCACCGTAACCTGAAGTGGGAAATGACCCAAGATAAAGTTTTGCAAAATGTAGTTGAAGGTCGCCTATTTGGTATGGTAGAGTGCGACATTTTTGTTCCGGGTCATCTTAAAGATTATTTTGGTGAAATGCAACCCATTTTCAAAAACATTGACATTACCCGTGACGACATCGGCCCCTATATGCGAGCTTACGCTGAAGAGCACAATATATTATCTACTCCTCGGCGTACACTGGTGGCTTCGTATTTTGATAAACAAATTCTTTTAGGTACACCTTTGTTAAAATGGTATTTGAAACACGGACTGGTCGTATATCACGTTTATCAAGTTTTAGAATACGAACCCAGTCCGTGTTTCAAACATTTCGCCAATGCCGTTTCGAATGCACGCCGCGAAGGTGACGTGCACCCGGACAAGGCCATTATCGGTGATACGATGAAACTTCTTGGGAACAGTGGCTATGGAAAACGTATCTCTAATAAGGATCTCCACAGAGATATTATCTTTTGTAATAGTAAAACGGCGAGCCAAGGAATTGACAGTCATCGTTTTCGCCAGCTAGACCCAATTACGGAATCCGTGTACCAATTGACAATGAACAAGAAATCCATTAAATACGATCTCCCTCTTCAAATTGGTTTTATGGTTTACCAGTATGCAAAATTGAGAATGCTGGAATTTTAGTACGATTTCATAGATTATTAGGTAAAGCGACCTCTCTTCTAATATTGCGAAATGGATACGGATTCCGCATATTTAAGTCTAGCTTTTTCTTGTTTAGACAATTGTGTTACCACCGATAAACGACAAGAATACTTTACAAACTTGTCCCGGTGGTTTCCTGCTGTTTGTTGTGACGCGCACGCGTCCGATTATGTCACTTGTCGGATGGAAGGGAAAGAATGGGTCCCTTCGGAATCGTGTTGTATTGCGCGTGCGCGTCACGACAAAAGGACACCCGGCCTGTTCAAAATAGAGTACGAAGGTAGAGGTTTTATCGGATTGTGCAGCAAAACATATTATTGTTTTGGTGATACGGATAAATTCAGCACGAAAGGTCTAAATAAGAGACACAACGAAATTGACAAAGACACGTTTTTGAAAGTACTGAAAACCAAAGAGAGTGGTGTTGGGAAAAATCGAGGGTTTCGGGTGAAGAATGCTTCAGTTTTTACTTATATTCAAGAACGTTCTGCACTAACATATTTTTATTCCAAACGACCGGTACAAGCCGATGGAATCTCTACCTCTCCGTGTCTGGTATAATAGACACGCCAGTAAATCTTCTCGTGAGCTACCCGTGTATCATTCGGTATTGTTGTAACATTCGGTATTTGTGTAACATATAGTCTTGGTGTAACCGTGGTCAGGTATGATGTTTATCGACCACTGACTCCTACTAGTTACTTGTCGATTATTAAAGAGTGTACATTTCACATTATCGGGAACAAAATCTACCACCTCCGGTGGTACAAGTGAGTATTGTTGCAATGGAGAGGGTGCAGGTGAAGCCGGAGAGGGTAGGGGTGAATGCCGTGGAGACGTCATACCCAATGATGGTGACCGTCGGCGTTTTCGCGATTTCTACAATAACAAGGTTTTATAATAGTGGCATTTTCTACGTCTACCTACCTGAACGTAACACTCGTGATGAGGCGAACATTGTATAACGCTGTACCAGAATAGTAACAGACACGATGAATACTTCTGCTCGTACGGGTTTCCAACGCGACACGTTGCGTTCCGTAGATTCGTGAATGTAGAACGGACTCGTAATTCCAAGAGACTTCAAAGTACTATGTCTAACGTTTGCGATCAATACTGTGTCGCTTATCTCATGTATCACTGTCGTGGCTTCTCATTGAAGACTTTCGTGAACGGTGTCGGCACTGATCTAGTAGCAGACGATTGTCGTGTATTTGATTAGTTTAAACAATTGAGATAAGGTGTATGTTTCGGAACTATGTTTACTTTCGGTACTATTTCGCTATTGACAACTAGGTTGTTATTATAGAACTGATGACGTGGTTGAAATATCATGCATATACCGTGTTTCATTAACAAGCAAGTATCATCATCGTTATCATCTTTCGAGCCTATGGCGCGGTGGTCAGACACCCGTAAGCTCAAGACCTCTGCCGCGGTGTTAATTCACCTGTAAGTCGACCCATACGAGCCAATGGCGTGGTCGTAATGACCTGTAAGCTCACGACCTCTGCCGCGATGTTAATTCACCCGTAAGTCATGTCACATGAAGCACTTGTCTTCAGTTAATAAAATACGGTTTCGTGTATGATATCACACACGCATGTATATAGTAACAACGTCTAAGTTTGGTTCTTGCAACTCGTTGATCCAAGTTTGATACATGTAAGTGGCTAGTCTAAGATTTGCACTTATTGAAGATGATCTGTAAATACGTTTGTGTTGTACACGAATAAAATGTGCAAACCTTATCTTGTGTCATTTTGTTCATAGTATAAGTAGTATAAGTACCGTACATCCCAGTCCCTTTCATCATTTTCGTAAAGTATGGGCACGAGGTTAGTTCATCCGTTTACCTGTATCGTCGCCGGACCGACGGGCTGTGGCAAAACGACGTTTGTTGTCTCTTTACTACGTCATTCTGCCACACTCGTAAACTCACCACCAGAAAAGATCACGTGGCGTTACGGTGAATGGCAGGCATTGTATTTCACGCTCTCTACGATACATCCGAACATAGAATTTGTCGAAGGTCTTCCCAACATATCGTCTTTCGATCCTAAAACGAGAAACTTGGTAGTTATCGACGACCTCATGTCGGAAACGGACGAGAGGGTCACCAAACTGTTTACGAAGAAGAGTCATCATTGCAACACGTCCGTAATATATTTAGTGCAAAATGTATTTCCCAAAGGGAAACAGAGTCGCACTATCAGTATAAACGCTCAGTACATGGTACTCTTCAAGAACCCTCGCGACAATACACAAGTGGTCAACTTGGCCAAACAGATGTATCCGGGTCGAATAAAGTACATGCAAGAAGCTTTCAGAGACGCGACGTCCGTACCACACGGGTATTTGTTCGTCGACCTCAAACAAGCCACACCGGAACACTTGCGCTTGAGTACTAATATCGTTAAGGAACCAAACAAATTTCAGTACGCCTACCTTCCGAAGATATAAATGGAAACACGCCGTGACACTCGTCATTCGTCATGTCGGCGCGAGTGAACAGAAACGCGTTGTGCCTTTGTCTCCTCGCTAAAGCGGATCCTGCTTTAGCCGGAGTCATCATCGACAAGGGAAAACCCGATCTGGTACACAGTCTGTGCGAGTGTGCACAGAACATATTAAAAGGAAACGTACCACTAAAGAAAGGTCACAAGACTAAACTGCGTCGGTACAAGAAGGACCTCAGAACCTTGGTCATCAGGAAAACCGGTCTTCATAAGAAGAAACGTATTCTACAGATAGGTGGTTTCCTTGCGGCCCTACTAGCTCCCTTGGCTACGTCCCTTCTAGCCCCGTTGGTGACGACGTTGTTGCATTCGTAACTACACGACTATGGAGCACACAAAGAAGATGGCGCTGGTCGATCCCCGTATTTTGGATAACGTTCAACTGCAACCTCCTTCGACCAATCATATAGGGAGTGTTTTGCGACGACTCGATAACGAAATGCGTTACATATTAGAACAAAGCAATACGGACGAGAGGGAAACGGTCGTGTTGTATAACCAGGTGTTGAGTCGATACAACGATCTTTCCGACAAGCGTATGCAGGAACCGCTGCGTGTAGCCATCGATCAATTTCCCAGCAAAGTTGAAAACAAACTTCAATCACCTACCGAAAATGAAATCGTCAAAAAGGAGAACATCGAAAATGAAATCGTCGACAGCATGCCGAAAGCTATGAAACAGAAAGCACGGCGACTCATCAATAAAATGAAAGGTGCCGTAAGGTGGAATGATCGCGGCGAAATGATTACAGAAACAAGACGTCCGGTGTCGTCACGGCGGCAAGCTCATTCGGCCACACCGTTGCAACACTTGCGTTGGGAACCGTATTAATAGTCTTGCACGACACGACACCAGTATTATTACGGCAAGTCTCGTCGCGTAGGTAAGAATACGAAACGTTCACACGATGCATTGAAAAGTATTTACTACGACACGAAACTAACCGGAAGTTACGGAGGTGTCGATGCCCTGCGTCGTGCTTCACGTGCTTCACATGCTTCACATGTTTCACGTGCATCGTCGAAAGAGGTGAAACGGTGGTTGTCGGAACAAGACACTTACACACTACATAAACCAGTGACATATCGTTTCAGGCGTAGACGTGTCGTAGTTGGTGGTATAAATCAACAATGGCAGGCCGATCTGATAGACATGTCACGTTTAAAAAGGTACAACGACGGTCACACTTTCATTTTGACCGTAATAGACGTGTTCTCCAAGAAAGCGTGGTCTGTTCCTTTGAAGAACAAATCGGGGCCGTCACTCACGACGGCGTTTCGTCGGTTGTTAAAGGACAATGATGGCCCACTGACATTGCAAACAGATAAAGGAAAAGTGTTTTTGAATAGGCAACTGCAAGAGTTTCTGAAAGAGAAAGGTATCCACCATTTTACGACACACAACGAAGAGACCAAGGCGTGTATCGTGGAACGTTGCAATCGTACTCTGAAGACACGTATGTGGAGATATTTCACGAAAAACCAGACATTAAAGTACCTGGACGTATTACACCACCTAGTCGATTTGTACAACGACAGTTATCATAGAAGTATTGGAATGCCGCCGTCTGAAGTGAACGTGATCAATCAAGAAGAGGTTTGGCAAAGGTTGTACGGAAATGAAGGACACGGAAAAGTCAAACCGGTTTTAAAAGTGGGCAATCACGTGCGTATCAGCAAAGTCAAGAGACAATTAAAAAAAGGTTACTTACCCAACTGGAGTGATGAGATATTTACCGTCAAAACAGTTCATCGTTCCGATCCGCCTGTTTATCGTTTGATTGATGATCAAGATTCACCGATAGAGGGAACATTTTACGAACAAGAACTAGAGAAAATGGTTGTGGCAAAGGATAAACTCTATTGTATCGAGAAAGTGTTGCAGCAGCGCAAGCGAGGAAAAAAGACACAGGTCCTGGTCAAGTGGGTAGGGTATTCCGACTCGTTTAACAGCTGGTTGGATAAAGCGTCACTCGTCGCGTATAAAGGTTAATACACACCAGTCGAGCCGTCATTCGTGTCATGGAAGATACGGCGGACGTTCGAATCGAAAACACAGTGCTCGAAGATACCGGAAGTAACAGCAGACGTTGGGTGTTGTTTGGAAATACGTGCCAGAAATCGGAAATCGTCTTCTTCTGCCAAATGGTCTTACTGTACACCGTTATATTGGTCAGTATCTACAACCTGACTAAAGTAGACGGAAACTCTAATCTGTGAACGGCTTTGTTAAGCAGTTTCCTGGGATACCTTTTACCTAATCCGTCTATGAAACGCGGTGAACATGTCGTCTGATTTTTACCTGACATTGCCCAGCAACGCGTCTATGAAGTTACATCCCGACAACACGTTGACCCACTATGTCACTGCTTTGCCGCAACGCTTCAGTATAGTCGGTCAGTGGGAGTGCGGACTGGTAGAGATTCAATACCCGCACAGCTTGTACAACGTGAGAGAAGAGGACGTTTCTTTTGCCGTGAATGCTGATGGTACGACTTATGTGGTGAATATCGAGGCAGGCCACTACGGTAGTCCCGAAGCGCTCACTCGTGCAATCAACAGAATCAGAAAGTCACCGATAAAAGAGAAGCAAATAAAACTGAGCTACAGTGACATTACACAAAAAGTGACTATAAACATGGTAGAAAACATCTCATTCTCAGTGTATTCGTTGAACCTACAGCGTTTGCTAGGTTTAAGCCAGGATGTTTACACCACACCTGAAGAAGAAGGACCACATTATTATTACGTTAAAAAAGGCGAATCTGTGGTAGACATGGCGCAGGGTTTTTACTCGCTGTACGTCTACACCGACGTTGTGGGACCACGTGTGGTCGGGGATACCGTCGTCCCTCTGTTGAGAGTTGTACCCATAGAAGGAAAACACGGAGACGTGGTGTCAAAAAGTTTTGACAATGTACAATACGTTCCGTCTTGCACAAAGAATTTACGACAATCGAGATCGATATAAGAGACGACACGGGACGTCGCGTACCATTCGAGCGAGGTAGAGTGACGGCAACACTTCACTTTCGACGACGCAAACCATCGTTTTTTGAAACATGAGTCGTAATCATTCTTACGAAGACTACTACGTCAGACAAGTCGAGTATCTACAACCTGACTAAAGTAGACGGAAACTCTAATCTGTGGACGGCTTTGTTAAGCAGTTGCCTGGGATACCTTTTACCTAATCCGTCTATGAAACGCGGTGAACATGTCGTCTGATTTTTACCTGACATTGCCCAGCAACGCGTCTATGAAGTTACATCCCGACAACACGTTGACCCACTATGTCACGGCTTTGCCGCAACGCATCAGTTTAGTCGGTCAGTGGGAATGCGGATTGGTGGAGATTCAATACCCGCACAGCTGGTACAACGTAAGAAAGGAGGACGCGTACTTCGACTTGTCTTGCGCGACGGGGGAGCGAGGGATTTACACCGCTGGTGACGGCGGTAGTACTCGGATTCACCGGGAAGGCACCATCCCTCACGGTTTTTACAACAGCGCTTACGAGTTGATGGACAAAATCAACGAGGCGCTGAGTAAACTGTGTACCAATAAAGTCAAGGCCCGCCTGGAGTTCAGCCCCATCTCTAACCGGATGAAGTTGCAGCTATCGCCGGGTGTTAAATTTAACATACCCCCTCAGAGTCATCTGAAGACCGTACTAGGCTTCGATTCGAGCGTGATCGCGAACCCACCCAGCTTAACGGTCGACAGTGCCGTCATCATCAGCACCGATCCCGTCGCGTATACCTACGAGTATGAGGGTCGGTATACGGTGGACATGAATCGGGGAGACGACACCCTGTAGGTGTACACGGACCTCGTGGAACCGCGTGTGGTCGGGGATACCGTCGTCCCTCTGTTGAGGGTTGTACCCACAGAAGGAAAACACGGAGACGTGGTGTCAACAAGTTTCGACAATGTACAGTACGTTCACGTCTTGCACAAAGAATTTACGACCATCGAGATCGATATAAGAGACGACACGGGACGTCGCGTACCATTCGAGCGAGGTAGAGTGACGGCAACACTTCACTTTCGACGACGCAAACCATCTTTTTTGAAACATGAGTCGTAATCATTCTTACGAAGACTACTACGTCAGACAAGTCGGCGACGGATTGCCCGTGTTTGTTGGGGCAAGAGTGCAACGAGGTCACGGTCTAGGTAGTTTGTTCGGTGGTCTCATTCGAAGTGCTATGCCACTCATAAAAAGAGGCGCACTCGCTTTGGGAAAAGGAGCGTTAAAGACAGGTTTGGGTGTGGCCGACGACGTGTTGTCTGGACAGAGCATTAAAGAATCTGCAAAGAAGCGTGTGAAAGAAACAGGAAAGGACATGATCAGTAGAGTGTTGGGAAGCAGTGGGCCTCCGGGCATACGCAACGCTCCTCGTGCTATAAAACGCAAGCCGACGAGAACCCTAGCCAGTGTCGCCAAGAGACGCAGACGACAGAAGACGCGTCGAGACGAAAACGTTTATTTGGGTGTCTTACCCAAGAGAATAGTCTTGTGTTGTGTAGACAACGACGCTTACAATGGAACATTCGCCAAGAATCCGTTCCACGTAAAGCACAACAACATGAACTTTCTAGCATTGTACGTCGACGGGCAACAAGTTCCGGCGAAACCACTCCAGCCTAATTTCAACGATGGTGCCTATGTAAGAAGTTACAGTAATCTGTTTGCTGGAACGGGAAAGATGTTTCAAGACGAGGGAAACAACATCAGTCGGGACGAGTTTGGCAAAGGATACACCCTGTTTGCGTTTGACATCACACCAGATTGTTGTGACGGTCCCCATTTCAATTTGGTACATAAAGGCAACCTACGAGTCAAGATGCACTTTAATCAACCTCTCGACCAAACGATCAACGTCGTCGTCTACGGAGAATTCGAGACGGTTTTGGAGATTGACCGCAACAGAAACGTCGTCTACGATTACTGATGGATACGGCACAGATAGAAAGACTCCTTGCGGCGGATGCTTACACTAGGACCGTTGTTCGAGGCGTACTACCTAAAGACGGGTTACCCACTACTCCTATGACGACCTATCCGGCAGCTTTCGTGTGCAACACTCATTCGAGCAATGAACCGGGTCAACATTGGATCTGCATGTTTATTACAAAAGACGGACGTGGAGAATACTTCAACTCCTACGGTTTGCCACCTCAACACGACGAATTCGTGGATTTTCTACAGAGCAACTGCGTGACTTGGACTTTCAACAAGAGAACGCTTCAGAGCCCGCTGTCTAACGTGTGTGGACAATACTGTGTCGTGTACTTGCTGCACCGAAGTCGAGGCGTACCCACGAAGACGTTTGTGAACACTTTTGGGAACAATTTAGTGAACAATGACTGTCGCGTTTTCGATTTTGTTAAGAGTGCCATGTAATGTTTGCATGTAATGTTGGCATGTACGTTCTTGTATTACCTTAATTAAGCAATAAAAAAGTCGACACCATATGTGCGTTTGTGAAATTTCTATTGAGACACCCAAGAGAAAGTATCCCTATGAATTATATCACATATAGTCTTGTTGTCAGACATCCAAGAGAAAGTGTCACTATTTCACCCATGTAGTATCTCAATATCTCAACATCCGCGTACGAGTTTATTTATAACCACGAACGATGGTACTGTCCGATCACTATGTGGTTCCCACGCGTGAGTGAGTGAGTGAACAGACACGAAGAATGAGTGAGTGAGTGAGTGAGTGAGTGAGTGAGTGAGTGAGTGAGTGAGTGAGTGAGTGAGTGAGTGAGTGAGTGAGTGAGTGAGTGAGTGAGTGAGTGAGTGAGTTCCCGCGCGCAACAAACAAACAAGTCCAGATACGTCGCCAGTAGCGTTGCTTGATTCACGCCGAAAATTCAAAATATCGTCGCATACCTTTACGATAATAGCTCCTGCTTTAACATGGTGAAAATCCCTATGCTTTAACATGGGATAAAAATTCCCTATGCTTTAACATGGGATAAAAATTCCCTATGCTTTAACATGGGATAAAAATCCAAAAAGTGGTCGGATACCTTTGCGATAAAATTCCCTATGCTTTAACATGGGATAAAAATTCCCTATTCTTTAACATGGGATAAAAATCCCAAAAATGGTCGGATACCTTTGCGATAAAATTCCCTATGCTTTAACATGGGATAAAAATGACCTATCTTTTAACATGGGGAAACTTCCCTATGCTTTAACATGGATAAACATTCCCTATGCTTTAACATGGGAAAAATTCCCTATCTCTTAACACGGGTTAAAAATCCAAAAAGTGCTCGGATACCTTTGCAATAAAATTCCCTATCCTTTAACCCGGGCGCGGTCTGGAGCAAAATCCCTATCTATTAACATGGGGTTAAAAACGGCCTATCCTTTAACCCGGGAGCGGTCAGAAGGAAAATCCCTATATTTTAACATGGGGTTAAAAATGGCCTATCCTTTAACCCGGGAGCGGTCAGAAGGAAAATCTCTATGTCTTAACATAGGATTCCACCAGTGATAATCCAACGTACGCGCTGGACCACCTCTATTACTACTTACAACAACCGAGTTATAGGTGTCAGAACGATAAGTCAGACGCCGGTGGCTTATATTCAGCAACCGAGTTACTCACCGAGTCTGCGAATAACTGAATGTCACGGGTGTACTGCGATAGTCTTTTAGTACATCTCGCAGGGCGCTCGGTGACAGTGCTTCACGAGAAACGTTCCTCCGGCAGTGTGCCCCAGTGGTCGCCCCCTACACTACTGGCCTGTGTTAAACACAGCTCTAGCATACATCTTCGGGCCTGTTCTAACAAACAGCTCCCTCGCAGTGTCTGGCTGCATCCCCCAACAGCCCTGATCCTCATTAAAGCCCTTCTTATATATAGCTAAATCTGTAGCCTTGGGACATACGCTGTCCCTTGATTATGTCATTTGTAAAGTCTAGGGGTCTCTAGAAATCTTGGCAGGGTGCCAGTGAACTTACAGTAACCTTCTGAACAAAAGTCCTCTGATTAGGGCTCTTGCCTCCCCAAAACCAGATGGCTTCCAATGTAAACAAATCCCCCACCCCAGCTATAGTCATTTACATATAAATTGGCTTTTCGGAGCACTACGACATTCAGTAATTAAGAATATGTTATACTATGTATGTTATCGTTCTAAATTATCTACAAATGTTTAAGAAAGACAACATATGAAGAATGCGAAATTAAGCTGTAAGCTGCAACATATGTGCACTTCAATCAAGCATAAGATTTAGAATAAAATTAACTATACAACTTTCCAACATTTGTGTAATATCGCTGATATCTCAGTAGATGCAGGGACTCTAAAACTGCACAAAATAATGTTATATTCACGCTAAGTGTACCTTATTTTACTAAGTACGGGGCGTGCAGATCTACGCGCCAGAAATATATAGGACCAAAACCACTAGAATGGCCTTTACGTTTCAGATGACAGTTGCTAAGATATGACGGCGTTCCTCCTTCTAGTCTAGTCTAGTGAATGGAATGTGCTGTGACGTCGCAATAGAGATAGATACGAGACCCCATTCGGGTTTTTACTTGTTGCATTTCTCACTGTGAACAGGTAATGTGACATCCTTTGTTGAGCGACGTTTTGAGGCGGCGGCCGCGGAGTATAGCGAACTGCGCTTGTGACAAGTGAGGAGACATTTCCACTTGTTATGAACGGAGTCACTGTTACGCCGCCTAGTGGTAGACGCTACAGGTGACGCCTTTGTTTCGGCGTGTATCACGCTACGACAGGATCGCTATCCAAGTCCTATAGGGCAGAGAGCCGGCGATCCATGTGTACACAAAGCATAGCATTGTATGTGACATTTGGCAAGATGAAAAAAATACAGAAAAATGCATTGATAGTTTAAATCAGATTTTAAACCCATTGGTATAGAGTTTCCAGCGGAAAATTTATATTTAAAAGAGCTAGGCAATCACGTCATGTTGTGACATCAGAGGTTGTTGAGGTGTTGGCTCAGCGCGTCCGGTTTTATAACGACACGTGTGCGGGAGACCTCGGTTCAAGCCTCACAGCAAACGTTTCAAAGTGTTTTATTTATCTTTTCGCTAAATAATATAAACCATGCCATTTTACGACACAGTGAACTGTTTATAATTAAATATATCGAATGGTTTGTAGTAATTATTAATTCGCGACAACTGTTATAATCATTACCAGAAATACCGAGCTTTCGTAGACGCTAGGTTCGTCCCAATCGCCCGCGTTAAATGACAGATCTAATTGTTTTTGTCGCACCGCAACGCACTAATTGTTTTTTTTTTGTCGCAACACGCAGCCAATTTAAGCACCGCCTGCACATCCGATTGGTATACGCGTAAAAGTCACAGTTAAGGCATATATTCATCGCACGTGCTTACAATAAGTTTTTATCAGAATTCGCTACTGCATCAGACATGAGTAATATAATCCTTACTGTTGCTTTGAGATATCGGAATTAGTGGAATATGTTATGTTTATGGTATTCAGATTTTTTGTTCTTGAATCCAAAATGAATTAGTTGATAATATAAGTAGTACAATAGGTGGTGTACGAGTTACGCTATGATTAACCCCGAGGAAATCCCATGTTAAAAGATAGGGATTTTCCCCCAGTACGCTCCCGGGTTAAAGGATAGGCCTGGTGGAAGCCCATGTTAATATATAGGGATTTTCTCCCAGTACGCTCCCGGGTTAAAGGATAGGCCATTTTAACCCCATGTTAAAAGATAGAGATTTTCCACCAGACCACACCCGGGTTAAAGGATAGGCCATTTTAACCCCATGTTAAAAGATAGGGATTTTCCACCAGACCGCACCCGGGTTAAAGGATCGAGGCTCCGCCAAGGGACAGAGCCCTTATTTGTTTGATGATGACATGTGTAAAATGTGGTGTTATAATAAGGCGTAATTTATAATAAAAGGATTATAAATTCAGCGGAGACCGTTTTGTCTGAAGTAATGTATACGAAATGTAGACTACATATAGGACTATGTTATATCAGAACCTGTAGCCTCGTTTTTTTCGAACAAAGCGACCATCTTGGAATTTGTTAAATATATGAGTACTGCCAAAATTCGTGTCTCTTGCACGCTTGCGTGCAAGGGAGTCCCCTGACGGATAGACCACGAACTACAAACATCATCCCTGGCGGCCAATGGTGTCTTTTCTTATGTCCCATAGGTTGTCGGCCCTTTGTTTAGGTGTAGGCCTCTCCTAACCTATACATTTACAACTTTAACATAGGTCCAAACCTGACGAATCGGTAGAGAACTAGTAAAATAAGTCAAATTATGTCATTTCTGGTTACCGGGCAGATATACGACCTTCCCATCACTCTGTTTGTAAATTGGTGCCTATAAAAGACTTTTCGGCAAATTTACTAACTATATAAACGCAGCGTTTTGTCAAGCGGACAGTCATTCCTATTATGACGACAACACGGCTAACATCATCATGTTGAAGACACCCTATTACCGCCTTCGTTATGCAGCAGACTCGAGCGACGACGACGAGCCAACGAGCAAACCCGTCATGCCGGTGACCAACCGCCCTTCCGGGCCATCGGAACCAGAGCTTGTGGACGTAATGGACGTGCCATCTCTAGAATCAACGGTAAGCCCCGACCATGGTATCAAGGTCAGAGGTCTCTTTATTGACAAAATACGCAAGTATACATCTACATCGGGTGCAGATACTGCAAGAAGGGTATGATTGTCGATGATAGGGGACATTTGCAATGCGGACGGCACGGTTACGTGGCCACTGACATGTATATTATGGTTCGAACGAGCCCTGCTGATGAGGAGGCCCTATCGATCCCAAGACAACTATCACCATCGCGGAGGCCCTTCACCTGCCCGGACTGTAAGACCCATTTCACACGGCGCGAACACGTGAAGCGTCACATCGCTCGCGGATGTTGTCCCCGCCGGAAGAGAATGGCCGATGAAGCCAAATTGTATACGCCAGTGGTGAGTCATACTTTATATTGTTTTACTATATACTTTCACCTAAAATGGCGTCCCCATAGCTCCCGTCAAAATGGCGTCCATTGTATGTTTACTTCCGCTAACACTTTGCTGCGTTTTATTATTTCCTATAGGGTTGGACTTGTCTATTACCTGTTAACATCCGGTTACACAATATTCTGTTACGTCTTTGCTTCAAAGATTATAGCCCCCTACGTTGTCCTTCATATCAACATCTGGTGACGTCTTTACTTCTTATACGATTATGGTCATACAACTTGTCACCTTACTTCCTATCATGTAACTTCTTATCATTGATTCCTACCTGTCCTTGTATCACCGTACTCTAACAACGGTGTACTATTCCCATGCATTCTTTAATATTTAAAAAAAATATTATTGAAATATTCTTGCAGAACTACATTGAAGGCCCGCTACCAGCAAAGCGGCAACGAATGGTCTCTGTGTCGACAGAGACGATTAACGACAACGGGACAGCATCGACACCAACTCCCGTTCCCAACGACGTCACAACTACCCACGCTGTCAATGCCCAATTTCTACCCAGCCCGTCAATGTCGCAACTTCCACTCCTGTCGATGTCCCAACTTCTGCCGATACGATCGATGTGACAACTTCCGCTCCCGCCGATGTTGCAACTTCTGTCGATACGACCGATGTGACAACTTCTATCGATGGTACCAATGTAACAACGACCGCTCCTGAAGACGTCACAACTTCTACTCACGTGACCAATGTCACAATTGTTGGGTTAGCATTAGGATTAGGGTTGGGGTTAGGGTTAAGGTTTGGATTTCGGGCAGCATTAGGGTTAGGGTTAGGATTTAGGCTTAGCGTCAAAATTAGCTCCATAACCAAGGTGTGCAAAGCTGAACTCTCAAGACGACACTATCCATGTGTAATATCAATACTTGGTTGCAAGACGCCGTTTCGAAACAGTGGCGAAACACTATGAAACATATGGTTCTGGCAGTAATGGAGGGTGACCTGTAATGAACTTTCTTTTGTCTTGTACACGATTAAACTTTGCAAGACTTTGTATCAATGTCTAGTCTCTGGTTCTTGTAGTTATGGAGCGTGACATGTAAATACGTTTGTGTTGTTCACGAATAAACTGTGCAAACCTCATCTTGTGTCTTTTTCATAGTGTAATGCAAAGCATACGTTGGGAACCTTACTAATACCCTTACACTTCACAACTAAAGACAGTACAAAGATGTTAACCTGTTAAGTCGGTGTGTAGTTCAGTACAGAGATGTTAGCCTGTTATGTATGTGTATTGTTCAGTCGAGATGATAGCCAGTTATGTATATGAGTAGTGGTTCGGGTCTCGCCATCCCCGGAAGTGACCTAAGATCAAAGGCTTTTGAGTTTTTTATTAGTAGAATTCCTACGTTTTTTAGCACTAGAGATGAGAGTAAACGTCAAAGTGATTGATGGGGGTCATGAGAAAGAGGGTGTCGCCCTCTACTAACTAATGAGGCACTAATAAGGGAAATAAATAGGGTGAATGTCGGCCTCTAGTGACTAATCAGGTACTAATTAGGGTAATTAATTAAGTACTAATTAGTAACAAATGAGTAGCGCAATTATTGGAGGAGAACGTTAGCAATGACTAAAAATAGTAAATAGCGACCAATTAGTATTAATTAGGTGCACGGGGGAGGTGGGAAAGATTTTAGAGTGAAGTGACGTCCCTGGGGATCAGCGAGGTTAATATCATGACGCGCGGGAAGGTTCTAGAAGGTTCTAGAACCTTCTAGAAGCTTCTAGCCCGGTGCGGTGGTGGAGGTGGGGATCATCGAGGTTAGTCGAGCGGCTTAGATTACGTCCGGCGCGCTGGAGATCAGGAGGGCAAATGAGTGGCCTGGTTTTCACGACTCACTGGCAAATGGGGGTGTCGTATGTCAGGCTGTAGGAGTTTTATGTGCATTGTTTGACGGAAGGCCGGATAAATGTGAAAGTCTCTTCTGGTAGGGGGTTGTCTGCATCTAGAAATTCTAAATCGGGGATGCCACTGTAGCCATCGTCGAAGTTTTCTTCTGTGTCGTCTTGTTGTTGCTCGTCATTGTCGTATTGTTGTTGCTGTCGTTGCGGCTCGACGGCTAAGAGGGGCTGGTGATGGCATCGTGACGAGGTGAATCTGATTGTATGAGGGGCAGGTCCGACGTAGTGCACTATAGTCCCCAGTCCGATATCGTAGCGTCGATGCGCCAGGCTAGGGTCGATCACGTAGATGTGTCTGCTGGGGGAAGGAGGAAAAGTTCAATTAGCATCGGGGTGGCGACTACTGGCTCGCCCTGCCGGGTGTCCATTCCGATGAGTGTGGTTGTGACCTCCCGTAAGGAGCCGATTGACAAGTTCGGGCGCCAGCAATAGGCGATATCTGTGGAGAAGGAAAAAAGTGTTAAGGGGTGTGATGTGGTCGGCGACGTCCAAGGTATAATGTGGCCCCAGGCCTATCGGCGCGCGGCCTTCTATCAATCATAATCAGATCACCGGGGGACAAATTTATTCTAGATCTATTAATCAAGCCGTTTCGGTGCGAGGCCCTCGCAAGGGTTTGCCCGCGCCCTTTATGCAGTGTGTCGAAGCCGGCGATGTTTCGTCTGCAAGTATGAAAAAAGTATTAAATTAACGGCGCGTCTCTTTTTAGCCTGTAAAAAAAAGCATTAAGTCTGTAGTGGGGGGCGTTTGTAAATAGTGGGGCGCACGGAAAAGCCGCTATAGGCTTTATCGAAAGTAGGCGTCTGCAAATAAAGGTAAATTAAAAAAAGCGCTATTTAGTTAGTATCGTTAAATGTACCTTTCGCCGGAGCGGTGTTGGGGTGGGGGTAGACGCATAGATGGTGGCGGCGGCGGAACAGGAGGGAGACGAACGCGGTGAACGGTAAGCCCATGAGCCAACTGTACGCCGTCACGGCCTACCTTCGCCGCTTCGTCGCCGTCGTCGAGATGTGGGAGTGCCAGTGGCGCGCGACGAGACCGCCGCCGCCGCCGCCGCCGCGGAGCTGGACCGGCGACGGCGCCGTGACGCGGCCGACGATCCTGAAGGCCGTGCTCGACGGCACGCTGTTCGGCCTCGTCGAGTGCGACATCGCCGTTCCGGCGGCACTGCCTTCGCCGAGATGCAGCCGATCTTCAAGAACGCCTACATCGAGCGCGACGATCTCAGCCCGTTCATGCGTCGCTACGCCGAAACGCACGACCTCCTCGTCCGGCCTCAGCGCACGCTCGTGGGGAGCTTCTTCGGCGTCAAGATTCTGCTCGCGACGCCGCTACTGCGGTGGTATCTGCGGCACGGCCTCGTCGTCGAGCGCGTCTACCAGATCGTCGAGTACGAGCCGGTCGCGTGCTTTCGCCGCTTCGGCGACACGGTCTCCGCCGCGCGACGCGCGGGCGACGACGACCCCGACAAGGCCATCATCGCCGACACGTTTAAACTGCTCGGCAACAGTTCCTACGGGAAAACGATCACGCGCGTCGACCTGCACCGCAACATCAAGTTCTGCACGGCCGCCGGCGCCTCGACGCTGATCAATAATCGTCGCTTCCGTCAGCTCGACGTCGACGTCCCCGACGGTCTCTACGAGGTGGCGCTGAACAAGCGAACCGTCCGGTACGCGCTGCCCCTCCAGATCGGCTACTTCGTCTATCAGTACGCCAAACTGCGCATGCTGGAGTTTTATTACGACTTCATCGCCGCCTACATTCCGCGCCCCCTGTTCCAGTACTGCGCGATGGACACGGACTCGGCGTATTTGAGCCTCGCGGGGCGCCAACTCGACGAACTCGTGGCGGCGGCCAAGCGCGAACACTACTTTCGACACAGCGGCGAGTGGTTCCCGTCGGAACACTGCGACGCGCACGCGGAGGCGTACTTGCGGTGCCGGCTCGCCGGCCGAGCGTGGGTCGCGCCCGACGAGTGTTGCGCGCGTCGGCGCCGGTACGACAAGCGAACGCCGGGTCTCTTCAAAGAGGAATGGTCCGGCCGCGGAATCGTCGCGCTCTACAGCAAGACGTACTACTGTTTCGGCGGCGACGACGGCGGCGACAAGTACAGTACGAAGGGGCTGAGCAAGCGTCAGAACGACGTCGACAAGGACGCCTTCCTCTACGTGCTGCGCCACCAAAGGAGCGGCGGCGGCCGGAACCGCGGCTTCCAAGTGAAGGAGTCGTCCGTGCTGACGTACGTTCAGGAGCGCGCGGAGTTGAGCTACTTCTACGCCAAACGGCGCGTGCTCGACGACGGCGTCACCACGGCGCCGATACTCGTATAACGAGGGACTTCCCTCCCTAACCCCTAGGGGTAGGGACCTACCTAGGGACCCCTACCTAGGGACCCCCTAGGGGACTATGTATGTATGTATGCGTGCGAATAAAAATGCGAACACTCGGTACAGTTTTCATCGTTTTATTTAACTTCGGTAATAGCAAGCGATAGCGCAATAATACAACCTCACTACTTCGGTCTTGCCTGCCTAGCGCGGCGAGGAGCCCGCGACCGGCGGGTCCGACAAAGTCGGTTCCGATTCACGGTCGTCTAATAATAACAACAAGCGATAATAGGCAGCGTTCAATGAGGCTTTAGCCAGTCGAATACGAGACAGTCGTTGGCCACCCTATCGGGGCCGAACAGGCACTGGAAGCCGCTTAGCGGCATTCCGCGGCACCGTAAGAGCAGGTAGGTGACGCAATATTGTCCGCACACGTTAGATACGCCGCTCTGCAGTCGCTTGTCGTTGTGCGTCCACGAGTCGCAGTTGCGGTTCAGGAAGTCGCGGAAGTCGGCGTGCAGCGGCGGACGGCCGTACGAATCGAAGTACTCGCCTCGCCGGTCGGCGCCCACGTAGACGGCCACCCAGTGCTCTCCCGGTTCGTCGCCGTCGTCGGTGTTGCACACGAACGCCGTCGAGTAGGCGGTGAGCCGCCGCCCCGGTAGCTCGTCTTTGGGCACGACGCCGACGACGATGTTTTTAATGTACGCGTCGATCGCCAGGCGACGCATCAGCTGAAACGTGTCCATCTCAGAAGTCGTACACGACGTTCCGGTTCTTGTCGATTTCGAGCACCGTCTCGAACTCCCCGTACACGACGACGTTCACCGTCCGGGCGAGCGCGAGCGCGAAGTGGATCTCGGCGCGCAGGTTCCCCGTACGCACAACGTTGAAGTGTTCGCCGTCGCAGCAGTCGGGCGACAGGTCGAAGCCGAATATGGTGTAGCCGCTTCCGAACTCGCCGCGCTTCACATCGAACCCCTCGTCCTCGTACGCCTTCCCCGTCGCGGCGAACAGGTTCATATAGCTTCGGATGTAGCGCCGATGCGCGAAGTCCGGCTGCAGCGGCTTGCTCGGCACCTGGCGTCCGTCGACGTAGAGGGCGAAGAAGTTTATGTCGTTGTGCTTCGCGTTGAACGGGTTTTTATCGTAGGCCCCGTTGTAGGCGTCGTTGTCGATCAGGCACATGAACACGCGTCTCGGGAGCGTCCCCAGATAGACGTTCTCGTGCGTGTGCGACATCGTACCTTGCGGTATCGAGAACACCTTGCAGTCGACGCGGCGCATCGGATACTCTGCCGTCCCGTGCGTCAGCGCCTTGATGTGGCCGAGCTGGACGGCCGGGTTCAACTTGACCTTGCGCGCCTGCAGGTAGGCCTCCAGCAGAACGATCTTGAACCCCGGATCGACGACGGCGCCCATGAGCGCGAAGGCGTCCTTGCTTCGCACCAGTCGCGTCTTCAGGTCGACGCCGTTCACCAGGCACCGGTTTTGCATGAGCACGTCGACGTGCAGGCGCCCTATCATGTCGAACTCGCGGCTAGCGTGTACGAAATCGTGCCGATGCGCGAACCCGCCGTTGTTGTTGTTGGTCGCCTCCATGCGCCCGGCAGTGTCCTTGCACCACAGGTCGGCCTCGAGCTGCGACTTTTTGGCGTCGTGCCCATAACTGAGCAGGGTCTCGAGGTAGGCCCGAAACGGGTACGTATTCGACGACGGCGTCACGAGCGTGCCGTTCAGCGTCACGTCGACCTGACTGAACATCGAATGCAGGAAATTGTTGACGGGCGCCACGACACTGTCGTTCGCGAGCGCGGTACCGTCCCCCTTCACCACCTTGGCGCGCACGTACAGTCTAACGGACGACAGGTCCAGATAGTCGTCTCCGGATCCCGGAATGAGAAACTCGATAGGGCCGCCAGCGTCGAGGGCCGTCAGCGGCTGGTGATCGATCCACTGGCCGCTCTCGATGCTCGTCTGCGTCGTCGGCACGCTGTACAGGTCCAGTTCGGACTTTACGCCCTCGCACGACTGCCGATGCACGAACGCCATCCTACTACGTCTGCTTCGTTCGACGGCGCCTCCCCTTACTGTCCGGCGCCGCCTTGCCGGTCGGCCTTATGTATCGTCGCATTTTTTTCGTAGGCGACCCCGCCGAGGTAAAGCTCGTTACGACCGATGCACTACTACTACTACTACTACGCGGGAAATACGTCGTCGCTCGGCCTCTTTCGACGGCGCATCTTCTTGCTGGCCGTCGCCGGCTTGCCGGGCGGCTTTATGCGTCGTCGTCGCTTTTTCGGTGGGGGGCTATTCAGCAGCCCGTCGAGAAGGTCGGCGCCCGCCTCCCTCGCGCGCCTCTTTACCGCCTGTTTCAGATTGCCGCCGGCGACGACGTCCTGCGCCACGCGCACGCCCGTCTTGAGCGCTCGCTTGCCCAGCGCCACGGCCCCTCTCTTGATAAGCGGCATAGCGCTTCGAAACAGGCTGCCGAAGAGATTACCCAGTCCGTGACCCCGCTGCGCTCGGGCGCCTACGAACACCGGCAGGCCACCGCCGACCTGCCGCGTGTAGTAGTCCTCGTACACGTTTCGCGTCATCGTCAGAACAGTTTCGACTTGCGGCGTCGGACGTGAAGCGTCGTCACGACTTTTCCGTTCTCGAATGGTATCGACTGCCCGAGGTCGTCTCTTATATCTATCTCGATCGAATCGAATTGGCGCCGCAGGAGCGGCGCGTATTGGACGCGGTCGAAGATGTTCGATACGATGCTGCCGTTCAAACCGTGGACGGGGACGGCTCGGTTGAGGGGGGCAAATACGTCGCCTACGATGCGCGTCTCCACGATGTCCGTGTACACGAACAGGGTGTCGACGCCGCCGCTCAGGTCCACCGGGTGGTCCGCCTCGCACTCGAACCTGTATCCCGGGTCTTGTTAATTTCGACGCCCGGCGATAGAAGCAACGTCATCCGATTAGTGATGGCGCTGTACACTATTCGCACCTTGACCGTGTCGGTGCTCAGTTTCTTCAACGCCTCGTTGATTTTGCGCATCAGCTTTTTGGCGTTGCTGTAAAAGCCGTGCGGAATGTTGGCCTGCCGGGTAATTTTTCCCCCGTCCTCGGTGGTGAAAAAGCCCACCTCCCCCCTCTCGCACGCCACGAAGAAGTAGGAGTCCACCGGCCTCACATTGTACCAGCTATGCGTGTACTGTAGCGACACCAGCCCGCATTCCCACTCCCCCGACAGGTCGACGCGCTGCGGCAGATTCGTCGTGTAGTGCGTCAACGTGTTTTCGGGGTGCGCCTTCATAGACGCGTTGCTCGGCAACGTGACGTAAAAGTCAGACGACGACGCCATCGCGCCTCCTCATAGACGGACTCGGCAGTAGGTAGCCGAGGCAACTACTCAGCAGCGCCGTCCACAGGTTGGAGTCGCCCGTGCCGCGCGTTAGATTGTATATACTGACGACGATCACCGTGTACAGGACGACGATCTGGCACAGGAAGACGATCTCGGCCTTAGGGCATTCGTTGCCGCAAAGACGCCAAGGAACGCTCGTGACGGAGGAGGCGTCTTCGGCATCGGGCGCACCCACAGAGACGCATGAGTCGTCGGCGGGTGTAGCGACAAATGCGCCTGAGTCGACGGCGGTGGGCGGCTTCTGCATTGGCTGCTACTGCTGCTGCTGCTGTCGTCTCGTCCGTACACATCGCGCTACTGCCGTCCGACGCTACGGCGTCGTTCCTTTATCCGAGCAGGCACACCATAGAGCGAGTTCGTCGACGGGCGTGGGGGCGACGGTGGTGTTGGTGGCGCGGCCCTGATCTCCTCTGCAGTCTACCAATACAGCACGGTCCCCTTACAAAAAAAAACGAAAAGCCGTTGCACAGTCCCGCCTCGTGCAGTCGCCAGCACCCCGCGTGGCGCATCCAACGAGTCGTCATCCCTTATAGGTCGCGCAGATAAATCATAGAGCGAGTTCGCCGACGTTGCGGGCGACGTCGATAGCATCGATCGCAGCGACAACGGTAGCGGCGCCGGCCGTCGGAAGAAAGTCTCCAGCGCTCTGCGTAGTCCTTCCAACAGCGCGTCACCATCAGCCCTTATAGTCCACGAGCTCCTTGGCGTCGATCCAGCTATTGAACGGGGCCGGATAGCCGAACCATTTGACGAGCACTTCTTCGCCCTTACCGCGTCGTCGACGACGTCTCTGTAGAACGGCTTCTACCCGATATAGTTTGTCCTTCTCAACGATCACTTTTTGTAGCTCCGGCCCGTAGAAGGTGCCGTCCAGTATCGCGCCGGCGTCGTCCATCAGTCGGTAAACAGGGAGGTCGGTCGGGTGCGAATCTACGACGGTGAAGAGCTCTTCGCGCCAGTTAGCCATGTACCCCTTCTTGAAACGTAGTTTCGGTTTGCTTTTGTTTTTTAGACACCCTCCGCCGCCGTACAGACGCTGCCACACGCTCTCCTGATTCGACGCGTCGACGCTCGCCGGCGTTCTACCGATGCTTCGATGGTAGGCGTTGTTGTACGACCGCACGAAGTCCTGCAACGGCTCCACGAACCTCAGCGTCTGATGCTTCGTGAAGTACCGCCACATGCGCTTCTTCAGCGTACGATTGAATCGCTCCACAACGCTCGCCTTCGTCTCCTCGTTGTTCGTCACGAAATGGTGGACGACGCGCGCCCTCAAAAGCGTCTGAAGGGGCCTGTTCAGAAACTCCGTCCCCTTGTCGGTCTGCAGGACGTGCGGCGGCGGCGACGCCAGCAGCCCCTCGAAGGCCGCGACGAGCGCCGGACCGGATTTGCGCTTCAACGGAACGCACCACGCCCGCTTCGAGAAGACGTCGATGACCGTCAATAGGAACGCTATGCCGTCGTTGTGCTTTTTCAGTTTAGCCACGTCGACGAGATCGGCTTGCCACTGCTGGTTTCGGCCGCCCACAATAACGCGACGTCGCTTAAATCGGCGCCTAACCGGCTTGTGAAGCGTATAGGCGTCCTGCGCCGCCAGCCACCGCCCGACGACCGGCTTGGGCACCGCGGTCGACCGGTGCAACGCGTCGACGCCGCCATAACTGCCTGCCCGTTTCGGGTCGAAGTAGGCGCGCTTCAGTAGGCCGTCGCGTTGTTGGCGCTCTCGTTGCGCACCACGACCCCGCCGGGGCACCACCGCCATGGAGCGCGCGGCGCCGACGACGATACGGCGAACAAGAGGGCGGCGACGATGACCGCCGCAATTACGACGGCTACGACGACGACGAGTACTGATCTTCGGGCGGGCGGCATCCTGTACGGGCGCGCTAAAACCTGGACCACGGCATACGCTCGGCGGACCGAGTGCGCCCCTTTCGCTTCTGCTCGCGCTCAACTGACCGAGTGCGCCCCTTTCGCGTCTGCTCGCGCTGTATATACGCCCGACGCTGGGGATTGCCGACGAATTCCATAGGGACGTTCAGCCGCCTTATATGGTCGCCGAACGCTTCCCAGCCAACCGGCTCGGGGGACCTCTTACGCGTTCGCATGAGATCATTCACGAGATCTACCATATTGCTTCCGGCGATAGGCGTACCGTCGTACACGAGCTCCGCTCGATCGTTCCAGCGAATCAGCGGGTCGGCCTTCAGTCGCGTCAACAGGAGGCGGGCCTTTTCTTTCAGCACTTTCGGTACGCTCTTCACGACCTCGCTCTCCATCTCCCCCGGTAATCGATCGGACGTAGGTGGCGGCGGCGGCGGCGGCGACTGATCGGACGACGACTCGTTCTTCACTACGGACACGCGCATCGGCTGCTGCGCGCGAGACGCCTCCATGGCGTTGTAACGCCGCCACCTTTTCGCCTTCGGATAAATCTGCACGCTCGAGAACGGCTTTCATATCGCCGTCCAGGCTACTCATCACACGCGAAGTGGTCGTGGTCGGTTGCGATAGTAACGGAAGTAGACGCTCCACCAACCGGGGGTCTACCAGCGCCATCTTCTTCGCGTGCTGCATCAACCGAAAGCCTGCCTGAGGAGGGGCAGAAAGGTACTCGCCAACGGCGCCAGCAGCGCCGTCAGAAACGCCCCCGAACCCGTCTGCAGGACGGCCCTCTTCCGTTTGATGGGTACTTTTTTCGACGCTAACTTGCGCAAATTGTTCCTGTACTTTATCAGCACTTTTCGGTTGTTAGGCGTCAATTTCACGTTCCCTCGCAGAATGTTATACGCGCAGTCGGCCAGACTGCAGATGAGGTCGGCGTCCGCGTGAGTGATTACCGCCTTTCTCAGATTCGTATTCCCCTTGTAGCGGCGCAACAGCTGCAGGGCAAGGATGTGCCTCTTCACGCGCTCTGTCATCCTGTCGAATGACGGCGGTCGCGGCGCGCCCCACCTTTTTTATAGTCTCGTCGGCACATAGACGTACTGAACGGGGTCGTCGGGGAAAATTTCCGTACGCAGGCGAATGGTTTCCGGCGTTTCCTGTTTCAGATCCACCAGGAGGTAACCGTAGGCGGCCGACGTGGCATCTTTGTACGCCTCCACCATGTAGTTGATACTACCCGGGTACATCTGCTTCGCCAGGTGACCTACTTGGCCAGCGTCCCGGGGACTCTTGAAGAGGACCATATACTGCGCGTTTAAACTGATTGTGCGATTTTCTTTCCCTTTCGGAAAGAGATTCTGCAAAAGCTATACGACGGACGCGTTGCAGTGGTGACTTTTTTTAGTAAACAAAGTCGTGACGCTACTATTGGTCTCCGACATAAGGTCATCGAGCACTAGAAGCGTCCTCGTTTTGGTGTCCAGAAGCGACGGATCCGGCAAACCGTCTACAAATTCTACGCCGGCCATAGAGTCGTAAGCGGTCTGCCACTGGCCGTAACACCACAGAATTTTCTCCGGTGGCGGCGAAATCATACACGAAGCAAACTTTAACAGGCGTACAACGAAAGTAGTCTTCCCGCACCCCGTAGGGCCGGACACTATACACGTAAAAGGGTGCTTCCACTTTCCGTCCATAGCGACATCTGGTGCGCCGACAACGTCACGATCGCCTATATGCACCACCATCGACGCTTTTCAGTCACTAGGGGTATAACCATTACATAACCTTTTAGCTATTGCTAGTGCTACCCTCTAGTGAATGCGCTATTCATAACCATTACATAACCTTTTAGTTATTGCTAGTGCTACCCTCTAGTGATTGCGCTACTCATTTGTTACTAATTAGTACTTAATTAATTACCCTAATTAGTACCTGATTAGTCACTAGAGGCCGACATTCACCCTATTTATTTCCCTTATTAGTGCCTCATTAGTTAGTAGAGGGCGACACCCTCTTTCTCATGACCCCCATCAATCACTTTGACGTTTACTCTCATCTCTAGTGCTAAAAAACGTAGGAATTCTACTTATAAAAAACTCAAAAGCCTTTGATCTTAGGTCACTTCCGGGGATGGCGAGACCCGAACCACTACTTATATGTATAGTTCAGTACATAGACACTAGCTTGTTATGTCCGTGTGAAGTTCACTAGAGACGTTAGATGGTAATGCATGTGAGTAGTTCAGAAGAGATGATAGCCAGTTAAGTCTGTATGTGTGTGTAGTTCAGTACATAGACACTAGCTTGTTATGTCTGTGTGAAGTTCACTAGAGACGTTAGATGGTAATGCATGTGAGTAGTTCAGAAGAGATGATAGGCAGTTATGTCTGTGTGTGTAGTTCAGTACAGAGACGTTAGCCAGTTATGTACATGTGTAGTTCAGTAGAGATGATAGCCATTTATATATGTGTGTAGTTCAGTACAGAGATGTTAATGAACTCAGACCAACTAGTTCGAAACACTATACTTTGACCAACATGCTACAAGAATCGAACTATAGACACGAATTGTACAAACGAAATACTAAACTTAGCCGAACACGTGACACGAATTGCACTCAGACCAACTAGTCGGACAAACGAAACACTATAGTTTGACCAACACGCTACACGAATCGAACTATAGACACGAGTTGTACAAACGAAACACTAAACTTAGCCGAACACGTGACACGAATTGAACTCAGACCAACTAGTCGGACAAACGAAACACTATACTTTGACCAACACGCTACACGAATCGAACTATAGACACGAGTTATTCAAACGAAACACTAAACTTTCCCAAACACGTGACACGAATTGAACTCAGACCAACTAGTCGGACAAACGAAACACTATACTTTGACCAACACGCTACACGAATCGAACTATAGACACGAGTTGTACAAACGAAACACTAAACTTAGCCGAACACGTGACACGAATTGAACTCAGACCAACTAGTCGGACAAACGAAACACTATAGTTTGACCAACACGCTACACGAATCGATCTATACACACGAGTTGTACAAAGGAAACACTACACTTAGCCGAACACGTGACACGAATTGAACTCACTCACCCTTCGTGTCTGTTCACTCACTCACTCACTCATCCTTCGTGTCTGTTCACTCACTCACGCACTCACTCACTCATTCTTCGTGTCTGTTCACTCACTCACTCACTCATTCATCGTGTCTGTTCACTCATTCACTCACTCACTCACTCATTCTTCGTGTCTGTTCACTGACTCACTCACTCACTCACTCATTATTCGTGTCTGTTCACTCACTCACTCACTCATTCTTCGTGTCTGTTCACTCACTCACTCACTCATTCTTCGTGTCTGGTCACTCACTCACTCACTCACATAAGTCCTCATGCATTCACTCACACAAGCCCTCGAAACACTAAACTTAGCCGAACACGTGGTACGAATTGAACTCAGACCAACTAATTGGACAAACAAAACACTATAGTTTGACCAACACGCTGCACGAATCAATCTATAGACACGAGTTGTACAAACGAAACATTAAACTTATCCGAACACGTGACAGGAATTGAACTCAGACCAACAAGTCGGACAAACGAAACACTGTAGTTTGACTGACACGCTGCACGAATCAATCTATTGACACCAGTTGTACAAACGAAACACTAAACTTAACCGAACACGTGACACGAATTGAACTCAGACCATCTAGTCGGACAAAAGAAACACTATAGTTTGACCAACACGCTGAACGAATCGAATTATAGACACGAGTTTTACAAACGAAACACTAAACTTAGCCGAACACGTGACACGAATTGAACTCAGACCAACTAGTCGGACAAACGAAACACTATACTTTGACCAACACGCTACACGAATTGAATTATAGACACGAGTTGTACAAACGAAACACTAAAATTAGCCGAACACGTGACACGAATTGAACTCAGACCAACTAGTCGGACAAACGAAACACTATACTTTGACCAACACGCTACACGAATCGAACTATAGACACGAGTTGTACAAACGAAACACTAAACTTTGCCGAACACGTGACACGAATTGAACTCAGACCAACTAGTCGGACAAACGAAACACTATACTTTGACCAACATGCTACACGAATCGAACTATAGACACGAGTTGTACAAACGAAACACTAAACATAGCCGAACACGTGACACGACTTGAACTCAGACCAACTAGTCGGACAAACGAAACACTATAGTTTGACCAACACGCTGAACGAATCGAACTATAGACACGAGTTGTACAAACGAAACACTAAACTTAGCCGAACACGTGACACGAATTGAACTCAGACCAACTAATTGGACAAACGAAACACTATAGTTTGACCAACACGCTGCACGAATCGATCTATAGACACGAGTTGTACAAACGAAACACTAAACTTATCCGAACACGTGACAGGAATTGAACTCAGACCAACTAGTCGGACAAACGAAACACTATAGTTTGACCAACACGCTGCACGAATCGATCTATAAACACGAGTTGTACAAACGAAACACTAAACTTATCCGAATACGTGACACGAATTGAACTCAGACCAACTAGTCGGACAAACGAAACACTATAGTTTGACCAACACGCTGCACGAATCGATCTATAGACACGAGTTGTACAAACGAAACACTAAACTTAGCCGAACACGTGACACGAATTGAACACAGACCAACTAGTCGGACAAACGAAACACTACACTTTGACCAACACGCTGAACGGATAGCAATGTAACTAGTCAGAATAACGCCATCTACCGGCCATGACAGACCTCTATTCATCGACACACTTCCGGAAATGGTGAAACCTTAGATGCCGCCATGACAGGTCGCCATGACATTCAAGTAACTTCCGGTACGACGTTACTTCGGGCGTAGTGTCCCTATTAGAGGCCGCCATGACAGTCAAGTGACTTCCGGTATAACATCACATCCGGCGTAGTGCCCTCTAGTGGATAATTGAAGTACTACCCTACACGATGGTGCCATCTAGCGGGTAAACATATCTATTTAGGGTTAGATAAAGAAAAAAAGTTGGTGTTAACCTCGCGAAAATTTTTATTTATATTGTTTCGTTTGTCCAGTTAGTTGGTCTGAGTTCAATTCGTACCACATGTTCGGCTAAGTTTAGTTTTTCGAGGGCTTGTGTGAGTGAATGCTTGAGGACTTGTGTGAGTGAGTGAGTGAGTGAGTGAGTGAGTGAGTGAGTGAGTGAGTGAGTGAGTGAGTGAGTGAGTGAGTGAGTGAGTGAG
>CM034535.1:8639439-8691939 GCA_020002185.1 Paraescarpia echinospica
TATATCACTCTGGAATGCCAGATCAGCAACGTATTGCTGTTATAACACATTCTTAGATCTATATCACTCTGGACTGCCAGATCAGCAACGTATTGCTGTTATAATACATTCTTAGACCTATATCACTCTTGACTGCCAGATCAGCAACGTATTGCTGTTATAATACATTCTTAGACCTATATCACTCTGGACTGCCAGTTCAGGAACGTATTGCTGTTATAACACATTCTTAGATCTATATCACTCTGGACTGCCAGATCAGCAACGTATTGCTGTTATAATACATTCTTAGACCTATATCACTCTGGACTGCCAGATCAGGAACGTATTGCTGTTATAATACATTTTTAGACCTATATCACTCTGGACAGCCAGTTCAGGAACGTATTGCTGTTATAACACATTCTTAGACCTATATCACTCTGGACTGCCAGATCAGGAACGTATTGCTGTTATAATACATTCTTAGATCTATATCACTCTGGACTGCCAGATCAGGAACGTATTGCTGTTATAATACATTCTTAGACCTATATCACTCTGGACTGCCAGATCAGCAGCGTATTGCTGTTATAATACATTCTTAGACCTATATCACTCTGGACTGCCAGATCAGCAACGTATTACTGTTATAACACATTCTTAGATCTATATCACTCTGGACTGCCAGTTCAGGAACGTATTGCTGTTATAATACATTCTTAGACCTATATCACTCTGGACTGCCAGATCAGCAACGTATTACTGTTATAATACATTCTTAGACCTATATCACTCTGGACTGCCAGATCAGCAACGTATTGCTGTTATAATACATTCTTAGACCTATATCACTCTGGACTGCCAGATCAGCAACGTATTACTGTTATAATACATTCTTAGATCTATATCACTCTGGACTGCCAGATCAGCAACGTATTGCTGTTATAATACATTCTTAGACCTATATCACTCTGGACTGCCAGATCAGCAACGTATTGCTGTTATAATACATTCTTAGATCTATATCACTCTGGACTGCCAGATCAGCAACGTATTATGTTATATTACATTCTTGAACCTATATCACTCCTGGACTGCCAGATCCAGCAACGTATTGCTGTTATAATACGTTATCTTAGACCCTACTATCACTCTGGACTGCCAGATCAGCAACGTATTACTGTTATAATACGTTCTTAGACCTATATCACTCTGGACTGCCAGATCAGCAACGTATTATATTTATAATACATTTCTTAGACCTATATCACTCTGGATTGCCGGATCAGCGTAACTTGTATTGCTGTTATAATACATTCTTAGATATATCCTCTGGACTGGAATCAACTGGCAATATTACTGTTATAATACATTCTTAGACATATATCACTCTAGCCCCCAGATCAGCAACGTATTGCTGTTATAATACATTCTTAGACCTATATCACTCTGGACTGCCAGTTCAGCAACGTATTGCTGTTATAATACATTCTTAGACTATATCACTCTGGACTGCCAGATCAGCAACGTATTACTGTTATAATACATTCTTAGACCTATATCACTCTGGACTGCCAGATCAGCAACGTATTGCTGTTATAATACATTCTTAGACCTATATCACTCTGGACTGCCAGATCAGCAACGTATTGCTGTTATAATACATTCTTAGACCTATATCACTCTGGACTGCCAGTTCAGGAACGTATTGCTGTTATAATACATTCTTAGACCTATATCACTCTAGACTGCCAGCTCAGCAACGTATTACTGTTATAATACATTCTTAGACCTATATCACTCTGGACTGCCAGTTCAGGAACGTATTACTGTTATAATACATTCTTAGACCTATATCACTCTGGACTGCCAGATCAGCAACGTATTGCTGTTATAATACATTCTTAGACCTATATCACTCTGGACTGCCAGATCAGCAACGTATTGCTGTTATAATACATTCTTAGACCTATATCACTCTGGACTGCCAGATCAGCAACGTATTGCTGTTATAATACATTCTTAGACCTATATCACTCTGGACTGCCAGATCAGCAACGTATTGCTGTTATAATACATTCTTAGACCTATATCACTCTGGACTGCCAGTTCAGCAACGTATTACTGTTATAATACATTCTTAGACCTATATCACTCTGGACTGCCAGCTCAGCAACGTATTGCTGTTATAATACATTCTTAGACCTATATCACTCTGGACTGCCAGATCAGCGACGTATTGCTGTTATAATACATTCTTAGACCTATATCACTCTGGACTGCCAGATCAGCAACGTATTGCTGTTATAATACATTCTTAGACCTATATCAGTCTGGACTGCCAGTTCAGCAACGTATTACTGTTATAATACATTCTTAGACCTATATCACTCTGGACTGCCAGCTCAGCAAAGTATTGCTGTTATAATACATTCTTAGACCTATATCACTCTGGACTGCCAGCTCAGCAACGTATTGCTGTTATAATACATTCTTAGACCTATATCACTATGGACTGCCAGCTCAGCAACGTATTACTGTTATAATACATTCTTAGACCTATATCACTCTGGACTGCAAGCTCAGCAACGTATTGCTGTTATAATACATTCTTAGACCTATATTACTCTGGACTGCCAGCTCAGCAACGTATTACTGTTATAATACATTCTTAGTCCTCTATCACTCTGGACTGCCAGCTCAGCAAAGTATTACTGTTATAATACATTCTTAGACCTATATCACTCTGGACTGCCAGATCAGCAACATATTGCTGTTATAATACATTCTTAGACCTATATCACTCTGGACTGCCAGATCAGCAACGTATTGCTGTTATAATACATTCTTAGACCTATATCACTCTGGACTGCCAGATCAGCAACGTATTGTTGTTATAATACATTCTTAGACCTATATCACTCTGGACTGCCAGTTCAGCAACGTATTACTGTTATAATACATTCTTTGACCTATATCACTCTGGACTACCAGTTCAGTAACGTATTGCTGTTATAATACATTCTTAGACCTATATCACTCTGGACTGCCAGATCAGCAACGTATTGCTGTTATAATACATTCTTAGACCTATAGCACTCTGGACTGCCAGATCAGCAACGTATTGCTGTTATAATACATTCTTAGACCTATATCATTCTGGACTGCCAGTTCAGCAACGTATTGCTGTTATAATACATTCTTAGATCTATATCACTTTGGACTGCCAGATCAGCAACGTATTACTGTTATAATACATTCTTTGATCTATATCACTCTGGACTGCCAGATCAGCAACGTATTACTGTTATAATACATTCTTAGACCTATATCACTCTGGACTGCCAGATCAGCAACGTATTACTGTTACAATACATTCTTAGACCTATATCACTCTGGACTGCCAGATCAGCAACGTATTGCTGTTATAATACATTCTTAGACCTATATCACTCTAGACTGCCAGCTCAGCAACGTATTACTGTTATAATACATTCTTAGACCTATATCACTCTGGACTGCCAGTTCAGGAACGTATTACTGTTATAATACATTCTTAGACCTATATCACTCTGGACTGCCAGATCAGCAACGTATTGCTGTTATAATACATTCTTAGACCTATATCACTCTGGACTGCCAGATCAGCAACGTATTACTGTTATAATACATTCTTAGACCTATATCACTCTGGACTGCCAGATCAGCAACGTATTGCTGTTATAATACATTCTTAGACCTATATCACTCTGGACTGCCAGATCAGCAACGTATTGCTGTTATAATACATTCTTAGACCTATATCACTCTGGACTGCCAGTTCAGCAACGTATTACTGTTATAATACATTCTTAGACCTATATCACTCTGGACTGCCAGATCAGGAACGTGTTAATGTTATAATACATTCTTAGACCTATATCACTCTTAGACCTATATCACTCTGGACTGCCAGCTCAGCAACGTATTGCTGTTATAATACATTCTTAGACCTCTATCTCTCTGGACTGCCAGCTCAGCAACGTATTGCTTTTATAATACATTCTTAGACCTATATCACTATGGACTGCCAGCTCAGCAACGTATTACTGTTATAATACATTCTTAGACCTATATCACTCTGGACTGCCAGCTCAGCAACGTATTGCTGTTATAATACATTCTTAGACCTATATTACTCTGGACTGCCAGCTCAGCAACGTATTACTGTTATAATACATTCTTAGACCTCTATCACTCTGGACTGCCAGCTCAGCAACGTATTACTGTTATAATACATTCTTAGACCTATATCACTCTGGACTGGCAGATCAGCAACATATTGCTGTTATAATACATTCTTAGACCTATTTCACTCTGGACTGCCAGATCAGCAACGTATTGCTGTTATAATACATTCTTAGACCTATATCACTCTGGACTGCCAGATCAGCAACGTATTGCTGTTATAATACATTCTTAGACCTATATCACTCTGGACTGCCAGTTCAGCAACGTATTACTGTTATAATACATTCTTTGACCTATATCACTCTGGACTACCAGTTCAGTAACGTATTGCTGTTATAATACATTCTTAGACCTATATCACTCTGGACTGCCAGATCAGCAACGTATTGCTGTTATAATATATTCTTAGACCTATATCACTCTGGACTGCCAGTTCAGCGACGTATTGCTGTTATAATACATTCTTAGATCTATATCACTCTGGACTGCCAGATCAGCAACGTATTACTGTTATAATACATTCTTAGACCTATATCACTCTGGACTGCCAGATCAGCAACGTATTACTGTTATAATACATTCTTAGACCTATATCACTCTGGACTGCCAGATCAGCAACGTATTACTGTTATAATACATTCTTAGACCTATATCACTCTGGACTGCCAGATCAGCAACGTATTGCTGTTATAATACATTCTTAGATATATATCACTCTGGACTGCCAGATCAGCAACGTATTACTGTTATAATACATTCTTAGACCTATATCACTCTGGACTGCCAGATCAGCAACGTATTGCTGTTATAATACATTCTTAGACCTATATCACTCTGGACTGCCAGATCAGCAACGTATTGCTGTTATAATACATTCTTAGACCTATATCACTCTGGACTGCCAGATCAGCGACGTATTGCTGTTATAATACATTCTTAGACCTATATCACTCTGGACTGCCAGATCAGCAACGTATTGCTGTTATAATACATTCTTAGACCTATATCACTCTGGACTGCCAGTTCAGCAACGTATTACTGTTATAATACATTCTTAGACCTATATCACTCTGGACTGCCAGCTCAGCAACGTATTGCTGTTATAATACATTCTTAGACCTATATCACTCTGGACTGCCAGCTCAGCAACGTATTGCTGTTATAATACATTCTTAGACCTATATCACTATGGACTGCCAGCTCAGCAACGTATTACTGTTATAATACATTCTTAGGCCTATATCACTCTGGACTGCCAGCTCAGCAACGTATTGCTGTTATAATACATTCTTAGACCTATATTACTCTGGACTGCCAGCTCAGCAACGTATTATTGTTATAATACATTCTTAGACCTCTATCACTCTGGACTGCCAGCTCAGCAACGTATTACTGTTATAATACATTCTTAGACCTATATCACTCTGGACTGCCAGATCAGGAACGTATTAATGTTATAATACATTCTTAGACCTATATCACTCTTAGACCTATATCACTCTGGACTGCCAGCTCAGCAACGTATTACTGTTATAATACATTCTTAGACCTATATCACTCTGGACTGCCAGCTCAGCAACGTATTGCTGTTATAATACATTCTTAGACCTATATCACTCTGGACTGCCAGCTCAGCAACGTATTACTGTTATAATACATTCTTAGACCTATAACACTCTGGACTGCCAGCTCAGCAACGTATTACTGTTATAATACATTCTTAGACCTATATCACTCTGGACTGGCAGCTTAGCAACGTATTACTGTTATAATACATTCTTAGACCTATATCACTCTGGACTGCCAGCTCAGCAACGTATTGCTGTTATAGTAAATTCCTTATGTTTAAATCAGTCTGCAACTCGACTTCCGGTTATAATAAGAATAAGGAAAATTCTTTTGTGTCTAAATCCTCGGACACCAAGCTCAGAGGCGCATCAAAACAAAACGATTACTCAATCTCAAAGTCGATACGCAGTACTACTGTTGTCAACAGACGGATTTTTGAAGCGGCTTTGAACAACAAAACCGCCGCGAACGCGCTACAACCTTTGCTAAACAATTCTGCACACGTTGCAAGTTCAGGATATCCCTAAGAGTAACGTCTGCTAGCAATAAGTGCAGTTGCAACAATTTGTTTGCTACGGAAAAAACAAATACCGACGAATACAGCATAAATCACGAATATAATAATAACAGACTCGACCAGATAGAGATATACGTTGCCTGAAATTGTATATAGCGCGATAACAGTTAGGACTGCTCAATCCGCTGTACAAATCCCTCCCTGAAAGACTGGTTCAACCGAACACCATCTCGATTTATCTAGTAGCCTACGGGCACTCCTCAATGACTGCGCGAAGGCTATTCGTATTCAAATACCCACCACTGTGTATAGCCAGGCACTCAGTCATGCAGCTAAATAAACTGGAGTAATGTGGAGTCAACGCATTTGCCCAAGGTTCGAAACGGCAGCACAAGATTCGAACCCTGAATATAAAAGGTAAGTCCGTGTGTCGCCAAGTTTTATGACACATTAGCACATTCAACAATCAACACATTAGCACAATATCACAATGTGAGATCACATTAAGGTCACGTAAATTCGCGTTAATGTGTCATAATGTCGTCGGCAGGTGCACGCTTCTATTAAGGGAATTAATGAAATTGCAGCTCTTTGTGCTTCGATGTTGCGCGGTGAAGTTGTCATGTTAGCTTGCCTTTTGTATTGCTGCCTATCGGCATATTGTTATATGAAATCATGCGTTGCGGTGAAACGCGTGCTGTTAAATAGCATAAATGCAAAGATTTTGTGTGTTACTATTTCGATAATACATCCAGGGCAGGCAATCTCTTGCATCGAGATTTCTGGGCAATGAATCTCCTTCATTGAGATTCAGGACAAGACAAAATTCTCGTTGGAAATATGAGGTATGACAATGCCGCGAACAATCATGGTATGCATCAAGAGGTTATGCTGAGATTACTGAACATTCTTCAGGATAGTTCGTTTTCAAATCAGAAACTTCGACATGATACTTTGACGAAATCCTCTACCAGGTAAATTAAACATCTTGGACATTAAAAATGAAAGTTTCTGATTTGTTATGCTGAGATGTTTTCAAGTATAGCAACTTTGCAACCAGTTGTGATTCGTGTTTTTATCACGTGTCCACTGTGATTTTCAACGTACTGCTGCCTTTCGTTATATTCTTGAAAATAAACCCGTGTTGTTACTTATGGCATTATAGCAAGTGTTTGCTTTCGCACATTTAACTATTAATCAGGCGTCATGGAAATCCAGGACAGCCAACCACCTGGTAGAAATCCGGGGCAACTAATTTCCTGTGTGAAGATACATGGTAACCAACCTCCTGTGTATAGATCCAGGACAACTAATCTCCTGGTAGAAATCCAGGGTAACTAGCCTCCTGGTAGAAATCCAGGGCAACCAACCTCCTTAGTTCAGTGATCACAACCAGATACGTTTTACCATCAAAGTAAAATCAGAAAGGAATAGTAAAAAGCAGTATAGGAGAAATTTCCACAAAGGAAGGTATAAGGACTTGAGGAAATATTTAGCAAAGATAGACTGGAATAACACACTGAAGAATAAGACAGCAACCGAATGCTGGAATATCTTAAATAGTGAAATTAAGTGCATAGTCGATAAATTTGTACCTTTCAAAAAACAAGGGAAACGGTCTAAAAAGAAACACTTATCGAAAGAAGCCATTAGAAAAATTAAGTATAAACAAATGATGTGGAAGTCATATAGATCTACTGGAAATGATGAAGACTACAACATTTATAAAGAAGCACTTAATCAAGCTACAGCTGAAATTAGAAATTCAAAGAGAAGCTATGAAAAAAATTTAGCTAGTAATATAAAACATGACAGTAAGAGTTTTTATGCGTATATTCGAAGCAAACAGAAAGTTCAGGATAAGGTCGGTCCTCTAGAAGATAGTGCTGGAAATACAATATCAGAGGGATTCTTAATGGCAGAAGACCTGAATGAGTATTTTAGTTCAGTGTTTACCAGGGAAGATATTAGTTCACTGCCAGTACCAGAGGCTAAGTTCAAGGGGGCAGATTCAGACTATTTAGGACAGTTAGTTGTAACCTCGGAAATGGTAGCTAAGAAAATAAGGGCTATGAAGGATAATAAATCACCTGGAGTGGACGGGATTCCGCCCAAACTACTATTGGAAATTGTAGAACAAATTAGCGTACCGCTTGCAACAGTTTTCAATTTGTCATTAGAAGAGGGAGTGGTTCCTTTAGAATGGAAAGAGGCAAACATTATACCGTTATTTAAAAAAGGTTCGAGAAACAAGTCAGAGAACTATAGACCAGTGAGTTTAACATCAGTGATTTGCAAATTATTAGAAAGACTAATTAAAGATCACATGGTGGATTTTCTTGTTAAACATAACTTGATAAACCCATCTCAACATGGGTTTTTAAAAGCGAGGTCATGCTTAACAAATATGTTATGTTTTTTGGAAGACATCACTAGGTGGGTAGATGAGGGATCACCAGTAGATATCATATATTTAGATTTTCAAAAAGCTTTCGACAAAGTACCACATCAAAGATTACTCCTTAAGCTAAAGGCCCATGGCATAGGAAATGGTATAATAAACTGGATAGAAAAATGGCTGAATGACAGAAGACAACGTGTAGTAGTTGATGGGGAGGCTTCAAACTGGAAATCGGTATTGAGTGGGGTACCACAGGGATCAGTACTAGGACCTATATTATTCTTAATATATATCAACGATTTGGACGATGATATAACAAGCAAGGTGTTAAAATTTGCGGATGATACAAAAGTGTTTAGAAGGATTAAAAGTGATGGAGACAGACAGCATTTACAAGATGATCTTGATAGGTTGATCAAATGGTCTGAAAAGTGGCAAATGCTGTTCAATTTTGGGAAATGTAAATGCCTCCACACAGGTCATGGGAATGAAGAGGTAAAATATAAAATGGGGGGTACTGTTCTAAGTACTACTGTAAAAGAAAAGGACTTGGGGTTAACCATTAGTGCTGATATGAAGGTTTCAGAGCAGTGCGGAATTGCAGCGTCAAAGGGAAATCAAATCCTTGGATTAATTAGGCGAAATATAGCGTATAAGAAAAAAGAATTAATAGTACCGCTGTACAAAACAATAGTGAGGCCTCATTTAGAATATTGTATACAAGCATGGAGGCCATATCGCAAGAAGGACATAGATATGCTAGAAAGAGTACAGAGGAGAGCGACTAAAATGATACCAAATCTGAGGGATCTTAGTTACGAAATACGCCTAAAAGAATGTGGTTTAACAACATTAGAGACCAGGAGATTGAGAGGAGATCACATAGAAGTGTTTAAAATATTGAATGGTTATGAAAATATTGATAGAAATTTTTTTTCTCAGTTAAGAAAAATAGAAGGACCAGAGGACATGAAGCTACATTAGTAAAGGTGCAGTGTAGATTAGATATAAGAAAGTTCTCATTCTCACAAAGGACTGTAAATGAATGGAACAGATTATCTCCTGATTGTGTTGGTGCTAGTAGCGTGAATACGTTTAAAAATAAAATCGACACACACCTTAAAAAGGCGGGATACATGTAGATAAAAAGTATTGGACTCTCGATAAGCCAAAAGGCTTCCTTGTCCACCTGCCATCCAGAGTAATTTTCTGGATGGCAATCTTGTTAAATCTTGTTAAATCCTGTATATGGATCCAAGGCAACCAACATCCTGGGCGGGGATTCAGGACAACTCTCTCTCTCTCTCTCTCTCTCTCTCTCTCTCTCTCTCTCTCTCTCTCTCTCTCTCTCTCTCTCTCTCTCTCTCTCTCTCTCTCTCTCTCTCTCTCTCTCTCTCTCTCTCTCTCTCTCTCTCTCTCTCTCTGTCTCTGTCTGTCTGTCTGTCTGTCTCTCTCTCTCTCTCTCTCTCTCTCTCTCTCTCTCTCTCTCTCCCCGCCTCTCTCTCTCTGTGTCTGTCTGTCTGTCTGTCTGTCTCTCTCTCTCTCTCTCTCTCTCTCTCTCTCAGACAGACAGACAGACAGACAGACAGAGACAGAGAGAGAGAGAGAGGTCTATATATATACATATATATATATAGAGAGAGAGATCTATATATATATATATATATATATATATAGTCTCTCTCTCTGTTTCTATCTGTTTCTATCTGTCTCTCTCTCACTCTCTCTCTCACTCTCTCACTCTCTCACTCTCTCACTCTCTCACTCTCTCTCTCTCTCACTCTCTCACTCTCACACTCTCACACTCTCACACTCTCACACTCTCTCAATCACTCACTCACTCACTCACTCACTCACTCACTCACTCACTCACTCACTCACTCACTCACTCACTCACTCACTCACTCACTCACTCACTCACTCACTCACTCACTCACTCACTCACTCACTCACTCACTCACTCACTCGCTCACTCACTCGCTCACTCACTCACTCACTCACTCACTCACTCACTCACTCACTCACTCACTCACTCACTCACTCACTCACTCACTCACTCACTCACTCACTCACTCACTCTCTCGCTCTCTCTCTCTCTCTCTCTCTCTCTCTCTCCCCTATATATGTTGGTTGCCTTGGATCCATATACAGGAGGTATATATAAGGAAGATATATATATATCTCGTTCTTCCTTTGGGTTTCTCAAATCCCTCTTCACGCAGTTCTCCCACCTTGACTGGGGTTCTTCCCATTTTCATGCGTCCTTGAAGTTTATCAGCCTCTGCTCGCTTTGGTATGCCCTATCAAGTGGTCTGCCCATATCATCCGGTGTCTTACGTTATAACACAGGCGTGATCAGGGTTTTAATGTACAAAGTGGGGGGCATAGCCCCCCAGCCCTTTCGTTCGCCCCCCAGTCAGACCAATTTCCCCCAGTGTGCCCCCATTCTCCCAAACCAGCCCCTTGTAGGGCTTTCTTTTTATTCGCTCTAGTATGTTTTGTTTAATTTGCACTGGGATATAATAAAACAACTTTAAGTAGCAGTTGTCATGCATTAGCCAGAGAAGAACGGCCCCCCTGGACTATTTGAAGCGGTGAACAAAGCTCTGGATCTGACAGGAGGTAAAGACACGGAGCTGGTTGGTGTCACCACTGACGGCAAGGCGGCAAATACCGGCAGACAAGGTGGATTATGGCGTCTGCTTGCTGACCAAATGCAGAGAAGTTTGGCAACATTCTTGTGTGCTGCGCACCGATCTGACTTAGCCATTGAGTTGGTCGTCAGCACCATACCTGAGTTGGGAATCTGGAAGTCCAATCTACCGGGACTCGTACGATTCTTCCAAACGCCGAGACGGATGAAGATGTTGTCAGCGCAGGCCGGGAATGTCACACAATTTGGCACCACGATGTCAAGTTTGCCCAGCACGAGCTGCAGCTGGTGGATGCCGTGCTGAACAACCTACCAACCTGCATTATGGTGTGGTAACAGATGCAGGCTCCAGAAAGTACCAGCGACAGAGAGGAGAAGGCTGAAGCCAAAGGGTGCCTGAGCATCTGGATCCACTAACAAACGTGGATCACCGTACTGATGGGCGACATCCTGGAGATATTTGAAACACTCCAGAAGAAATTGCAAAGGAGTGATTTGTTCATCAGCGATCTTCTCACTGTGACTGATGCGGCAATCAAAAGTTGAACCTAATGAGGGATGGACCATTCCCGGGAAGAAGGGAGAAGAAAGTGAGTTGTCCAACCGATAACACAAAAGAGGAACTAACACAACGAAAGTGTAATCGCCAGTTCGTTTGTACAAACCGCCGCGACAGACGAGCAATCAGGTTGGAGGTCGTGCAACCATCGCACGAATAACTGTCTGAACACATGCACCCGGAGCAGGAGGACGTCATCAAAGACACGAAGGAGTTAGTGAAGTCACGCAGTCTGAGATCATTCGTTGAGCATGGGGTGCGCGTCGTCAGGCGCCTTTTCCCAGATGAGGTATCTGACTTTGCGGACGGGGAAGCCGAGCAGTGGGAAAACATGATGAATGTGCCATTCCTGCCTGACGGCAGTGATCTCGGTTGTAGGTTGATTGTCAGACTGCGCCAACTTCTGCCAGTCACAACAGGTTCAGTTCAGAAGGTGTTGACATCTCTGGCTTGTATGAGTCCATATTATATGCAGACCGAAAGGATCGTGAGCCACCACAACCTCGTGGTCGATAAACATCGCACTAGTATGAATGAGGACACGAGAAACGCACGACTCGTGGTGGCACTGAATAGTGTGGGCACCGCCTACTATGACCCTCGACCCGCTGTCGTCAAATTCTTGGAGAAGACAAGAAGATGCTGGGCTCCATACTGCATGGGACATCTACGGACAGCGTGAATTCGTTAGGAAATTCACCCGCGAAACGGGACTCGTCCAGTCAAATTGAGACAACTGTCAAACGTTCTGACTTGCAGGATTCGTCTCATGTTTCTATGACTACTGCATGTATTGGTTGTAATAAAACATGTTTCTAGGATATACTAATTATGTGTAACATTTATTTTCATACCAAGATGCAGTCGTCACTCGTTACTGTAGACCCCACAACTATATGGATACAAAGGTAATAACACACACACACACACTTTCATACATGCCTAAGGGTTATGGACATAATCATTAATGTATGCGTAAACTGCCCTTTTTATCCATTAGAAGTGCTCTTTTAAGACATTGCCCCCCAGTGAAAACTCAATAAAAATCGCCCTGGGCGTGATAGTGAAAAATACTCAGATATGAATTTTTCCATTAAATATTTTACTGGATTGGCCGGTTGATACAGCCACTCGTGCAAATAAACAATGAGCGATGTTTGACAGCCAGCATCGTACATGATGGAGTAGACAATTAGCAATGTTCTCCTCCCTGCATCTAAAGCTGCGTGTGATGATTTCACCTCCGGTCGCCGAGTTGTTGTCCCGGTCACTGTGGCCCTTGCTAAATCCTAGGCCTATATTGTAGTGAAGGTATTACAAGTGTCCTGAAAAAGATGTTTTTTTATAAACATATGTTTTCTTTATAAACATAACATTAAACGGCACGAGGACGCAACCTAAAGCATGTTGACGTGTTTACTTTCAAACGTGTAACTGTATTTATGTGTCCTCACTCTGTCACTCTCTGTCTCTCAATCTCTATTATGTCTGCTTGTCTCAGTCTCCGTCAGTCCGTCCATCCTCCGTCCGTGCGTGTGCGTGTGCGCGTGCGTGCGTGCGTGCGTGCGTGCGTGCGAATGTGCGCATGGTTGTGTAGACGTGGTACGACGACTGTCGTCACTTTTCTTTTTGTCGTTTTATTTTTTAATTGTGTATTGCGCTATTCTTAGATCATCAGAACTCTGAACTCAGAATCAATTTATTTGACCCATAAATACGATGCATATACAACGAATAACGTAAGTAATAGATAAGGTCGGGAGACTCCCATTGAGATATATAATAGACCCCATTAGCTAACGCAATAAGCATAAACCTGACGCCAAAACATACGCCAACCGCAAAGTTAATTGAGTTCTACGCCACAGCTTTTGCGATCCAATCAGAGGTTTACGCGGATTCTGCGGTTCGACTTCGCGTACGAACGCCAAAGATGGATATTTCGCGTAAGTACAAACGCCGACTTATTTCGTACATAAATAGTTATGGTAATTCAAATGTAACTATACAGAGTAATAGCTATACATTTTAGGAGCACATGCTTGTAAAGAAAGTTGAGTTATAATTTACATGTATGTATGTTTGGCGACTTTTAAAAAGACCTACGATTTGCTTGTTTTCATCTGCAGTTATGCAGTGAGACGCAATGACAGTGCAATATAATTTTGTTTATTGGCCTCCACATGCTTAGCCTAGGCTTATGCATGGCTAAGCGCGCCTATATACCATATTGTAACACATGTCTATCTAATGTTTATTAAGCCCACATAGATAGTTATATGGGCCTACTATGTATATTAACATAAACTGATTAATTAATTATTTAATTATTTTGTAAACGTAGTTGAGTCGTTGGCTGCATTTATGTCTATTTTGGCTGTGCTGCAATGCTGGCATATCACGTTTTTGTGCAACTACGAAAATAAATACCTAAGGCTTTGTATTGGTCGGTTTATATAAAATGTAGATTTTGCCGACTGGACTAGATGCAGACATTTGATTGAAAAAACTGTTAATAAAAAATTATTGTGCAAATTGCGCTGACTAGCTGTCAATCAGTGTCAGATGTGGCGTTTGTTTGCAATATATTCTCGGCGTTCATACGTATTTAAAAAAAACAATAAATAGTATAAATCGACTTGAAACTTCACCATAAGGTGAAGTTTCAACTGGATTTGTAATGTAACAACTAGGAGTGTCAGTTGTATTTAACTGGTTTAAGAAACTTACCCTGATACCCTAGGATACGGTTAAGTGACCATCCATAAGGTATGTCTCGCGATTTGTGGACATGTTTGAGACCTCCCACCCATTTCGTGCTTTTATTAACGCTAGAGTGTACACCTCCTAAAATATGACTCGACAGCTGCCCGCCATGATGCACATCCTAAAACAATTATTCTAGGCCTAATTAAAGAAAATATTGCCAATTACGTACCCCATGCTGTGGCATACTAATATCATGATTAGGCTATGTTATTGCATAACAGGACTCGAAACACAATTGTTTGTTTGCTTAGCCTAATCGTACGAGCCGGAATTACTGCACTGGGGTTCGCGTTCTAGCGTCCTAAATTATACCTTCGATTGCGATTGCGATAAAGTTTAATTGTTCCATTAGCACATTTATACATATATCTCTGTATTTCGTACATGCATTTTACTGTTAGTAACACACAGACAATCACTACATATGAGAAAACAATGACCTGCTGGAGCCGATCGTAAAACCGCTCACTGCGCACTTAGCTAATGGTGTTTTATTAGACGTCGACGCGAGATCTGCGGTATACTTCAAATTTGAAGTCGCGTACAGATTTGGCGTACGGTCGCGGCGCGCAATTGTGTTAGCTAATGGGCTCTAATATCACTAGCACAGGAACCACCCTATAAATATAAACAAACAAAAAATTTACATGACACAAATCAGAATATCATATGACTTGTTTTTATAGTTGATAATAACTCAATGTATCAACATACATACATAATACAAGGACTGATTATATGTACTTGTGTACACATTGACGTACATATGGATACTTAGGTATACAGTCTAATACGTATTACGAATTACAAATAAAGCAATTATGGATACGACAACTAGGTTCATAATTTAAAATAAAAACTTTGTGGTGTATGTTGAAAAACCATGTGGACTGTGGGTGTAAATTTTATTAATAATAATACTTGAATCTTTTGAATCTGGACATATACAGATTATTTCATTCAGGTGTGCAGTGCTGATGAATATCATAGATGTGTGTGCTTGGAAAAAACATTGAAGTAGTAGGGTAAAAGATTGTTAATTAATTTATAATAAATTTCAGTTGTTGGATTTTATTAATGTCATCCAACTTTAGCAACTGAAGTCTTTTAAAAATAACAATAATAATAATAAAGTCTTATATAGCGCTGTATCCAGTCCTTAGTTCTGTTCAAAGCGCTTTACAAAAAAGTTCACAATTATATGTCACTCATATAGGTAGTGAAAGCGATTTTAAAAAGGTGTGTCTTCAGCGCCGTCTTAAACGACGCAAGTGTCACACTGTCTGACTGACTGTGGCAGGTTGTTCCAAAGTACAGGGGCCGCTTTGGAGAACGCACGGTCTCAGAAAGATTTGAGGTGTGTGGTTGGTACTGTCAGCAGCCTAGCAGAATTTGATCGGAGGGAGCGTGTGGGCTGATATTCAACAAGAAACTCGGAAATGTATTGCGGTGCAAGTCCGTGGAGTGCCTTGAATGTGATTAGGATAATTTTAAACGTAATTCTTTCTTGGATGGGAAGTCAATGGAGAGATTTCAGGACTGGTGTTACGTTACTAAAAATAGGACTTGTGTGAGCATTGTATATACTTGTATATACCGTCTTTTCCACAACTTGATTTTGGAGGTAAACGATCAATTGTATTAACAGTAGTTTCCATGTTAATTGGGTTAAAGCTGAAGGTGTGAAATATCGGGTTTTTCAGGTAATATTTGTATGATTCACCTCCACTAGCAGTTGTTTTAGAGGCTAGAGTAGGATCAGCATTAGTAAAAAACGTGTTAAATCTGTTTGCAATAATGCATTTGTCGGTAATCATTTCCCCATCGACTTTGAACAAATCTCGAAATTGTTCTTTCTTTTGACTTTTCTGAATAATTTCTTTAATTAAACACTACGTCTTTTTAACATCATGCTTATGCTTTTCAAAACTGGATTAGTAATGCATTTGCTTAGCTAATCTAATATTACTTTTAAGAATTTTATTATAAGTATGTAAGTTTTAAGTTTATGGTAATGGTATGGTAATTTACGTGAGTTTGTTTCATTCTCGAATACAATGTGTTTCTAAATGTTATCGACATAATAATGCCCTTGGTAATCCAAGGAGTTTTCTTCTGTTTATATTTGTTAAATTTAATTATTTTAATAGGTAGAAATTTATCCATAGCGGCAGTAACAATTTCATCGAGGATATTGTAGTTTTCATTGGGATCCGCATGAATATCTGTGTTGAGTTTATCATAAAGATTTGAGTTTATTATTTCAATTTAAAATTTATTGAGTGAGTCAGGATTGTGTTGTTTTATTCGTATAAACCTTGGTAACGCATTAGAGGTTTCGACATAGTCCAGACTTAGAAAGTACGGAAAGTGATCAGAAATATTGCTCACTAAAATTTCAGCTGAAGATTTGAAAAATCCTTTTGACAAATTGCCTAACAAATTATCATTGAGTGTTCCATGATATTCTGAAAGTCGTGTTGGCATAGTAATTTTAGGGAAGAAACCATGTTAAACGATTGTATCGAAATATTCACATATTATAGGTTTTTCGTTAATTTTAAGCAAGTCAATATTGTAATATCCTGCAATTATTATTTCACTTTTAGATTTTTGTAAATCAACTAAATGTGATGCAAATTCGTTTGTAAATATACGGTAATTTTCAATTATATCTCTATGTGGTTTATATATATTTCAAAGAATAATTTTCTTCATCGAACAACATGTTATTTCAATAAATTGACCTTCCCAAGTGTCTGTATTAGCATGGATTTTTACAGATTTGTAATTGTATTTGTTGCTGAGGTAGATTGCCAGGCCAGCATGTGCACTATAGATTTTGCCTTGGCATGTTGATGAATATCCATCTATTTGAAATAAAGATTTGTCAGCCTCTTCATCGAGCCATGTTTCCTGTAAATGTAGAGCACTAATCTCACAGCGACTACTTCTGAATGTTTCTAGCTTTATTTTAATTTCGTAATTTTTTGCATTTAAACTCTGACAGTTTAGGCTTAAACCAACGAGCATGGAAACCGACAACATATATCCTGATCGGCATACATGTTAAATGTAACATGTTGGCAGAGTCAATAGATAACCTTTACTTTTGACAATCACACTTGTCAAGTATTAACTACTCAGTTATTGATAACATATTTACATTAGCCGCTACGTTTTGCACGTCAACGTACATGTTCCGCATTCGTGCAAATAATACGCAGCGGGCCTACTCTTAATGAAAGCTTAGGTGCTAAAAGTCACAGCATTGGTGAATCTATAGGGCAGGGTTCTGCAAACTATTTTGGTTAGTTACTAAATTTTGTTCTGCTATTTATCTGCGGTCCACTTCTTGTATGTAAGGAGGAGATATCGTTTGAAAGGAACTCGCATAGAACGTGTTCTATGCACTCCTGGAATACACCGGAGCAATGAATGCACCGCACTCACAACAGGAAAAGTGGCGCATCACGGACGTGATGGGCCACCAATCCTTCTGTGGCGATGTCGATGTATGTTTCTGGCAGTCGGTTGATGATAGAATTGGTGTACTAATAATTGATCAGGTAGACCAGGTGCTCCATATTTGTCAAAAGACCGAACTTGTCGTTCACTTCGACCATGTGACGTTTTCTAGTTGTCATCTCTCAGCGGAATCGATCAAATATTTTCAGCTGTTCTCGCCACATTCCAGGGTGTGGGACAGGCCGGTATCATCGGCGTCTTCCCTAGTATCCCACTTCTTCGCCGCACCCTTCTTTCTATCCATGACGATTTCCATGTCTTCGCATAACGCAATGGCTTTCGTCGTTTTATCTTCGACGACATTGTCTCGTTTATCATAGCAGAAGGCAACTAGAGACCCGAATTTAGTCGCTCAACTGTCCAGCCCGAATCCGGGCGTTTACAGACACACACAAACCTTTCTGATCTCCCTCAGACGCCAGAATACCACAGGCAGGAAGGTGTATGACTGCACATGGGGCAGCGAAAGTCAGTCGTCTCGGTCCTCCAACTAGCATCATAACATCTTATTATATTATTCATCGCTTGTGATCCCAATGTTGTCCGACAAAAAAAATTATTTAGGTTGTTTGTTGCAGCAGCTAATGCGACAACTTCGCTTTAGTCCGGGCGTTAGCCAGTGAAGCGTGCATTAGGGTTATATGTTTTTTTTCATTTTCGTGACCTTCTACACCTCTAGGTCAATAATCCGACTGGTGCCACCCAGGCACCATTGAGCGTTTTTGTATAACCAATTAATATGCAAATTAGTCATCTCCATTAAAATAAATACAGTTTTCCTGAATATATCGAATAGTAAACACCCAAAACAATCAAAATAAGGTGTCTAAACGAATGTTTTCATGGTCTCTTGTTGTTATTACATTAATGAAAAAATCATAGTATGCAAATTTGTCCCATGAATATGCAAATTAGCTCTGACCACCTACCTTACTCATTATCATCGGAGTCGTCGTCACAGGCAATTGCTGCAGCTGCCCGTGGTTGTTCATTCCTGCAGCCCGTTTCTCCCCGACAAGCACAGAAAACTGTGCGTTGTAATTTGGCTAATGTACACCGACATTGCGCTATGTAGCACCGAAGCTTGTCCGAGGTACATCCACAACTAAATCATCTTTAAGATTTCAGATGGTGCAAGATTGACATCGGACATAACTGGAATTAGTGACGTCGATGCTGAATATGACCGCGTCGCACGTTTTATTCAAAGGCTTCGGTGGTAGGTGGCAGAACCTTCAGGTCTGGCGTTGCTGTGACCTTTGGCTTCCCCATCTTTGTAGTCCACACGTCTCTGCGAACATCTGACATGCTGTTTGTTGACTTTCTTCCATAACACGCAGCGATAAACCCAGAGGCCTCAGCAACCACCTCATCGGTACACATGTCAACATCACCAAGTTTGTGAAGAGAATGGCCAGCTTCTAGCACATTTATAGCTGTGCTTTTCCCTTTGCCCCACAGCTGTGCAACTGTGTCGCATCCGCAGAGAGCGAGTGCAGCTGGTAGTTGTCTGACGATCCTTTCATGTTTTCTTGCAGTGGCCTCAACATACATCACGGCTCGCCCTGAACTGGTGCTTTCCATTGTCAGACTGCATTGAAGTTGAAGTTCAGCGAAGTGTCACACTAGCAAGACAAAATACACTTGTATCATCACAAAGGACTTTGATGCTTTCCGCTCCGTCTTTGGCAGCTTTAGCCACTTGCTGAATCGTAATGACATCTGCTTCCTCGTGTGTCGTATTCAGATCGTCACGACGTCTTTACAACACTCGATGAATCTCCGTCGGGGGAGATTCCTGGCCTCGGTCATGGACAATCTGACTGCACATGTGCATACTGTAGGCCCATTTCTTCAGTGCATATGGTTTCATTATACAGTCAATGCTTCCACGTGGGCCGTGACCGTAGCGCATGAAGGTTGACTCGATATACCCATCCGACCAGATGCCGTACCATAAACCTTTCTTGTGACGCATCACATGCTCTCCTTTCATGAATCGTTCTAAAATGTCGCCATGAAGTCTTTCGATCGAGCAAAGGTAGTACAGCCCATACCTAGCGTAGTGTTGGTGTCCGGTGGGGAAGAAGTATGGGAGCATTTCTGTAACAATCCAAAGATGCAACGGCCAGCCACCTTCGCGTTCAGCCGGGAGGAACACCATCTTGATGAATATCGGCTTCACTAGGTTCTCAACCCGTAGCTTTGTGGTCGAGCTCTTTGCCGCATTATACTCAAGAGTGTTCATCAATTCTTCCTGGGTCTTTGCTTGCGCCAAGTCTGAAGTTTCAACACAACTGATGAAGCTCATCAGCATATACATGCCGCCCAACCTGGGTACAAATTCTAAGAATCGCTCGGTCTGTCCACACTTTTGTGTCAAACGTTGTCCCTCCTTCATTGCTGTCAGCATTGTTTCAGGATCAGCAGGATCCATGTCTATGAGTGGCGTATAAATGGCCCTCGTTGCAGGCTGGAAACGGTTTCTCTACAGAGCTTGGTATTGAAGCCAGCAAACTCCGGTACATTCTGCTCAGAATTAACACACTTCAGAACTTCAAAATCCAACTGTCGCGTTCTCGCAAGTTGCACTGCCCGATGAGCCAGTACACGTACAGGTAGCACTGCCCGATGAGCCAGTACACGTAGAGGTAGCACTGCCCGATGAGCCAGTACACGTAGAGGTAGCACTGCCCGATGAGCCAGTACACGTACAGGTAGCACTGCCCGATGAGCCAGTACACGTACAGGTAGCACTGCCCGATGAGCCAGTACACGTAGAGGTAGCACTGCCCGATGAGCCAGTACACGTACAGGTAGCACTGCGATGAGCCAGTACACGTACAGGTAGCACTGCACGCTTGGCTTCATGAACGGGCATTTCAGGTTTCTTAGCTCCTTTGTACCTGTAGAGTACAATGTCTTCAGCCACAGGTGTCTTCATTTCGTCACGAGTCTGACGCCTGATGGTGGTTTCTTTCTGGTGTGCGTCATACATTTTACAGTTATCAGTAGTGCAAGAGAATGTGTTGATAGGAGTCCGTTCTGCGATTAAATGTTTGCGTCAAAGTTATCAGCGAGTACCTGAACAAGTCCGCTCCCTGCATCCGCGGACCCTCTAACGTTGGCGTGAACAGCTGCTGCCTTTGCTGCTGTTGCCTTGAACCGCTATACTTCATCGTATGAACAACTCACACGGTAGTCAATCATGTTGTTTATCAGTTTCTATGAAGCATAGTTAAAATTAGCGATCCCGAAAACATGGATTAAGACACCCATTTTGAGAGATTGTCACGATTTGTTACGAGATATAAAGAAAATTGTGTTATAATTCGAGTGATAATAGCTAATTTACATATTCATGGGACAAATTTGCATACTATAATTTGCTCATTGATGTAATAATAACTAGATACCATGAAAACATTCGCTTGGACACATTATTTTGATTATTTGGGTGTTTACAATTCGATATATTCAGGAAAGCAGTATTTATTTTAATGGTGATGACTAATTTGCATATTAATAGGTTTATACAAAAACGCTCAAGTGTACCTGAGTGGCACTCGTCGGATTATTGACCTAAAAGGTTAGAAGGTCACAAAAATGCAAGAAAACATCGTGCGGACCCTAATGCGCGGTCCACCTTCAAAAAGGCGTTTGACTGCCGGACTACTTGAGAAGTATTGACCACAAATGTTGGGAACAGCTAGCAGCAGACAGAAACAACTGAAGAGCGACTCCCAGGAGAGCAGCCCAGGACATTGAGCATTCAAGAAGAGAAGCAGATTAGGAGAAGCGTAGGCGACAGAAAGAATCTGCATTGCATGCACCTTCAGGACAAGTTTACCTTTGCCCAGCCTGCTCCACAGCCTGCGAATCCATGACAGGCCTTTATAACCACCAGAAGGCGTGCAGCCGTCCCCATGGACAGAAATCTTTCTACTGATCTTCACAAGCGAAACATCGGCCATGTAGCTTTTAATTTTGCAACACTTGATCCGTTTCTTGCTGTCTCTTCCGAAAGACACAGAGAGCGAGGAGAACAATATTTCTCATGTTTTGAAACGGCAGTAGCTGGACTAGAACCCCGGTCAGTCTCAGTATCGGTCGACAGTCCGGTGTTCTAGCCGCAAACCGCAGCGCCCCATGTTTAAATTAACATTATGTCGACTTGCATTGGACGACGTTAGTCCTTGATTCTGTTCGCACGCCTTGGTAACGTGGAGTTTACCCAGGATGCCGTTCTACATGTTTATTGGCGCTTATGTAACTAGATACATTAATGTGTTGCGAGTTATAAGCCACATGATTGCCGTCAGATTGATTTTTTTCTAAATGTTTCTGAATATCAAACACAAGTGAGTCTTATTGGATTTGAACGAGCGTGTATGCCCATGGAAGCAGTTGTGGGTGCGGAATGCGTTATATGACTAAAATGGATATTGCTATTTCAACTAGGAATGATTCCACAATATGTACGGAAGCGGATGCGTTCATCTCCCGGACGAGAAACGTCGAATGTAGCGATTCGAGTCGTATCCACGCCTGGACCGGCAAGGAAAGAGTCGCAAGTGGCGTCAAGGTTTGCTAAGCAAAAAAGCTAATACGACACCATGTTACGTCGTAAGCATAGCTAGAGGCATTTTGATCGGTCGAGAACAAACCAATGAGGTATGTAATTAAACATGACTATCCCAGCAGAATTAGTTACGTGTTGGATCAGCATGCAAACGTCCATAAGCGTCGTATCGACCCTGATTCCATATTTATGCTAGCCGGCTTGCCCGGAGCCTACCGGCTGCCCAGAATCTATGCCCGACATTCAATCCGGAAGGCAGGGGTCCACGATCGAGACTCGATGTCGTGTAGCCATCGATGGCATCCCTCGTGTGATATTCAAACAGATAGCGATTGCATATCCCGTGTGCAAGTGTCTGGATACGGTACGTTTAAAGATAACTGGTCAAAATAAGTTCGTTAAAACTCGATCATTCGTATATCGACTGTTCAACTCAAGAAACGTATGTTCGGTCACAATATGCGTCGCTCGCACGGAATGCAACACGATATCAACATATATATGTTTGCATTGGTCCTGCGTGCACAAACAGTTATCTACACGCAACGACTTTACAACCCACCAGACGATAAGTGAAGGGATTGTAATCAATCAAATCCAAAACACTTTATTGTCTGTCCTAAAACAATACATTTCAAAACGGAAAATTGTATGTAGGTTCATCCGTCGACCATCCAATCAACCAATTAGCTTAACAAATAAATATAGTAAAACACACAACATTATTGCATGCACATGTAATTCCCACACATGTAAAGTTTTACGAGCAAGATGTATATAAATAACACATTAAGGTATCCAAAAAAATACACCGTTCGACGGCAACTGCAAACCTCGACGGCAACTGCAAACCTCGACGGCAACTGCAAACCTCGACGGCAAGCGACAAAATAAAAATCGATCTAATTGGATTAACACAAACCCTACTACACTGCTCGACAGCAAATCGCTCGACTCAAACCGTCGAGAATCGAAACAGCAGCGATTTTTCAAAAATGCCGCGCGGCAAATTTACTCTTTGACCAATCAGCGTTGTTGTTTTGGTGTGCTATCAAATTGCACATGTCAGATTGCACGTGTTGCAATATACCGATTTAAACACTATAAAATGAAATTTCAGATTCATTGTTTCATATTTTTTTTTTAAATTGGTATAATTATTATTTGATTTTCAGGAAAATTAAGTAATCCAGTGAATATCATGTCTAATTAGATTCTCAGCATTAAATTATTTGCAGAAGGAACACAGTTTTTATAATGTTATTCCAACGTAACAAAATATGTGAACAATACGTAGTTACGTCGATGCAAGGTAACGGATTCGTGTCCGACTGAATTAGTACCTCCGACAAAATTTGCGGATTGCTTCCTCTACGATATTTAGTAGTATAGCAAATTGCTCTTGTGATCTACAAAAGTAAGTAAAAAATCGATCATCACGACAAGCCTATGGGATACTCGAAAGTTGTTTCTCTTCTGAAGAGTTCCGTGTATCCAAACACGTCGCTTTCGTCTTCGATGGTTGCATTGTCTTTGCCTTCTGACTAACAACAGTAGGAATAATTATTCCTTCTCTCGATTGATTCTTTGGACCGCCATCTTTTACAGCATCCACAAACTGTTCACGTGACAAATTTGCATATGCCGTCGAAGATTGCCGCGCTCTGTGTACTTGGCTCTGCTCGCGGATTGCCGCTTTGCCATCGAGGTTTTGCCGTTGCCGCCGAGCAATGTACTAGGCCCTTAAAATGAAAATTAAGCATACCACACAAACAGACAATTGACTAAATGTAAAGTTTTTCCGAGAATAAAAAACACATCAAACCCAAGCACTCACAGAACACCAGAGAAGGGCACTAGTACGTCAACATCGGTATTGTCAAAACACACAGTGACAAGAAACCGTGTAATTAATACCTGATACGTGCAGATTAAAATAGTATATTAAATGATATTCACACAATATAAACACGCATGTACACTCTCTCCTCCACCACCCACACCCAAAACTGCAGCTCTACTGACACGTTATTTGAGTGCAGCATTCAGGACAGCGTTGACGCCAAAACGTGGACACCCATCGCTGATTCCATGTTTGGTGTTTGGTGCTATATTGGTGCGAGCCTAGGGCAAGGCTTACTTCCAGCCACCACATACCATGTTAAATAAAACTTGAATAACTTGTCAACTTACCGCGTCGGTAGTTCACTGCCATTGGTGGTTCCGAATCCTTTTAAGTGTTTCCATTGCGGCCCGCTTGTCCGTGTAAACAGTCGTATTCCGGATTAATCCATAAACATGTTCCGTTATCTGTTGCCATTGCACTGACAAGAGTAGGCGGAAATGTCATTACGTGACAGTGACGTCACTTCCGTAATGTTCTTCCAAAGCGCCGTCGCACGTCGCTTATATGCTCGGCTTTGTAAAAAGTTACGAACCTGTAAGGACCCATCGAACACCTGATGGTGTAATCCCCTACATAGGCCTAACACCGCCATGTTCAGAAAATACTGAAACATAATGCGCTTACAATATTTAGGTTACATTCGAAACACCCGCGAGGGGTTTATATAATCCAGTCATTAACACCCTCTTCCGTTGAGCACCGACTGGCCGCAAACAAAATTATTGAATACAAGAAAGCCGTGGCGTTTTTGCTTGTAGACACTCCGCAGTGCAGCGTGGCCTGCTTTTGCAAGTGTTATTTACGCGCTTGTCAAATGCGTTGACGTGTCATTTACAAAATCGCCTCGCAGAAAGCGGATTTAATAGTGTAACAGGTCCTTGATATAAAGATCGCAGTATTTCGATCTAGTTGACGGCGTTGCTTATTTCTGAGAGTATCGTCAATAAACACTGGAATGCGCTTCCACAACGCGATGTTAGGTACTTCCACAACGCGATGTTAGGTACTTCCACAACGCGATGTTAGGTAAGCATGCACTAAGACTACGTACACATACAGGCTAACGGGAGATAGGTGTTAAATCCGCTTTCTATGAGATGATTTATTTTGATTACGCCCTCCCTCACCACTCCACCCCTCCCTCCCTCTCTCCCTCCTCCCTCCTCTCTCTTCCTCCCTCCTCCCTCGTTCCCTCCCTCCCTTCCTCCCTCCCCTCCCTCCCTCCTCCTTCCTCCTCCCCTCCCTCCCTCCCCTCCCTCCCTCCCTCCCTCCCTCCCCCTCCCTCCCTCCCTTCCTCCCTTCCTCCCTCCCTCCCCCACACACACTCTCTCTCTTTCCCTGCTTCTGTATCTTTCAACGGACGCTATCGATCTGCAACAAACAGGTCGGCCAACACACAAGTACATGTTGGTTTTCAGATTACACGGGTCCGTGCAGCGCCCCTCCTCACTCGAGCGGACAGCGTCTCCAGCACCTGGCGAGCGTCGAGTCGCTTCCAGGTACCCGGCTTAATGCACGGCTGCCGTGGCGGCTGATCACCAATTGGCAACCGTAATGGTGTGCATTTTAACCGGGTCCGTGCGATCGATAGGCTTGTTTATATTCGCCAACTGCTCGGCGGTTCACTCGTTGTCACTGCCGCGCGCCGAGTGAGTGTGCTGAGGACGCAGTCGCTCCAAGACAGGTAAGTCCAACTCTCTCCGTCGTATTGCCTATACGCTGGCGGATATCTGACATACCCCCCCCCACCACACACACACATATATATATATATATATATATTATATGTCACATTGACAGACGTCTGACATATGTCACGTTGATGGATATCCCAAATGTGCCACGTTGAAAAAAATGTCACATTGATCACGCTGACAGATATTTGACATATCGTCACGTTGATTGATGTCTGACATATATCACGTTCACATATAACTAACAATTATAACGTTGACGGATATCTTGCATATATATCACGTTGACATATATCTTACATACATACATCACGTTGACAGATATCTTACATATGTCACGTTGATGGATGTGGTACACATATCACGTTGACATTTGTACCGTTGACGGATGCAGTATTATAACATCGACAATTATATCTTACATACATCACGTACAGATGTATGGCATATACCACGTTGCTAGATCATCATGTCACGAGTTGACAGATGTCTGAGAAACTCCGACGACAAATAAATCAATGGAGTTCTCGTCTATCCGCTATCTAGAGCATACTGCACCGCATTTATGATCGCCTTCAATGCCATGTTTACTCCGCAATTCTCCTCCGTCGCTATAATTACATACTGTGTTCCGCCGACCCAGGCAAATGTCGCTATGCCGCGACCAGCAAGTTATCTTCTCGTGTTTATTGACCAGTTGCAAGCCATCAACAGGTGTTGCAGTGCAGAACCGACGCTTGGACTGTACTTGCCAATGTGCTGGCGTCTACGGACGCTGTGTTTGACGTGTTGTAGATCAGTTGTAGATCAGTCTCTTTCACTTCGCGGGTCTCGACGACTCGACGCTATCTATGTATTTCCGTCACGCGAATAGACGATTGTTTCCGATGTTGAATCCGATGTCACGAAACGTTCCCAGTCATGATAATGGACATAACATACTGACATCCGACAACAGTTATCATACGCCGTACGCGCTTATTATCTTGTATCCCGCATCACCAGTTTTAATATCGCAACAGAAAATACAGAAATTAATAATCATAAATTGCATCACGTCATATTAATGCCACTTTTTTGTTAGGACCACCAGGAGACACACGGTCGATCAATGGCAAAACAAACATAGAGCAGTGCATGACATGTCTGGAATTGTTTTGTTCCACGGTGTTTAATAAGGCTACGCACGCACGTACAACAACGTAAACGTCGCATACATTTATATTATGTCCGTTATTAATGCGACGTGCAAAACAAACACACCCTGACATTTACGAGCATTTTTTGGTCAACCGCATCCGTATACTTCTTACGACCTCTTTTTACTCACATTCACCAGCCGAGATTAGTGTGTGGTACCTTACTCGACAAACGATACCAGAGAGGAGGAATTAGCAACCGTTCTCGAGTGACATTGCGATAACCCCTGAGGTGATTCCGAGCAATTGTTTCTAACTGCGCGCAAATGGCTTAATTGTGCGTAATTAGATGTTGAACGCGCTTTGTGAGATATCCTGACATGACGACCGTGCGTTAGATATACTTTCGAGTCATTCAGCTATTCGCTCAACACACTTCACACCGCCATTATCTTGTCGGTAGACCTGAGCTCACAACTGTTGCACCATAAAACGAGGGGGGTGTTAAGTGTAATGCGCGGTGATTTGCCTTGGCTGATTTATTGCTACGTCAAAGTTTACTATATTTATTATGTCGTAAAACTATGTTATTTTGTTACATCGCCATGTTTTGCATTTTTGAATCTACAAAGATATGAATGATAACATTAATAACACGTTTTGCATATATAGTATTGGGATGTCATACAACACTAATAAATATCAGTGTTGCAATATTCTGCCATAAAACACTAGACACTTAAATTGGAAAGATGACGTCATTGGGCAGGAGCGGGGACGGGTATTTTTGATCCTACATTGTTAAATTACCGTTAATGCAAAGTCGAACGAAAAGTCTACGTGCAATACAACGATACATATTAAAACGTAAAGTATAATAATGTTCATTCTGATGTAATTTGAGCAATAAATTAAGGCAATTTAGTTACGACACATCATCTATAGCTCCCTACCAGTTACCCAATGAATACCGCCATACCTTCATTCTAAAAATAAACACTACAGTTGTTTCGCGGATGTACGCAAGCACATACACACGCACACACACACGCACACGCACACGCGCACGCACAAATACATGTACACTAACTCCCGCACGCCCGCACACCCGCCCGCACGCACCTACCCACTCACCCTAACCCACCCACACCCACCCCACACACGCAAATACACACACACACTTGCGCGCAAACACACACACGCACGCACACATGCATGCACGCACGCACGCACACACACACACACACACACACATCCAAACGAATCAACGACGCTAGCGACCACACTGTTTTTATGGCGCCACTGCTTAGTAAAGTCGATTAACGCATTTACAATCTTCATTAAAGGAAATAAAAACAAGGCATTAGCTAAAATCCGTTTTCCATGTGTACAGAAAGTTTAATATTGCATGTAACATTCGAGAACATTTAAAAAATACAGAAAAATACATTTGTAGCATAAATTTGATTTTAAACCCGTCTGTGTAGCGATTCCCGCGGAAAATAAAAATTTAATGAGCTGGGCGTTCACGTGGTATCTTAACGTCACACATGACTCACACTCGCAGCAGGCCGACCCTTTCTATGCATTCAGAGCATGTTTACATGGATAATGTTGGGGTCGAAACGAGCGTCAGAATGAGTTGTTATGCAATAATCTGATGTAATACAAACACTAGTCATCATAGAGGAACAAGCAGTTATCTTACGGTTCAACATGAATTCAATTTTATTCAAAACAATGAATGCGAATGAGCCTACAAGTCGACTAGGTTTCGCCGAGCTTGGCCCTGGGCTCGTTTTCAGAATTATTATATCGAATGCAACCAACGGGAGATAATGTACACCAATATACATACATAGCAAACATATATCGTATCCAGCTACAGAAAGTAACGTGTAAAATCTCATAATATCACTAGAATATCGATATATGAAGGAGGAGTTGTACAATTTATCATAACAACTGAAATCAGTCAGCGAATTTCTGCCGGCCTTGATAGCTCGGTTGGTAAACGCGTTGGTTCCTTCGCGACTGTTTTACAATCGGGCGACACCGGTTCAATCCTGACAGCATGCAAACTATTGATTTTCTTTACACTTTTGTTGTTGATGTTTTCACGAAGTAATATAAACCAAATCATTTAGTATACTATGATGCACTGTTTGTAAATAGTTTTGTAGTAATTATTTATTCGCCACAAAAATGAAAATATGATCAGTATATACAACGATGTTTCTAAATTGTATTTATCCAGACAGATCACAATCTGTTTTCACATATATAATTACAATATATTACTGTACAATATATTTACAATTAATAAATGAGATATCCATTACATTATATTTGTTTGAATAAATAAAATTTAGAAACATCGTTATATAATGACCATATTTTCATTTTTGTGGCGAATAAATAATTACTACAAAATAAAAATTATTTACAAACAGTGCATCATAGTATACTAAATGATTTGGTTTATATTACTTCGTGAAAACATTTAAAAAAAAGTGTAAAGAAAATCAATAGTTTGCATGCTGTCAGAATTGAACCGGCGTCGCCCGATTGTAAAACGAATGACAAGTAACCAACGCGCCTACACACTGAGCTAGCGGGACCATCGGAAATACTCTAACTGATTTAAGTTGTTATGGTAAATTGTACAACTCCGTCATATATCGATATTCTAGTGATATTATGAGATTATACACGTTACTTTATGTAGCTGGATACAATATATGTTTGCTATGTATGTTTATTGGTGTAGATTATCTCCCGTTGGTTGCATTCGATATAATTATTCTGAAAACAAGTCCAAGCTCGGCGAAACCTAGTCAACTTGGAGGCCCATTCGCATTCGTTGTTTTGAATAAAATTCGATTAATGTGGAACCGTAAGATAACTGCTTGTTCCTCTATGATGACTAGTGTTTGTATTACGTCGGAAAATTGCACAATAACTCATGCTGACGCTCGTTTCGACCCAAAAGCTATACTTGTAAACATGCTCTGAATGCATGGAAAGGGTCGGCCTGATGCGAGTTTGAGTCATAAGTGACGTCAAATCTCGGCATCCCGAAAAGCGCGCCAAAAATATGCATATTCGAAAATGTCCGGATGTACGTGAAATTTCTAATTCATTGAATTTTTTTGAGGTTTTTTTGGTGGACGTGGAAATAGATAGCAGGATGTAATATAACATAAATTCAAGCAATAGATGTTTTTATTCCATTTAATAATGCATTATTGATTATTATATAAGTCATTGCGCGCCCAGCTGATGTTGTTTGTAATTTGATAATCAACATTTCTGTTGTTGCAAACAAACATCGGAGATATTTCTTCGGAACAACATACCCATAATGCATGTAATATGTTATGACAGATAAGTACCTGCACAATGTGCAGTATTATCGACGTGGTATAATTCGGCTGCTGGGGGAGAGGGGCGATAGCACGGCGGGGAGACAGAGACGGACACGGAGATTTACGGACTTGCGGGCGGGCGGGCGGGCGGGCGGTAAAAGAGAGTACAACTAAGACACAGACACTGACTATTACGTAACGTCAATACTAATAAAAACGGAGACCTATAGGCGGAAAAGAAATGTAGCAAACGACAAAGTCGGATTTTATTTAATGACGAACGTCGGCAGTGTTTGTATTACGCACAGGATGCTTCTGTCGATGTTAGATAATAACAAGCGTAACAGCAGATGTTGTGGTATTGTCATTGCAACTTCAAGACGTTAGTCGAAAGCAACTATCAGATAAACCAATCAGACTGTGTAATTCTTTTTTCGTTGTGCCTGAGATCCAGTCTAATAATAATATAGATTTCATGGAGCTTGCAGCTGGATACGGATCACAAAGTCGTTTTTCTTTGGCGATGCTGTTACGAACTTGAGATTTCGCAAGATTCCTACACTGACCAACTATTATGTTATACGTTTAGCAGAGGCAACTAAAGATCCTGTTCAGCGGATGTAGTTTAATCTTTGCATTTACGGGTGTTTCCAACAACATTCCGTTTTTCAAATCTGCTTCCACGTTTGCGCCTCGTGTTTCGCGGCTTTCCCTTATTTCCTGTTGCGGGGACGCTTCCACGTGAGTTTCTGTCTTATCTATGCAATAGCTTGTGATCTACTTATTTCAGGAATGGGGATACAGTATTCTTTACGATTGTGTAGCAGTAAAAAAATTATGTTCATCGCACATTTCGGCTTTTTTGCTGTGTCATTCACGACTGCCAAGTAAGCCATTATCTGGTGGCACTATCTCGCCGACTGGCATCCCAATAACAAACAATTGTTCACAAAAAAAGCCTCGCTGCTGCGAAACCATTCAGCGTATCACTGGCGATCTGCGCACGGTCGTTTCCATGAAAGTCAAAACCATGGATTATCTGAACGATCGTTAGCCGAGTGCGTTGTCCTCAAAAGTGCCTCCATCTGAATGCTTCTAACACAGATAGATTACGACCTCGTGTTAACAGATGCTCTGTTATTGAGAGTTGTTTGGGCAGCGACGAATTTATTGTTGACCGGCATCAATTCGTCCAGGCACCAGCAACACATCTTGTCGAGTCGTCGCTGATTACCAGAAAGGCGAGTTGTCGCCTTGCGCCATGGAAGGATAGGCTGATAATTGCAAATATACGCGTTATCGGTGATTGAGTTGGCGCGGTCTGCACTTGCCCCGTTGACCTCTTGGTCCGTTGTTTTGACATTTCTAAAGACTTGTTTGTAGCGTGCGAACTCGGAAACGCCGGTGTAATCCCGCGGGGCGGTTCGCTGCTTATGTTATATTGCCGTTTTCGTTTATGATGATAAGGACGTGTGCTTTTTTTCCCGTAGGTACTTTACTTGATTACATGCGAAATCAGCATTGATATTTGCACTAGAATGTTTTATGACAGGCATTGGAAGAAATTAATGCTGTTGCCAATCATAATAAAGCCTGTATATAGATACGGCAGCGCATTTCAACAGCACATGCACGATTCAGAATAAAAATGCATAATAAATGTCTTGATGCTGATTTTATAGTCAGTTTTTTTAGCATATCCATCGATCCAAATAGGGTGGTACTATCACGAATAAAATAGTACGAATACCTATAATAATTCCGATTCTGGCTGGACAGGGTTTTCGGGAATGTCGTGTTTTCCAGCAGCATCATTGTGTGCTGCCCTCTGTTGTCGTGTAACGATGTTGGTGGTTGTCACTTGAATGAAGCTCGACGAAATCACAGGAAAGTTGCAGCAGATGTATTTTAAGGTGGCGGCACGTTTCCCGTATTATGATCGGTGTGACCTGCTGGTTTCAACTACGTGTGTTTGGTGACAGTCCGGACATGCTCTTTTATATATATATATATATATATCATCCCGCATATGTTGTCCTTTTGGGGTTTTATCCTTGTGATACACCACTATGGATATTACGGTGTTCCTCGGTTTGTGTATGTCCACACTGTTTGTTATAAGATCCTGATCAGTTTTCACGATAAGTTGCTGGTTGGTGTATTTTTGGTTCCTTTCTCTGCCTTGTTGGCTCTGCAATGCCCCTTTGACGTGCAAGTTTTCCGTGGCTGTGTCTTTGTCTTTGGTCACTGGTTGATCATATCTGTTCATCGGGCAGGGTTGTTATTACTGACCGCCTCTGCTCTAGTGGAGGTGATGGTTGGAACTGAAGTACTGGTCTGTGTGTGCGGTCTTTCTGTTAACTGTCACTCATGCACTGCCGTCGGCTTTCACGTGTATACGCACGTGTTGTGGAATGATAGTTTGTCCTGTCGTTCTGGTCTGTGCTGTTGTGATGTGCTATGAAACCTTCCATGTGGTACTCATGGATCTGAAAGAATGTGTCGTCGACATATCAGTACCAGCCGGATGTTGGTTTGGGAGCGGTGGCGGATCCAGAGAGAGTAGTCTCAATGTGACCTGGCTGCATTTAATTTTTCTCTTTGAAATTAAGAGAGACGGAAATAGCAAATATTGTCCGTGCGGTTTCACGCGATCAGTCTGTCGCCGCCATTGCTGCATACTTGTGCAGGGACATGATAGAAACGTGCCCGTCTTCAGCTGAACGTAATAAAGAAGACGTGCGATATCACCAAGCTATCTTCGCTTCCGTCAGTCGTGGCACTTGATGCCTCCGGCTATTGTCCCCGAGCAGGTGTCGGCTCTCACGAATGGTATCCGTCAACGGAGACTCTGAAACCGAGAACGATGAAAAGGTCGCGTCTATGACACTTGCGGAGTTTATGAAACTGGCGCCGGAAGGGGATGGTTTAAAGGCCAGTTGTCGCGGCGGACGAGTGTCTCACGGAATCAGTCGCGTGTTACTGGCGGTGTTATTAGGAAATCCGTGTTGTGGAATGATAGTTTGTCCTGTCGTTCTGGTATGTGCTGTTGTGGTGTGAAACCTTCCATGTGGTACTCATGGATCTGAACGAATGTTTCGTCGACATGTCAGTACCAGCCGGATGTGGTTTTGGGATCGGTGACGATGGCTTGCAGGGGCGGGTCCAGAGAAGGCAGTCTAGGGGGGCACAAAACCTCCACTGGCGGCCGAAACAAATGGTGTAGAATATGTGTTGTTGTCGCGCCGCCGTAACTCCAGCTTCTCCGCTGTATCGGCTCAACTGGTGACATCGGAAGAAGACCGGGGAGAGGGGGTGCTGTTGAAAGAGGGGATGGGGAGGGTGCTGTTTAAAAATGTTCGCCACCGCACCGCCGCCTCTTCACCTCTTCTTCTCACCTGGCTCGACTTTTACATCGGTAGATGGGGAACGGGTGCTGTTTACATTTTTTTGCCGCCGCATCGACATGACTTCACCTTATTGTAACCTGAATGGGGGACATTTCAAAGTGTCTAAGGGGCAAGGTCACGAGGGCCCATTCAAAAAGTTGTACGGGCACGCCAAATTCCAAAGGTCTCGGGGGCACATGCCCCAGAGGCCCCCTCTGGGTCCGCCTATGCCTTGTCTCTCGAAAGTGTCCGTGTAATATTGTACGACCGAAGTGAAGTAAGCAACTGCAACAAAGCGTACTGTTGGAATTGCGCGTCGCACACAACAAAAGTTTGAGACTGCGGTGACACAATTGCCCCAGTCTCATCATGATGCACATATAATGCCTTTATTTCGTGCGCATTTTATGTGCTCCGTTGTCACGGTCCTAGCTCCAAAGCGTCATAAAGGCACTCTTGCACCATCGATGCAGTCGCTGTCCGCTCGTTCCCTACCCAAGCTATCAACAGTCTCTTGAAAGGACATGCATGAAAGAGAATAAATAAGCATAAATCAGTTTACCCACATGTTCACCATAAACGCCACTCCGCGGAACTACACATTGGCTGAGGCAGACCATAAGACAGGCATTGATGTCGTCAATGTTAGTATGTGCATTCATATATGACCTAGTGGGTCCAATGATACAGTGTATGTACATTCATATATGACCTAGTGGGTCCAATGATACAGTGTATGTACATTCATATAGGACCTAGTGGGTCCAATGATACAGTGTATGTACATTCATATAGGACCTAGTGGGTCCAATGATACAGTGTATGTACATTCATATAGGACCTAGTGGGTCCAATGATACAGTGTATGTACATTCATATAGGACCTAGTGGGTCCAATGATACAGTGTATGTACATTCATATAGGACCTAGTGGGTCCAATGATACAGTGTGTGTACATTCATATAGGACCTAGTGGGTCCAATGATACAGTGTATGTACATTCATATAGGACCTAGTGGGTCCAATGATACAGTGTATGTACATTCATATATGACCTAGTGGGTCCAATGATACAGTGTATGTACATTCATATAGGACCTAGTGGGTCCAATGATACAGTGTATGTACATTCATATAGGACCTAGTGGGTCCAATGATACAGTGTATGTACATTCATATAGGACCTAGTGGGTCCAATGATACAGTGTATGTACATTCATATAGGACCTAGTGGGTCCAATGATACAGTGTATGTACATTCATATATGACCTAGTGGGTCCAATGATACAGTGTATGTACATTCATATAGGACCTAGTGGGTCCAATGATACAGTGTATGTACATTCATATAGGACCTAGTGGGTCCAATGATACAGTGTATGTACATTCATATATGACCTAGTGGGTCCAATGATACAGTGTATGTACATTCATATATGACCTAGTGGGTCCAATGATACAGTGTATGTACATTCATATATGACCTAGTGGGTCCAATGATACAGTGTATGTACATTCATATAGGACCTAGTGGGTCCAATGATACAGTGTATGTACATTCATATAGGACCTAGTGGGTCCAATGATACAGTGTATGTACATTCATATAGGACCTAGTGGGTCCAATGATACAGTGTATGTACATTCATATAGGACCAAGTGGGTCCAATGATACAGTGTATGTACATTCATATATGACCTAGTGGGTCCAATGATACAGTGTATGTACATTCATATAGGACCTAGTGGGTCCAATGATACAGTGTATGTACATTCATATAGGACCTAGTGGGTCCAATGATACAGTGTATGTACATTCATATAGGACCTAGTGGGTCCAATGATACAGTGTATGTACATTCATATAGGACCTAGTGGGTCCAATGATACAGTGTATGTACATTCATATAGGACCAAGTGGGTCCAATGATACAGTGTATGTACATTCATATAGGACCTAGTGGGTCCAATGATACAGTGTATGTACATTCATATAGGACCTAGTGGGTCCAATGATACAGTGTATGTACATTCATATAGGACCTAGTGGGTCCAATGATACAGTGTATGTACATTCATATAGGACCAAGTGGGTCCAATGATACAGTGTATGTACATTCATATATGACCTAGTGGGTCCAATGATACAGTGTATGTACATTCATATAGGACCTAGTGGGTCCAATGATACAGTGTATGTACATTCATATAGGACCTAGTGGGTCCAATGATACAGTGTATGTACATTCATATAGGACCTAGTGGGTCCAATGATACAGTGTATGTACATTCATATATGACCTAGTGGGTCCAATGATACAGTGTATGTACATTCATATAGGACCTAGTGGGTCCAATGATACAGTGTATGTACATTCATATAGGACCTAGTGGGTCCAATGATACAGTGTATGTACATTCATATAGGACCTAGTGGGTCCAATGATACAGTGTATGTACATTCATATAGGACCAAGTGGGTCCAATGATACAGTGTATGTACATTCATATAGGACCAAGTGGGTCCAATGATACAGTGTATGTACATTCATATAGGACCTAGTGGGTCCAATGATACAGTGTATGTACATTCATATAGGACCAAGTGGGTCCAATGATACAGTGTATGTACATTCATATAGGACCTAGTGGGTCCAATGATACAGTGTATGTACATTCATATAGGACCTAGTGGGTCCAATGATACAGTGTATGTACATTCATATAGGACCAAGTGGTGTATGTACATTGCCTGTTCGACGTCTCTCAAATCAAATCAAATTTATTGAACTAATTACAATACATACAGATACAAATCAAATTAAGACAAATCATATATAACAGGTAACGAGAACAACAAAGGAAGAACATTGTATAATGTTATACTCCCATTCTCCCATCTCCTCCCATTCGCTCCACATGTCCAGTCCACTATAACCGACGTCTCACCAGCTTTTCCCTGAAACTTTCTTTCACAACAACGACGTTCCTCGGGTCCTCCTTTCAAGAACATGCACGGGAATGTATAGGCACGGGTGTCGTCAACAAAGAACGAATGGGAAGGTTTGTAAGGCAGAACAGACAAATGTGGCCACCAACAACGCCAGTAGTCGACGAATTACGTTATTGTTGAATGCGTCCGCGGAGTTACAGAAGTGTTGGCCGTCGTCGAGTATACACTCGCGGTTCAACGAACTCGACGTGAAACAGTGGGCTGGGAAGAAACGGATCACGATCGGCCCAAGTCGCATGCGGTCGTCAGACGAGAAGCGACTCGACCAGCTGACGTCGCGATGAGACGACAGTAGCGCCGAAAACTAGAAGAGTACCTATGGCAAAGCCATCCTCTCAAGCATCCATATACACTGTTAAACATCACATATCGGGACAGAAAAACAAACATCTGGGTAAGGCAGAAGACAAAGGTCATAAACGTGATAGAACAAATCAGAAGACAAAAGTGGACCTGGGCAGGGCACATCAGCAGACTACGAGATAACCGATGGACAACGCGTATCACAACCTGGAGACCTTACGAAGGGAAACTGTCTAGAGGATTCACGCGATCAGTTTGACGCTGCCATTGCTGCATACTTGTGAGGGGACGTGACAGAAACTTGCCTGTCTTCAGCTGAACACAATAAAGAAGCCATTCAACACCACCAAGCTATCTTCGTTTCCGTCAGTCGTGACACTTGATGCACCCGGCTGTTGTCCCCAAGGAGTTGTCGGCTGTCACGAATGATATCCGTCAACGGAGCCTTTGAAACCGAGAACGATGAAAAGGTCGCGTCTATGACACTTGCGGAGTTTACGAAACTGGCGCCGGAAGGGGATGGTTTAAAGGCCAGTTGTCGCATCGGACGAGCGTCTCACGGCATCAGTCGCGTGTTACTGTCGGTGTTATTAGGAAAACCATTTCTAATTTGCGCGTACATTGATTTGAAAGCGCTGCCAAGCAAGAGCATGCTCTTGACGGCAATATCAAAGTTGCATTTTGCGAACAGCTTTAGCAGTTCATATGTTATGCATGACACAACTTAATTATATACACAACTTAGAAAACCCATGTCATCGGGTATAAACTTCCCTACCACCATAAGAGTAGAGGAAGATGTCGTTTTTCCCACGCATAATAGCCGAGTGGAATAGCCTACCCTAAGAAGTGGTATCTGCGATCACCCTGGATTATTTTGAGTCCAGGCTACACTGCCACCTCTGAATTCTATAAACATTTCCCCACTCCTTCCCACCCGTTCTACATCCCCTCTAACCCCCTAACTCGCAACAATACATCTGCCTTATTTAGGCATCTGCCGTTCGGTTATTGTTATTTCATAATGACCCGCCCTTCGCAACTACCCATGCGAACTAAATAAAGGGAGATAGTATCAGGTTTTTACGGTACTTGTTTAGACGGTACTTGTTTAGACGGTACTTGTTTAGACGGTACTTGTTTAGACGGTACTTGTTTAGACGGTACTTGTTTAAACGGTACTTGTATAGACGGTACTTGTGTAGACGGTACTTGTGTAGACGGTCCTTGTTTAAACGGTACTTGTGTAGACGGTCCTTGTTTAAACGGTACTTGTTTAGACGGTCCTTGTTTAGACGGTCCTTGTTTTAGACGGTATTTGTTTAGACGGTACTTGTTTAGACGGTCCTTGTTTAGACGGTACTTGTTTAGACGGTCCTTGTTTAGACGGTCCTTGTTTAGATGGTCCTTGTTTAGACGGTACCTGTTTAGACGGTCCTTGTTTAGACGGTACTTGTTTAGACGGTCCTTGTTTAGACGGTACTTGTTTAGACGGTACTTGTTTAGACGGTACTTGTTTAGACGGTACTTGTGTAGACGGTACTTGTGTAGACGGTACTTGTGTAGACGGTTCTTGTTTAAACGGTACTTGTGTAGACGGTCCTTGTTTAAACGGTACTTGTTTAGACGGTCCTTGTTTAGACGGTACTTGTTTAGACGGTACTTGTTTAGACGGTACTTGTTTAGACGGTACTTGTGTAAACGGTACTTGTGTAGACGGTCCTTGTTTAAACGGTACGTGTGTAGACGGTCCTTGTTTAAACGGTACTTGTTTAGACGGTCCTTGTTTAGACGGTACTTGTTTAGACGGTACTTGTTTAGATGGTACTTGTGTAGACGGTACTTGTGTAGACTGTCCTTGTTTAAACGGTACTTGTGTAGACGGTCCTTGTTTAAACGGTACTTGTTTAGACGGTTCTTGTTTAGACGGTCCTTGTTTAGACGGTATTTGTTTAGACGGTACTTGTTAGGCGGTCCTTGTTTAGACGGTCCTTGTTTAGATGGTACTTGTTTAGACGGTCCTTGTTTAGACGGTACTTGTTTAGACGGTACTTGTTTAGACGGTCCTTGTTTAGACGGTACTTGTTTAGACGGTCCTTGTTTAGACGGTACTTGTTTAGACGGTCCTTGTTTAGACGGTATTTGTTTAGACGGTACTTGTTTAGACGGTACTTGTGTAGATGGTCCTTGTTTAGACGGTCCTTGTTTAGACGGTCCTTGTTTAGACTGTCCTTGTTTAGACGGTATTTGTTTAGAAGGTACTTGTTTAGACGGTACTTGTTTAGACGGTACTTGTTTAGACGGTCCTTGTTTAGACGGTCCTTGTTTAGACGGTACTTGTTTAGACGGTACTTGTTTAGACGGTATTTGTTTAGACGGTACTTGTTTAGACGGTCCTTGTTTAGACGGTATTTGTTTAGACGGTACTTGTTTAGACGGTCCTTGTTTAGACGGTACTTGTTTAGACGGTACTTGCGCTAAGGTAAATGCAAACTTGACAAGCTACAGTTTATAATTGGGTTATTTTGGTTTAGTGCCATTTTGTTTGTGGGATCGCGTAGGAACACCAAACTCGTGAAATGAATCAGGGATTACCCACGCGTCGTCTTGACCAATTATTAAATTAATCAGTGGCACACGTGAGTAATCATTCTGATCAATGGGTGCTTCTGTTGAGAACAGTCTTACGCGCACGTACATGCACGTGTACACACAAACGTACACACGCACGCTCACAAATAGGCCTGTACAAGAAAAAGCGTATCATGATGATCATCATCACTTATTGTTTGTCACTCGATAGTATATTAGTCATAGTGTGAGAGTGTATACACTATACACGGTGTGTGTGTGTGTGTGTGTGTATGCGCGCGCGCGCGCGCGTGTGTGTATGCGTGCGTGTGAGATGTACCCAGAGCATTGACGAGCCGTTTTCGTAAGAGCTGACTGTTCATTATAGGGATAGAATGTCAGCCACTACAGCATCAATGAATTGGCCCTTGTTTTTCTTTATTTTCCACTGTTGTTCTTTCCATAGGTGGACGCCAACAAGATGTACATCGACACTTTGTAACAACAGCATACCCAGCTGGTTGGGGGCGTCTCAATATAATTTTGTTTGAAAGCTTCTCTAAGCCCAAACATATGTTTGTTTTACGTACACATTTCCAGTACATTATCACTTTATTGCGTATAGTCTTTGTTATTTTGCAGACATCTTTTATATTGATAATTGATGAAGATGAACATGGTTTTATTCACATGGTTTATTCACATGGTTTTATTCACATGGTTTTATTCACATGATTTATTCACATGGTTTTATTCACATGGTTTATTCACATGGTTTTAATCGCATGGTTTTATTCACATGGTTTTATTCACATGGTTTATTCACATGGTTTTATTCACATGGTTTTATTCACATGGTTTATTCACATGGTTTTATTCACATGGTTTATTCATACGGTTTTATTCACACGGTTTTATTCACATGGTTTTATTCACACGGTTTATTCACATGGTTTATTCACATGGTTTATTCACATGGTTTTATTCACATGGTTTATTCACACGGTTTATTCACATGGTTTTATTCACATGGTTTATTCACACGGTTTTATTCACATGGTTTTATTCACATGGTTTATTCACACGGTTTATTCACATATTTTTATTCACATGGTTTATTCACACGGTTTTATTCACATGGTTTTATTCACATGGTTTTATTCACATGGTTTATTCACACGGTTTATTCACATGGTTTATTCACATGGTTTTATTCACATGGTTTATTCACACGGTTTTATTCACATGGTTTTATTCACACGGTTTATTCACATGGTTTTATTCACATGGTTTATTCACACGGTTTTATTCACATGGTTTTATTCACATGGTTTTATTCACACGGTTTATTCACACGGTTTATTCACATGGTTTATTCACATGGTTTTATTCACATGGTTGTATTCACATTCGTAGCCAGTCCAGTACTACTTGCAGTGTTATCGATATTTGCCAGTAAGGTCTGTGCTGACTTGGTGTCATCAATAACCAGGATGATACCATCTGCAAACGCACTATCCGTGATGTTTAATCCAACACCGGTATTCCTCTGTTGACTTTCTCACAACGTTGTCAAGTATTGTAATATATGTCACCTTATCTGACTCCGGCATTGATACCAAAGATCTGTTTTCTCCGACAAATGAAATAACAGAAGCTGTTGTGTCTTTGCATTGGATTGCAGCTACATTCAAAACCTTTTCTGGCACTTAGTAGGCTCGTACGTTTTGGTGAGACTCAAGGGCAGGTGCAGTTGGATGTTTTTGTATTTTTGATGAGCTTTAGCCCCCCAATATTCAATCAATATTCAGCACTGTCGGCCGCGCGCGCGCACGCACGCACGCACGCACGCACGCACGCACGCACGCACGCACGCACGCACGCACGCACGCACGCACGCACGCACGCACTATTATAATTATTTATTAATTACATAATTGTAATTAATTAAGAAGAAGCAAATAATCAAATAAGAAATAGCATTTCAATCTGATAAAACAGACGGCATTGGACAATTTCTGTCATACCACCTAAAACGTTACATAACTAGTACAAGTAGGCGGCTAACAGGTCCACTCGAGATCGACAGCGGCTCCGTGGCTTAGATGGCAAAGCGCCTGTCTAGTAAACAGGAGATCACGAGTTCGATTCTCGTCGGGGCCTCGTTTTTTATTTTTCGTCCAATGTTGCAAATAATTTAACAATCAGTGTGATGCGGAAACTAGTTATTGTTGACGTCGTGTTTTTAAAGCAGCTGTCTCAACTGGTTCAGTTCATCGTGAATCCGGCTCTCTGATATCTAGAATGAAATGCGTGAATAGTTTCAATAATATCGGCGGAAGGTTTAATACCAAAACGCATACATTTGCTTTAGTAGTCCATAACATTGATAATAATTTTTTCGAATTTGGTTCTTGGGCAAAATTAAATACGTGAAGAGTTTGTTTGGTGATTTTATCAAAACCACTGCAAAAGTCGCATAAGTTAGCTTCTTGTAGTGGATACTACTTAGGCTATAGGTTTGCTTTTCTGAAAATAAACATTTTGACACGACGCAACGAAGAAATCGGATTGTGGGGTACCTTTAATTGTGATTAAAAAGTACTGAGCAGAGCTAAAGCCTGAAGTGATTGCTTTTTTAGAATTACAATTACTGGCGGCAAAGCGTATATAGTGCAATCGTTCACGAGCTCGCTAATCAGCTTGCTTATTCTAGTGTGATCCGAACTAAAAAGGAGGTCGTTTGTTCATAGTTTTCATGTATTAATTAATAGAATGTTCTTAAGATGTTGAAGGTATGCTGCCCGCCAAATTGTGTTTAGTACGCCCCTAACAACGTTCGCATTTTGGAAGGTACGACCCGGGGCATATTCAAATAGTAAAAAAAACATCCTGCTTCAAACCAGGTTTTATTGACAATATGGCCGAGTCGGGCTGAGTTAACAGCAATACCCTTTGAAGTTCAACATTGTCTCATTTTCTCATGTTCAGCACAGCAGAATTCCTGTTACAAATTTCTACGCCCGCTAATTCCGAGTAGAGGAACTAACTGGCTCTCTTTAATCGTCTGCTAGTTAACCCCCAGGGTTGAGATTGGTTTATGACTATTTACGATCTTAAAGCTTCAGACACAATAATGCGCGCACACACGTGAATACGTATCCGTGTACGCACGCATACATGCGCGCGCACATACACACGCACTCACGCACGCATGCACGCACGCACCCACGCACACACACAGACACACACACACACACACACACACACACACACACACACACACACACACACACACACACACACACACACACACACACACACACACACACTCACACACACACACACCACACCACACCACACCACACACACACATACACACACACACAGTCACACACGGACGCACGCACGCACGCACGCACGCACGCACACAGCACGCAGAACCATCACAGATGGATCAATACACGCCAGAATTCAATGACACTGCCATAACGTAAAAACGTGTTGCGTATATTCATGCATCGTGTTGTTATGCATTATCAATAGTGTGTGAAGACCGTAAAAGGAGGCTGTGACAGCTATCAAACTCTTGGTGTCTAGACAGGTAATTTAAGCAACGGTGCCACCACGCTTACGCATCTTAATTTAACATGCGATGCTTTGCGGCTTTATAGCTTTATGGTTTCACAGCATTTTAATCAGATTGAACAAGACTGCCATCTAAACGCTAGCACCAGATGACTGGCGGATATAAAGGCTATTGACACACCAAGAGTCCAACATGATTCTTAATCTCCCTATTAAAACGTAAGAACGTAAGAAGCCAACGTTCACCGTTGTCATACAATCGAATGGGTTGACATCCATTTGCTTTCCGTTGTTTGACACAAACGTTATTTTGTGTATTTGGTATGAGTGAGATTTGCTTGTATTGATGGGATCAGCTGACTGACCCTTGTTTAAGGTGTAAACCGTGTTTCGTCGTATCTATCCATTAATTTGCTCCTAGTCACTCTGATTTTGAACACTCGCCAGTTTGCAGTCACTACATTGGTTGTCTTCTGTGTATGTCTGTTCATTCTTAACAAACTGATCAAGCAATGCCTATGCGTGCCTTCCTAGCAAAGGTGTATTTGACTCTACTGTTGGGTGTATTGGAGGTTTCTCTAGTATGAAGTACGAAGCTCACATAAAGAGCAGTAGTTCTCCTCCTGTTTGGCGTTTTGGCGTTTTGGCAGTGTCTTAATTGTCATATGTACCTTAACTGACGTGGCATTTGCCGAGTCAGGTAGGCCTACAGCCGAGGACAATTACAAGGTTAATTACCGCCTATCTCGAACAAGTCGTCATGTTGCCCATTAGCAAGGAAGTACTACAGGGCATGTTAGGGCAGGTGACACGTGCGAAACAAATGCATCGTGTACACAGTAGTATACACCAAACGTGTTGTGGCTAGAACATGTTTAGACTTTCAATCGAGAGAACCTGGGTTCGAATCATGTGCTGCTGTGTCGAACCTTGAGCAAGTTCGTTCACTGTCTGTTGCATCAGTTCACTCAGCTGTATGAAATGACTATCTGACTACAGACAGTGGTGGATACGTGTGTACGAATAGTCTTCGCGTATTAATTATAGCGTGGCTGAATGTTTCCCAGAGAAATTGAGATAATTTCGAGTGAACAAGTCTGCCAGGAAGTAAAGCATAAAGCGCTTTGAGCAGTCCCGAAGGTTCGGTACTGCGCTGTCTGACAACTTGCCTAAGCTTCTTTTTACTGTTATTGTCATAATTCAACTGTCAAGACATTTTTAAGATGTCAAACAGTTTTGCTATTTGCTTGAATATATGCCGCACTTTAATAGCAACAGTAGCTCAATATGTCCAAGAAAACTTGTGTTGGAGTTCGAACGAATATTAGGTCAAATGGTAACTCTACAGTTTGCGAATTGCATCCGCCTTTAATAATCGGAGGTGGTGGCCGAGTAGAACAAATAACTGCAAATGACGACAACTGTTTGACAGTCCTTTGCCATAGATCAAAGTAACCTTGGAAACGTGAAGTAATATAACTGATTTACATTACTTTAATGTCACCGATACGTCAATATCAGCCTTTGAGTCAACACGGATAAACGGTATTGCCTTTCTACAGCCACTCATTTGCGATTTTCACAGCACGACTCTCTTTTCGTGATGTTTTGTGACCCTTTCATACTGCAGTAGTTATTATTACAGACGATTTTTTTGTACGCCATTCTACGATATTGCAGCTGCCTTAATTCACGAGACATTGATATTATATTCACACAAAATAAAGTACCGTATAATAGTCTGGTGGGTCTAGCGGGTCTAGCGGGTCTAGCGGGTCTAGCGGGTCTAGCGGGTCTCGCGGGTCTAGCGGGTCTAGCGGGTCTAGCGGGTCTCGCGGGTCTGGCGGGTCTGGCGGGTCTGGCGGGTCTAGCGGGTCTCGCGGGTCTAGCGGGTCTAGCGGGTCTGGCGGGTCTAGCGGGTCTAGCGGGTCTCGCGGGTCTAGCGGGTCTAGCGGGTCTGGCGGGTCTGGCGGGTCTAGCGGGTCTAGCGGGTCTAGCGGGTCTAGCGGGTCTGGCGGGTCTAGCGGGTCTAGCGGGTCTAGCGGGTCTAGCGGGTCTAGCGGGTCTAGCGGGTCTAGCGGAAACATGTGTGCACATTTTGATAAAAACCATGACACGGTGTACATATTCTGTATTTTGAAGTTCGCAGACATTCTAGATTTTACTGTGTTTAGAAATGCCAGCCATTTTAAAAATGGCCATCATATCAAATTTATCCATAACTTAATAAACCTAGAACAATTTCGTGTAAAATTTAGGTTTTATTAGTAAAAGATTTTAACCATTTGATTTGTGACCTCCTCCAACACTCACGTCCACCAACACTCACGTCCTCCAACACTCACGTCCTCCAACACTCACGTCCTCCAACACTCACGTCCACCAACACTCACGTCCACCAACACTCACGTCCTCCAACACTCACGTCCACCAACACTCACGTCCTCCAACACTCACGTCCCCCAACACTCACGTCCACCAACACTCACGTCCACCAACACTCACGTCCTCCAACACTCACGTCCTCCAACACTCACGTCCACCAACACTCACGTCCACCAACTGTTAAAGACGGCGCATCATTACAGATTAGACCACAAGACTCCCGTGTTGCGACGAGTCTCAAATACGCAGATTACCTTGGTAATCGATTTGATATAAACGGCGTTTTTAATTAACTCTGTTTATTCTTCACGACCAACTGCGTTTCGTCACCGATGCCACCCGCGGTCATCTTACTCGTCGGCTAGTCGTCATCCTGTCTGGTCGTACGGTTTCTGTCTAGATGGTCTATTTCTGGGTAGTCGGTCTGTTTGTAGGAACTAATTGGTATGTTTCCGCCTGTTTAGTATGTTTCTAGGTAGTTGGTCTGTTTCTAGTAACTAATTGGTATGTTTCTAGCTGTTTTGTCTGTTTCTGGGTAGTTGGTCTGTTTCAAGCTAGTTGGTCTGTGTTGGGATAATTGGTCCGTTTCTGAGTATGTTGTATTGTTTCCGGGTAGTTGGGTTGTTGTGCGTCATCTAAAATGAATAGTTCTCCTGTTTCTGACCAGTCGTCCTGTTTGTACCCAGCCGTTCCCTGTCTGGGCGTTTGTTCCCTTTCTGACTAGTTGACCCAATGTTATTTACTGACAGCTGCATCGTGTGGAAACAAAACACTTATATTTTACGATGTATTTATTGGAGAAACCTATAAACGCTTATTGCGAAGCAGCAGGATTAACATTGACAACAACAGCGGTGGTTGAATTAGGCATAGATAACAACAACAGCAACAGTAATGATAATAATAGGCATAGCAGCTGTGTTGGTTTAGCAGTAGCAATAACAACAGCAATAGCAGCAGCAGCAGCAACAACAAAAGTAGCCGCAAAAGAAGCATCAAAAGTAGCAACATCACCAGAGGTAGCAGTACCAACACTGTTATTATCACCATCACCATCACCATCACCACCATCACCATCACCATCACCATCAGCAGCAGCAGCAGCAGCAGCAACAAAAGTAGCCGCAAAAGAAGCATCAAAAGTAGCAACATCACCAGAGGTAGCAGTACCAACACTGTTATCATCACCATCACCATCACCATTACCATCACCATCACCATTACCATCACAATCACCATTACCATTACCATCACCATCACCATCACCATTACCATCACCATCACCATCACCATTACCATCACCACCACCATCACCATCACCATCAGCAGCAGCAGCAGCAGCAGCAACAGCAACAAAAGTAGCAACATCTACATAAATAGCAATACAAATACTGTTATTATCATCATCATTTGCATCGTCATCATCAGCACCACCATCATCATCATTAAATGCTGTTAGCTGTTTGCGTTGCTGTTATGTTGTCATTGTTGTTGTCCCGTCGTTGCTGTTGTTGTAGCAGCGCCAACAACTGGACCAAACAACACCCGTCAGCGGTGTTAGACGAACTGCTTACAACACGTTACATCTCCCCTCTGGGTTGATCTGGATTGTCTTCACGCGACAACAGCACGTATCACAAGTCACAAATCGTTTGACGCTATGTGTTCATCCGACACAAAGAGCGTGTTCTCTTCCGTGAAATATGACACGAGGTGAAAAGCGCTGACTGCGGGTGACACGGGAGACACCTGTCGCCACCCGAAGCATGCAAATGATATGATAAACAGCATATTTAACAAGCAAATAGCATGATCAATATACGACGTCATTGCTCTCATCTCAGAGCAATCATGCCGACAGCTGCGCCCCAAGTACGCCAGTCAGAGCGGTTCAACTTCCTGTTGTGTTGCATTGAAATGTAGGACTTGTGATTTTTATAATTTAAAGAGACTTTTGATGTGATCTGACAATAATTGAACAGGCACATAAGCAGATACAGTGGGGAAATGTTTTGGCAGTGAATTGGTGCAGTTGTTGCAGACTTTAATTAGCGAAGTGATTTGTTACTATTTTGCTTCCAATACACACGCGCGGGTGCAATATTGCATGGCTATTTTTGTGTAAATATTGATGGGTATCGTGCATGCAGCGTTTTAAAAGAGCTGGAGGCCAGTATTTTTTACGAAACTTGTTCGGCGCAACAATTACACGATGGCAGTGGCTATGGAGAAGTTTCAGATTATTATCTGGTACTTAACCCTCCCTTGGGGGTCGTGGTTTCCTTTGATCTGACCACGGCCTGGGGCACTGGCGTGGCTGGGCCACCACACGTAGACGACTGTTTTTTATCACGTAATATGTTAGGAAATGTTGACTTTAATGTCCCATTGCATAGACAAACACTAACATCACGTCTTTCAGTGTTGAAGCTTTAATATCTAATATTTCTCCTATCTCTAGGGAAATCGCCGCTGAGTTCTATGAAAATAGACACACTTGAGGCTATCAGCAAAACCAATAACTTACTATATAGACGGCACGCCAACATGAATCTTGCACATGCTGGCTACTTCGTCACAAGGCACTAATTCAGTTATTCCTCCATGCGTCCTGTTGTGCAGGGGTGATGGTCAGGTATTGCATTGTTTTACAGTTCTTTCTGTTCTTGTTCTTCACTGCTACATATCCGCAAGCCCTGCTCTCTCTCTCTCTCTCTCTCTCTCTCTCTCTCTCTCTCTCTCTCTCTCTCTCTCTCTCTCTCTCTCTCTCTCTCTCTCTCTCTCTCTCTCTCTCTCTTCACACAGTTCTCTCACCTTAACTGGGAGTCTTCCCATTTGCATGCATTGCAGTCTGCCTGCATCCATTCTTACCAAGTGGCCTGCACTCACCATCCAGCTTCTTTCCAATCTTCCCGTTAGGCTGCACTTCGTTCCGGTCTCTTTCATCAGGTCATACAATCTTCTTCCGTCCACCCTCTCCGTTCTTGCTATATTCTTCAAACCTAGTCGCACATCTATCTCTGAATACATCAATTATGAATTTGTTTCACTGACTAATCGAGCCCTTACGATATCTAGTCAAGCCACACCTCATCCTGGTCAATACTACCTTTCACGGTAATACTTTAATATTCCTGTAGGCGGTCCGACGCAATATACCACCCACCGTCCGCCACGTCGGCGCTGCGTTCGAAGATTGCAAGTAGTCGTTAGCTGTAGTCCGATGTATCTCCTCGCTAAATGTACTGACTGACGGAGCGATCGATCACACGCAAAGCCTGGTGTAAATATAATTCTTCCTGTCGTACAGCAATATTTGCCACATGATGGTTAATATCTCACGAAATGTGCAGGTTTTCCAACAAAAAGGTTTTGTGCAAATAAAATAACCATTACCATAGAGTTATATATGCATTAGGCAATGGAAAATCATTATTACCATTACCAAAGACATACAACATTTAGCACGTACTATTATGACGCATGGGAAAGAATCTGATTTGTGTGCAAAATCTCATAAAGATGTCACTCATAGTGAATGTCAACAACAACAAGCCGCTGAATATAGAGACCATTCTTGCCCAAATTGTCCAACGACAGTTGGCACAGACGACATTGAAAAGTGCCACTACAAATTTTCAATCAAGACGGTGATTTAAAAGTGCATCACTGGCAGCGCGTTGGTTCAGTTTGTTTGAGCCAGGCATGCGATCGTCTTACTGCCGGTAGCGTTAAATCCGCTCATATCGAAAAACATCTTTTTTCCCCGTTATACTGATCACTGTTTCGTCGAAAAGGTTTATATTTGCAAACACACATAAAAACCAGCTGTCTGGTTGGTACACATTGAACTTATACTGTTGCTCAAGCTGGATAGCACGGCCAAAATGCTGATCTCAAAAAAGATTCTTGTGGTTCCGCAGTCCCGATCACGGCTTCTTCGAATACGTTCATTCTGGCAAATACACATCAAAACAAGATGTTCGGTTTATAAATATTGAGCACACGCTATTAATTAAGTTATATAATAACCACACTGCATGCATGAGTAAACTTAGATGTAAATATATATTTTTTGAAAGAACAACATTCGAACAGCCGATGTCATGTCCAACAGATATGGCCTCGAGGCACTCTGTCAACCTATACCACAGTCCTTTCGTGTGACTCCCTCTCGGCGTCGTCTGTTTAATAATGTCAGGAAGCCGCATGAGTTCTCTCCGAGAAAGTAGGCCTAGATCAATGTCATCTGTTCAGCCAAGTCTGGCAACGCGACCGCCAGCCGCGCACAGGTGAGAGTGTGAATTTTGCATCGTCGCATGACTAGTGGTTCCTGTTTACAACAACACCAGCAGGTAAGCAGTGGCCAGCATCTGGCGAGTGAGATAATGCTCGTCTTAGCTGCATCATGCAGGTAGACTTCTAACATGACGCATTGCACTCTTGATCTTCTGGTTTGTCCGGTCTGCTTCGATGTCCATAGACGAACCGCCTGTAAGACTGGTCCACTCGGTGAATATGTCTTCAGCAACAGTTTGCCAATGCGGTGGGGCAATTACGCCACAGTCTTTCAGATATATTTGTAACTTATTATTATATCTCGGTTTAGGTGTGCATACTGGGTGTTGCCTTCCACTCCACGTAAAAATGGTTGGTCTAATGCCTAGAGAGATTGTTGTCAGACGAATTGGCAAACAGTGTGGATCTTAAGAGAACAATTGGTTAGGGTTAGGGTTAGGGTTAGGGTTAGGGTTAGGGTTAGGGTTAGGGTTAGGGTTAGGTTGAAGGTACGTTTGACAAGATGGACATCACATATTTACATTCATTTGTACGAGGAGTGGTAGCACGAAACATTTGTACGAGGAATGGTAGCACGAAACATTTGTACGAGGAATGGTAGCACGAAACATTTGTACGAGGAATGGTAGCACGAAACATTTGTACGAGGAGTGGTAGCACGAAACATTTGTACGATGAGTGGTAGCACGAAACATTTGTACGATGAGTGGTAGCACGAAACATTTGTACGAGGAGTGGTAGCACGAAACATTTGTACGAGGAGTGGTAGCACGAAACATTTGTACGAGGAGTGGTAGCACGAAACATTTGTACGAGGAGTGGTAGCACGAAACATTTGTACGAGGAGTGGTAGCACGAAACATTTGTACGAGGAGTGGTAGCACGAAACATTTGTTCGAGGAGTGGTAGCACGAAACATTTGTACGAGGAGTGGTAGCACGAAACATTTGTACGAGGAGTGGTAGCACGAAACATTTGTACGAGGAGTGGTAGCACGAAACATTTGTACGAGGAATGGTAGCACGAAACAAGCTCTTTGCCTTCAGTTATAGAGGATGGTCTTTGGGAGGCGGTCACTGCGCACCCGTTGTACGTGCCCTAGCCATCGTCGGCTTCTATGTTTGACAACATTGCTCACTGGTGTTGACTCGCAGCGTTGCAGGATCTCAAGATTGTTGAACGTTTATCCTCCTCGATGAAATCGCACAATATCAATTATGGATTGAGGAGTTGTAACAGGGGATTTTCGTGTGTGTTTTTTTTTTTATGTGTGCGTGCATGTATGTTGTGTGTGTGTGTGTGTGTGTGCGTGTGTGCGTGCGTCTGTGAGTGTGTGAGTACATGCATGTGTGCGTACATGCATATGAGCATACATGCATGCGTGTGGGCGCTCATCAGTGACCTTAACATAATGCTAATACACAACACATAGTTCGTTCATTGGTGATTAGGACAATCAATATGGGGCACTGAGAATGACTCCTAAGGGAAATCCCATCGAATTATGTAATTGGTTGACGCTGCAACAATGACACTTTGCGAAGGGGTAATGCTAAATTATTTCTACTGGCCAACACCGAGGGACGGATTAGTAGCGCCATCAGGTAAACAACGCTGCTAATACTGAGTGCACCACTCCGCAGTCTTCACTTCACAGCACTCGAATTAGACCGGAGAGAGGATGCCCGCCATTTAGGGACCGGACAATTGCATGTCACTTTATTAACATGCCAGCCTCACTAATGCAGTAAGACGGCTGCCCGTGCAGTGCGGGCGTTCTTACTCTACAACCGAACGTAATTAAACCTAAGTGTGCAGCAAATTTGCGCTACATAAACAACATAATGGCTTAGATGCCCTGTTATAAATCGAAATGAAAAATAAATGTCCAAATTAAGGGGAGCATAAAATTATATTTTCTTCCCTTACTGTTCTCAGTACGTTATTATATATTATTTGTTTTAATTTGATTTGTATGTACTGTAATGGGTTAAGCTATTTCATTTTAATTTATTTGAACATATAAATCGTTGCATCTCAGAAAAGACGCTCG
>CM034535.1:8695912-8792565 GCA_020002185.1 Paraescarpia echinospica
AAGTATACTTAGATTTTGCAACATGGGCAAGCACCGTTTGCAAAGTAGTTTTAAATATATTCTGCTCGTTTGTTATTGACAAGACTTTCGCAAAAAAAATTATTACGTTTGGTCGTATTCACGGGCCATCAAATACGAAACGTCACGACAATGGTTAGTTTTTCTGGATCGTAAGTCCACCAGTTCGTGTCTTGGAAACATGCAATGAGCGCACCTCCTAAGTCAAAATGCGCAAACATAGAGAGCCATTATGAGAGAAAAACTACTCTTTAGATTGTTTTGACAGGTCCAAACTGCGGTAAGACGACACATATTTACTATGAGTTTGTCGCTTCCATTCCGTAACCAGGCGGTCGTTGGGGCACCACTGGTGACTTCCTGACACCTGCCGCCATCTCTCTCGATTCTCTGCCGCCCTCTGGTAGGTGCCGAAGGTCAAAGCAGTCCTGTTCTGGATGTTGTCTTCATACGTCTTCCTCTGTCTGCCTCTGGGTCGTTGGCATTACATATATAAATAGGTTTCGTGTCGTCTAGACGGCATATCGTCTTCCACATCTTGTGGAGGATGTTGGATCTCACTTTCCGCGCGATTACGCTCTCTGTGCTATAAGTATGCCTAGCCACAGATCCGTCCTGTTATTAATGTACCTTTTTAAAAATATATAATATATATATGATTAACCACGCGTTCACGTCTCATTAAAGACAGTTTGTTATGCAGTATAAACTATATCTATTATAACATACAGTCGCCCAAATTTGTTTTAATGACCCATTTTTGTTGTTGGAATTTCCGGGAGGAAACGGATTCCTTACATAGCGTAGCGCCGCTTTCGAAGGCATGGCCTAAGGCTCGAAGTCTAGACGACAGCGTATTGACATTAGAAGTTATAAACACTGAATCGTTGAATTCAAAAGTCATTTCTGCGTTAGACATGCTTTCAGTATGTTAGAACACATGATAGTTTATATACTGTATAAGACAACAACCCCCCTTTACCTGTATCATAGTAAACTGATTTGAACTTGAACACAAACTTTAGAACACCGACAGATTGTTTTCAAATGATGACCATGCTACAAAAATAGTTTTATGTTTAAGTAAATGTCTGGATTACTTCGAAGTAACATTATCTTGTTTGGTTCCTGTCTCTAGCTTATTTGTCTGGCGCACAGCGATAAGCCCGCCAAGATTTATAGTTGACGTTCCCTGATGCATGCTATATCTAGCAAATAGGACCAAGTCTGAATAATTTGGAATGCTGTAAAGCATCACGAATCTCCTCACCATGGCCTGGTGAGCCTTCGTTCAAAAGCAGTTAGCGACAGCCATAATGACGTGCTTTAATTTTCACACACACCCATGTGGTTCATTAGCCTTTCGACGTTGACCTATGATGGACAACGTGTTACACATACGTGTGATGAGAGCTCGTTATTTGCTGTTTCTGTGTCGCACTGACGCTGTCGTGTGTATCTGCCGGAGACGTGCATCCAGCGCTAGATTACGTGGCACGCAGTGCTTCCATCACAGTGTTTCCATCGCAATGTTTCCACCGCATCGCTTCCCATCGCAGTGACACCACTGAACAGCTTCCATCACAACATTTCCTTCGCATTTCTTCCACCGCAGTGCTTCCACCGCAGTCATCCCACCCCAGTGCGTCCACCGTTGTGCTTCCATTGCAGTGCTTCCGCCGCAATGTTTCCACCGTAACGTTTCCACCGCAGTGCTTCCACCGTAGGGCTTCCACGGCAGTGCTTCTACTGCAGTGTTTCCACCGCAGTGTTTCCACCGCAGTGCTTCACACCACAGTTATTCCACCGAACAGCTGCCATCGCTTTTCTTCCACCGCAGTGCTTCCATTCCCAGTCCATTGCAGAGAACTACATCAACTCGAAACTAAGCAGAATTCTCTTGCGAAAGTTGATGTTGAAAACACAGACCGATTAAAAACTCCTCCTGTACATAAGGCATGTGTAGCAACATGTGCACTTTATCAATCAATTAATTTCGTATGTACACCTTATTGTAGGGATCGATCATGTCTGAACCGACAGAGCCTCGCCCGCACCACCACCACCATCGCCATGACAACGACGAGGCTGCGCTACTGCGACAGGACAGTCGGACTCTGCGCATCCACAGACAGAACTCTGGGGAGAAGTTTCACTGGCGCTGGCCAAAAGAATATGCCAACAAAGCGTATGTACGCTCTACGTCTCACTATATAATAGGGGCCGACAACAGTGGATTGGTTTGGGGAACCTTCTTGTTCAATATACGTTTTAAAGTCGTTTCAAGGGTGCAAAATACAGATAGTATCCTTACAGTATTGATAGTCTTAGTTAACACGTGTATATTAGAAACGGGTATTTTATATTTCAAAATCCATGCAATGTTCCAAGTAAAATATTATTCCTCGTAGCCTAATAATAATAGTAAAACAATCAGAACATTTTTATGCGCTTAAATCACTGGAAACAAAGCTCAGAGGCGCATCAAAACAAAAGGAGTAAGCAATTAATGTAAACATACCGGTTGCTTAAATGAAAGTACCCGGTAGATGATAATACAGATCTTAAATTAACTACATTCACTACCCGTTGCTTAAATGAAAGTACCCGGTAGGTGATACTACAGATCTTAAATTCACTACATTCACTACCCGTTGCTTAAATGAAAGTACCCGGTAGGTGATACTACAGATCTTAAATTCACTACATTCACTACCCGTTGCTTAAATGAAAGTACCCGGTAGGTGATACTACAGATCTTAAATTCACTGCTTTCACTACCCGTTGCTTAAATGAAAGTACGCGGTAGGTGATACTACAGATCTTAAATTCACTGCATTCACTACCCGTTGCTTAAATGAAAGTACCCGGTAGGTGATACTACAGATCTTAAATTCACTACATTCACTACCCGTTGCTTAAATGAAAGTACCCGGTAGGTGATACTACAGATCTTAAATTCACTACATTCACTACCCGTTGCTTAAATGAAAGTACCCGGTAGGTGATACTACAGATCTTAAATTCACTACATTCACTACCCGTTGCTTAAATGAAAGTACCCGGTAGGTGATACTACAGATCTTAAATTCACTACATTCACTACCCGTTGCTTAAATGAAAATACCCGGTAGGTGATACTACAGATCTTAAATTCACTACATTCACTACCCGTTGCTTAAATGAAAGTACCCGGTAGGTGATACTACAGATCTTAAATTCACTACATTCACTACCCGTTGCTTAAATGAAAGTACCCGGTAGGTGATACTACATATCTTAAATTCACTGCATTCACTACCCGTTGCTTAAATGAAAGTACCCGGTAGGTGATACTACAGATCTAAAATTCACTGCATTCACTACCCGTTGCTTAAATGAAAGTACCCGGTAGGTGATACTACAGATCTTAAATTCACTACATTCACTACCCGTTGCTTAAATGAAAGTACTCGGTAGGTGATACTACAGATCTTAAATTCACTACATTCACTACCCGTTGCTTAAATGAAAGTACCCGGTAGGTGATACTACAGATCTTAAATTCACTACATTCACTACCCGTTGCTTAAATGAAAGTACCCGGTAGGTGATATTTAAATTCACTACCTTTGCTCAACCATTTTGTACACGTTGTGATTTTTTTTAATTCTTAAGGGCAATATTTTGAAAATGGGAATTACAATAGTCTAGTATATTTGTAACAGATGAATTTGCAAACGTCTTTGTAACAGAAGGAGGCAAATACCGAATATGGTTATAACAACAAGAGTTAGTTTGAATCTAATTTGCCTGTTCTTGTAAAATGTCCAGTGCGATTATTATATTGTGAACAATTGTCTTACTTAAGCAGCTATGGTAACCACCATTTATGTTTTACAAAACGCACAGTCCCAGTGAAAGAAACATACGTCAATAGTTAAACACTTGCATATATTATATTTATAATTAAAATGTGCAATGTTAATGTAAATAATTTATAAATAAAATGTGTAATGTTGATGCGCACTATCGGACAGCCTTGTGCATGTTCCAAACTCGACGTCATATCGGTCCAATCCAGCTAATTTCTGATTGAGAAAATGTTTGGCTAAAATCAGTTGATTAGCATTGATTGATTTATCGCGGTAACGTAGCAATTTACATCTGACTTCCAATGAATTGCCCGGGTCATTACGGCAAGCGGCGCTTTTCAATCGACACGCAGACCACTAATGCATCCATACATGTCGTCATAGAAGATTTCTAGGCGGAAAACATTGAGCATCGAGGTATTGATAGCAAAGACATTCCACAGAATTTAACATTGCTAAGCTAAGGAAATATCATTGCACGGATCGCGACAATCGCGACAGTATTTACGGCGGTTGGACAATGTCCCCTTGACAATTTCATTATTTGTTTCTGTGATGATAACATCACTACATTTTAGCATGGAAAAGTAGTGAGTGACTAAGTTAGGCACTCGCTTGCTCTCTTACCTAGGTCCGAGATATGTCGCTGAAGAAAACAAGTTGGGGACGCTTGCGGACAAACTTCTTTTTGTCGTTTCGGTACACCAGCGTGTGTGCAAGCACTGTTATATTAACAGGAACATGTTGTTGTTCTCCTCTTGATTCCCTGTCGTCAGGGGCGAGGCTGGCCTTGATTCCGTTCCTCGATTTCAGTTTCTTCTTCTCCTTCTCTCTCACTTATATTGCACTGCTCTCTCCACCAACTGTCTCACGTCGCAATCTAGGTCTTCCTCGCTTCCTTTTCCCCTCCACTGTCTGGGCATTTGCTTTCGTTCTCCTCCCATTCTCTCCACACGCCCAGCCCACTTCAGTCGACTCCTCACCAGCTTCTTCTTAAGGCTTTCTTTTACTCCAGCCTCCTCCCTCAACTCTTCCATTCTTCGCTTATCAGTTCGTTTCACTCCCGCAATTCTTCTTACCCGGTTGTTTTCACAAATCTGCACCCTCACTTGTTGTCTTTCTGTCAGTGCCATCGTCTCTAGGCCATACAGGTATGTCGGGGTAAGACAAGAGCAGAGCATCTTTCCTTTGTGTTTACGCGATATGTGCCTGTCTCCCATCACACCTTCAACTTTCCTCCAAGCATTTGCCCCTGCCTTCGTCCTCCTGCGAATTTCGGTGTCTGAGTTACCGTCCCCGCACATCGCACCGCCCATGTATTAAAAACTATCTCTTTGTTTTAGTTTCTTCCCCTCCAGGTGTATTTCCAGCTCTTTGTTTTGTTGCCACCCAAAGTACTTCCGTCTTCTCCAAACTATCTTTCAGTCCATGTCTGCTGAACACATCCTTCCACTCTGTCAATTGTTTTTGGAGTGACGAACGCAATGCATAAAACATGACGTCGACCAGAGCCTGGTTAATAATGGCGATTCTTGCCAGGCTAGTCATAGTCCTACTCTTTCTTCTTAACTGGTTGCCACCTGCCGTATTCTTCCTGTAAATATGCACGCACACACACGCACACACGAACGTTATTCCAAGCTAAGCCCACTAGCACCGTGTGATCTAATGGATGTGATGAAAACTTTAAATAATTATTGCAAACACGTATTACGTAATGATATTACAGTTACAGTCAAGAAGAAAGAAAATGGTATATCGGGTGTAATCAATGTTGTTTGTGTGGTCATAAGCGTGTTTTTTATATAAAAGCTACTACCATAAAATCAGTTACTCGGACTAATTGAAATTTGAGTTCGTTTCTGCAGTCTCATTTTTAAGTTCACATAGAAATGACTTGAAACAGTCCCCTCTTGGTGCGTTTATATGGAAACTGTAGTCAATAAATAATTAACGAGACGCAATATAATCTTTAGGCATCACACAGGGCGCACTTGTGATGCATTTGTGAACATCAACGTCGTGTGGAGAAAACTCATACGTGTATAAAACCCGACGTATGCTGGTAAAGTTGATCAGTGGTGAGTGACAATGGTTAGATGGGTTCTACGTTTGGAACACAACTAGAGCCACCCCGACAATGCACGTACAGTGTCATGATTAACCGCTACGAATGACGTTGAATACGGGGGCATCAATTACTGAGGAATGATGGAATAAACACCACGCAGCCTCGACGTGTTCCAAAAACATAAACGTAGAATATCATAGTTGCAATTGCCGTAACAAATAGTTCGAGAACAAACAAAGACGACACACACGTGACACATATTGTCATGTAATTTTTGAATAAAGGGACTGGGGGAACCGATTGCATGCGTGACAACGACTGATGTTCTACGATCTAGTTTCGTTGAACTCTAACGTCACACTCACTCATTCACTCATCCATCCATGTCGGCGGAGGTTTCGAACTCTACTGACTCCAACCATCTGTCTCCGGACTCCTGTGTCCCTCATTGCCACTTGCAACTCTACTGGCTCCAACCATCTGTCCCAGACGCCTCTGTCCCTCATTGCCAATTGCAACTTTACTGACTCCAACCATCTGTCTCCAGACTCCTTTGTCCCTCATTGCCAATTGCAACTTTACTGACTCCAACCATCTGCCCCAGACTCCTCTGTCCCTCATTGCCAATTGCAACTGTGCTGACTCCAACCATCTGTCTTTAGACTCCTTTGTCCCTCATTGCCACTTGCAACTCTACTGACTCCAACCATCTGTCCCAGACTCCTTTGTCCCTCATTGCCATTTGCAACTCTCCTGACTCCAACCACCTGTCCCAGACGCCTCTGTCCCTCATTGCCACTTGCAACTTTACTGACTCCAACCATCTGTCTCCAGACTCCTTTGTCCCTCATTGCCAATTGCAACTTTACTGACTCCAACCATCTGTCTCCAGGCTCCTCTGTCCCTCATTGCCAATTGCAACTCTGCTGGCTCCAACCATCTGTCCCAGACGCCTCTGTCCCTCATTGCCAATTGCAACTCTGCTGGCTCCAACCATCTGTCCCAGACGCCTTTGTCCCTCATTGCCAATTGCAACTTTACTGGCTCCAACCATCTGTCTCCAGACTCCTTTGTCCCTCATTGCCACTTGCAACTCTACTGGCTCCAACCATCTGTCTCCAGACTCCTTTGTCCCTCATTGCCACTTGCAACTTTACTGACTCCAACCATCTGTCCCAGACGCCTCTGTCCCTTATTGCCACTTGCAACTCTACTGGCTCCAACCATCTGTCTCCAGACTCCTCTGTCCCTCATTGCCAATTGCAACTCTGCTGACTCCAACCATCTGTCTTCAGACTCCTTTGTCCCTCATTGCCACTTGCAACTCTACTGACTCCAACCATCTGTCTCCAGACTCCTATGTCCTTCATTGCCAATTGCACTTTACTGACTCCAACCATCTGTCTCCAGACTCCTTTGTCCCTCATTGCCAATTGCAACTTTACTGACTCCAACCATCTGTCTCCAGACTCCTATGTCCTTCATTGCCAATTGCACTTTATTGACTCCAACCATCTGTCTCCAGACTCCTATGTCCTTCATTGCCAATTGCAACTTTACTGACTCCAACCATCTGTCTCCAGACTCCTATGTCCTTCATTGCCAATTGCAACTCTGTTGGCTCCAACCATCTGTCCCAGACGCATCTGTCCCTCATTGCCAATTGCAACTCTGCTGGCTCCAACCATCTGTCCCAGACGCCTTTGTCCCTCATTGCCAATTGCAACTTTACTGGCTCCAACCATCTGTCTCCAGATTCCTTTGTCCCTCATTGCCACTTGCAACTCTACTGGCTCCAACCATCTGTCTCCAGACTCCTTTGTCCCTCATTGCCACTTGCAACTTTACTGACTCCAACCATCTGTCCCAGACGCCTCTGTCCCTCATTGCCAATTGCAACTTTACTGACTCCAAACATATGTCTCCAGACTCCTTTGTCCCTCATTGCCACTTGCACTTTATTGACTCCAACCATCTGTCTCCAGACTCCTATGTCCTTCATTGCCAATTACAACTCTGCTGGCTCCAACCATCTGTCCCAGACACCTCTGTCCCTCATTGCCAATTGCAACTCTGCTGGCTCCAACCATCTGTCCCAGACGCCTCTGTCCCTCATTGCCAATTGCAACTCTACTGGCTCCAACCATCTGTCCCAGACGCCTCTGTCCCTCATTGCCAATTGCAACTCTACTGGCTCCAACCATCTGTCCCAGACGCCTCTGTCCCTCATTGCCAATTGCAACTCTGCTGGCTCCAACCATCTGTCCCAGACGCCTCTGTCCCTCATTGCCAATTGCAACTCTACTGGCTCCAACCATCTGTCCCAGACGCCTCTGTCCCTCATTGCCAATTGCAACTCTGCTGGCTCCAACCATCTGTCCCAGACGCCTCTGTCCCTCATTGCCAATTGCAACTTTACTGACTCCAACCATCTGTCTCCAGACTCCTTTGTCCCTCATTGCCACTTGCAACTCTACTGGCTCCCACCATCTGTCCCAGACGCCTCTGTCCCTCATTGCCAATTGCAACTTTACTGACTCCAACCATCTGTCTCCAGACTCCTCTGTCCCTCATTGCCAATTGCAACTTTACTGACTCCAACCATCTGTCTCCAGACTCCTTTGTCCCTCATTGCCAATTGCAACATTACTGACTCCAACCATCTGTCTCCAGACTCCTCTGTCCCTCATTGCCAATTGCAACTTTACTGACTCCAACCATCTGTCCCAGACGCCTCTGTCCCTCATTGCCAATTGCAACTTTACTGACTCCAACCATCTGTCTCCAGACTCCTCTGTCCCTCATTGCCAATTGCAACTTTACTGACTCCAACCATCTGTCTCCAGACTCCTTTGTTCCTCATTGCCAATTGCAACTCTGTTGGCTCCAACCATCTGTCCCAGACGCCTCTGTCCCTCATTGCCAATTGCAACTTTACTAACTCCAACCATCTGTCTCCAGACTCCTCTGTCCCTCATTGCCAATTGCAACTCTGCTGGCTCCAACCATCTGTCCCAGACGCCTCTGTCCCTCATTGCCAATTGCAACTCTGCTGGCTCCAACCATCTGTCCCAGACGCCTTTGTCCCTCATTGCCAATTGCAACTTTACTGACTCCAACCATCTGTCTCCAGACTCCTCTGTCCCTCATTGCCAATTGCAACTTTACTGACTCCATCCATCTGTCTCCAGGCTCCTCTGTCCCTCATTGCCAATTGCAACTCTGCTGGCTCCAACCATCTGTCCCAGACGCCTCTGTCCCTCATTGCCAATTGCAACTCTGCTGGCTCCAACCATCTGTCCCAGACGCCTTTGTCCCTCATTGCCAATTGCAACTTTACTGGCTCCAACCATCTGTCTCCAGACTCCTTTGTCCCTCATTGCCACTTGCAACTCTACTGGCTCCAACCATCTGTCTCCAGACTCCTCTGTCCCTCATTGCCACTTGCAACTTTACTGGCTCCAACCATCTGTCCCAGACGCCTCTGTCCCTCATTGCCACTTGCAACTCTACTGGCTCCAACCATCTGTCTCCAGAATCCGCTGTCTCTCATTGTCACTTGCAACTTTACTGGCTCCAACCATCTGTCTCCAGAATCCTCTGTCTCTCATTGTCACTTGCAACTTTACTGGCTCCAACCATTTGTCTCCAGACGCCTCTGTCCCTCATTGCCACTTGCAACTCTACTGGCTCCAACCATCTGTCTCCAGACGCCTCTGTCCCTCATTGCCACTTGCAACTCTACTGGCTCCAACCATCTGTCTCCAGACTCATCTGTCCCTCATTGTCACTTGCAACTTTACTGGCTCCAACCATCTGTCTCCAGACTCCTCTGTCCCTCATTGCCACTTGTAACTCTATTGGCTCCAACCATCTGTCTCCAGACTCCTTTGTCCCTCATTGCCACTTGCAACTCTACTGGCTCCAACCATCTGTCTCAAGAATCCTCTGTCTCTCATTGTCACTTGTAACTCTACTGGCTCCAACCATCTGTCCCCAGATTCCTCCGTCCTTCATTGCCACTTGCAACTCTACTGGCTCCAACCATCTGTCCCCAGATTCATCCGTCCTTCATTGCCACTTGCAACTCTACTGGCTCCAACCATCTGTCCCCAGATTCCTCCGTCCTTCATTGCCACTTGCAACTCTACTGGCTCCAACCATCTGTGTCCGGACTCCTCTGTCCCTCATTGCCACTTGCAATGCAACTGGCTCCAGCCACACTGAGGCCATCCATATAGTACGTGGTGTTAAATTTGGACTTTTTCGACACCGCACCCCCGTGTAGCGCAGCTTATAGTACGTTCGTTTTGAGAAAGACCCTCGTATCTATTATGGGCACATCGATTTTTTACTCGTCTCATTTACGTGTTGATTTGTAATTGGCAGGCAGAATAAAGATACATGTATAACTAATAACACTAGCTGTACATATTTAGACCTGTCTACGTTTCACATTTGTACTGACTGACAGGGGAGCGGCATGAGCGGTTGTACCGTTGGAAGTCGCGTCCACCATTGCCGTGTACAGCCGGTGCTTGATCTTCTGTGGGGGCGTACATTTCCACATTGCGCTTAGTTCGTTAAAGTGCTTTCCGTGGTGGTTCCGTCCTAATCTTGATGTATTTGGTTGTAAAGCTGACCACGGAGCCGAGGTATTTGGAATCATCGACCGTCTCCCAAATGGTTCCTTATCTGATCACGATATTTTCAGCGTGGTTGTAGGCCATGAACTGTACCACATCTTCAACCCTATTTTCGCACACGACCTTTCCATTCGCATGAATCTCTTGCTCCTGTGTTATCTCTTCTGACAGGAGAGCGATATATTGTTTGCAAATTCAATATACGCAACGATGGGCTACATTTCTTGTTCTGAGTTGGAATCCAATTCTTCACTTCTGTTCCGTCTATTGCTAGTCGTAATGCACAGTCAAAGTAATTTTCTCTATACATTTATATATTTTGTTTAGATAGATAGGTATAAACATAGATAGGTAGAAGCATTTTAGTTGGTTACACATACACCTAATTACACACAGACCTCTAGTCCTTCTATCTTTCTTAACTGAGAAAAAAATATTTCTATCAATATTTTCATAACCATTCAATATTTTAAACACTCCAATCTGATCTCCTCTCAATCTCCTGGTCTCTGGTGTTGTTAAACCACATTCTTTTAGGCATATTTCGTAACTAAGATTCCTCAGTTTTTGAATCATTTTAGCAGTTCTCCTCTGTACTCTTTCTAGCATATCTATGTCCTTCTTGCGATATGACCTCCACACTTGTATACAATATTCTAAATGAGGCCTAACTATTGTTTTGTACAGCGGTGTTATTAATTATTTTTCCTTGTGCGCTATATTTCTCCTAATTAATCCAAGGATTTGATTTCCCTTTGAAGCTGCAATTCCGCACTGCTCTGAAACCTTCATATCACCACAAATGGTTAATCCTAAGTCCATTTCTTTTACAGTAGTACTTAGTATAGTATTCCCCATTGTATATTGTACATCTTCGTTCCCATGTCCTGTGTGGAGGCATTTACATTTTCCAAAATTGAACAACATTTGCCACTTTTCAGACCATTTGATCAACCTGTTAAGATCGTCTTAAATTACTTTTAACCCTTCTAGACACTTTTGTATCATCCACAAATGTCAACACCTTGCTTGTTATATCATCGTCCAAACTCAAAACTGATTTCCAGTTTGAAGCCTCCCTATCAACCCGTTGTCTTCTGTCAATCAGCCTTTTTTAACTTTCTAAAAATCTAAGTAGATGATATCTACTGGTGATCCCTCGTCTACCCACTTACTGATTTCTTCCAAAAAACATAACATGTTTGTTAAGCATGACCTCGCTATTAGAAACCCGTGTTGAGATGGGTTTATCAAGTTATGTTTAACAATGTTACCGATGTTAAACTCACTGGTCTGTAGTTCTCCGACTTGTTTCTCGGACCTTTTTTAAATACCGGTATAATGTTTGCTTTTTACATTCTAAAGGAACCACTCCCTCTTCTAATGACATGTTGAAAACTGTTGCAAGCGGTATGCTAATTTGTTCTCTACAATTTCCAACTGTAGTTTGGGCGGAATCCCATCCACTCCAGGTGATGTATTATCTTTCATAGCCCTTATTTTCTTAGCTACCATTTCAGGGCTTACAATTAACTGTCCTAAATAGTCTGATTCTGCCCGTTTGCTCACTTCCTTATAGCGTTTTGTACTTTTTCATTCTCTCCTATACTTATGTTTGGAATGCAATAAACTAACCCAACCGTTAACGTTACATTTGTCTTTAACTATGTTACACCAAACAGCTTCTTTGCAATCTGCTTGTATTTCTAATTTTATTTCATAAGCGTGGATAGATTATTTAATATATAAAATAACTCCACCTCCCCTTCTTCCTATTCTACCTTTCCTAACCATTACATATCCTGTTAGTCCAAATTCGGCATCTATATGTCTATCGGTTGTGGTCCAGGATTCGGTTATACCTTTATATGAGGGTCAATATCTTCTACCATAATGTTTAGTTCATTTATTTTGTTTACTATGCTCCTTGCATTTAAACAAACACATCTATATCTAACTTCAGAACAGTTTTCCAGAGATTGTTACTTGCTGACTTATTTGTGCTGTCTTTATCTATGCTTCCAGTTTCAGGCTTCTCTATGAATCCCCCCTGCGCATCTAGATTAAATAAATGCAACCTGTCCCACTGTCAGGTTCTCTGAGAAAACTGCTGCCCCTTTCCACTTAGATGGAGGTCATCTCTCATGTACACATCTTCCCTCCCAACAAAGTATCGTCATAAATCTATGAATCCCACCCCGTCTGCTCAACCAGTGCGTTGATCTCCATCCTCTTGCAATTTCTATATGTTGGCCCCCTTCCTCCCATTACTGGCAAACTTCATGAGAGAATAACCTGTTCAAATTGAGTATTTTTTAATTTCCTCACTAACTGTCTGTACTTCTGTACTATCCCAGTTGTTCCCTCCCTGTCTGCATTATGTGTCCCTCCCTTGCCATTCCCCAATACCTTCTCTACCCTTTCAGTCACATGTTCTATCTTAGCCCCCGGTAAACAAACAACGACGCCCCCCTCGCTTAGTGTCTTGTCTGTCTTTCTAAGAATAGAGTCGCCCATAAACACCCTCTCCTTTCTCATTGCCCCCTCAATCACTGCCTCAGAGTAGCTCCTTCTCCGGATTGCAACTGTCTAGTTGTTGTCTGTTCCCCCTGCCGTCTTCTCCCCTGTCACATTCTCTTCCGTTCCATTCTTCCTGTCGCTTTTTCTCTTGTCACCTTTCCTCCTGTCATCGACCCTTTTATCGACTTCTCTTCTGTCACATTTACGCTCACTTTCTTTCGTCCCGTAAATTTTCCATCCATCGCTTTTTGTTCTCTTCTCTCCCGTCCCATTTTCCCTCCTACCTCCTTCTCTACGGTCATTTTCTCCCCGTCACCTTCACGCTCGTCACGTTTCCTGCCGTCGATTCTTCAATTCCGATTACCCAGGCGCCGTGAGATGGCAGCATTGCCCCCCCCCCCGGGGGCCCCACTACGACCTGTATTATTAAGATCCTGCCAATGTTACTGGTAGGGGGCTTTACCCCAGATTCGGTTAGAGACGATGATTAGCTCTCAGGCCAACTATGAAATAACAAATTAAATAAGGATATACTTGTATTAGATAATACTATACTATAATTAACATTAAACTTATATTGAAATATGTCATACAAAAAATAAGCCGACATTAAACACTCGTAGTTTAATGCTTTTTAATCTCATGCATATTCACTAGGTGGCAGCTCTCATGGCTGTCAACACGTGGGCAATCAAAACGCGACTCTGAGCCAGACCATCTTCCTGGCGAAGTCACGCAGCCTGGCGAGAGTCGGGTTAGCGAGACTACTATGGCCTATCTTATCTTGTCTTGGTTGAGTACTGGCCATCACTCCTTGGGAGTCATACGGCCAGGGTTGGGTGCGCATGCTAGGTTAATAGTTGTATATTAAAGCTTGTCTGAATTTCTGTGGCTCTGTAATGTTGACTATTGCATCTAGTAGGGAATTCCAATCTTTTATTGTTCGGGAGAAATAGAAAAAAATTATAACAGTTCTTGCTGGTGTGGATAGTGTTGAATGCTTTGGTATTTAGATGCCTTGATAGGCGTTGTACAGGCTGGAGGAGGTTTTCAACAGGCAGGGATGGGTGACCATAGATGGCTTTGTGCAATATGGTGGGCGTTTGTTTGTTCGTCTGGTTGTTAGTTGTTCTAGGTTTATTTTTTAAATATTTCTGACACGCATTCAATTTCTCTGGATGTATAGTCGTTAAGGCAAACGACTAACTTCCTCAAATACACTTTCTGTGACTACCGTTTACCTACAGCTGTTTCTTAATATATGTCTATGGATAATTTACGAATACTATTTACGTAATAACAATACTTATCTCTTCAATCCTTCCACTTATTTTCCGAAATTCTGCACCGATATCGACAATGAAACGAGCCCAAGATTTTCCCGTCAGATCATGAGAGCTACGGGATTGTAACCCAATACAAGTGAACGTTTAGGTTACGTAAGACAAAAACAAATAAAACAAGACGTATGCATAACATTACAGAGTAAGTTGTTATAACGACATCCTATGTGATGAAAATAAACGTCATATACACACACACGCACGCACGCACGCACACACGCACGCACGTAGACACACGCACGCACGCACGCACTCACACACACACACACACAATATTTACATAAGGCATGCATGTGTGCGTGTGAATCGGTGGCAGTGCTAGTGCCCCAGTATTCTCGTGAAAATGTGCACACGTGAGCGACTATTATTACCGGAAGACCTTTCGCCGACTTGTCACCCACTGCTTCCTTTATTGACACTCCAATTCCGGTGTCAGCGATCAACAGTAGAAGAATTGATTTACTGCCGATGATGGCACCTAAAAAGGAAATCAATAAGATACTGATTGTATGGCTTCGTGGTTATTACTAGTCTCGCCTGACGAACATTCCACGTAATTGCCTTTCAGCGTCACCCCTTCATCCATCGATGCTATACTACCACTACGATGTTTTCGAGTTGTTATGTCCTCAAATGATGGTCAGCGGTACGGAAGTGTATAGGGAATATCCTCAGTTGTAGACAACAGGACATAGTTTAACAGTCGGCACACAGCGACTGTGATACTAACGCTACATTTCCTACGACGTTGACAAAATGAACCCATCAGAGAACCTGTCTTAACTAGTCTTCGTAATAGGTCGTTAAAATGTTAGCAGTACTGCATACATGAGACCAGGAGATTGAGAGGAGATCAGATAGAAGTGTTTAAAATATTGAATGGTTATGAAAATATTGATAGAAATATTTTGTTTCAGTTAAGAAAGATAGAAGGACTAGAGGACATGAAGTTACATTAGCAAAGGAGCAGAGTAGATTAGATATAAGAAAGTTTTCATTTTCACAAAGGACTGTAAATGAATGGAACATATTATCTGCTGATTGTGTGGGTGCTAGTAGCGTGAATATGTTTAAAAATAAAATCGACACATACCTCAGACGGGCGGGATACACATAGATAAAAGGGTCGGACTCTCGATAAGCCAAAGGGCTTCCTTGTCCACCTGTCACCTAGAGTTAATTATCTGGGTGGCAATCTTGTTAAATCTTGTTAAATGTCTCATTAACGTCAACACAGTTTTCGGTTATAAATAAGTACGGTATGTATAATTTGGACTGCCTACGAGACGCATTTTTTGCAATCCTGCTTTTGCACACAGCCGATGACTTACGACTATTCATTATATGCATAGTTAAATACTTGTAAGTTGTTAATATGACAATGTCAAAATTATAGATACCGTTCACAACATTTAGTTTGGTAGATAAAGGCAAGTTCTTATATGGCGCGGTATCCCAGTCCTTGGGACTGTTCAAAGCGCTTTACATAAAAGGCAGCCTATTCAGTCGAACACCATATCGACTTCTCTGGGAAGCATTCAGTTACTCTGCAATTTCTGTACAAAGACTAATAGTACACAAATATCCACCACTATCTATATACATATATTCATTCATATAGCTGAGTGAACTCCAGCAATATAGAGTGAACGAGCTTGTCAAAGATTCGAAACGGAGCGAGAGGATTCGAACCCGGATTCTCTCTCCTGAGAGTGCGGTATTCTAAACACTACGCCACAGCGCTCGACTAGATACAGTTTACTGTACGATTCGATCTGTTATCGTGAAAAAGGAGACACCACACTGGAGCAGCAAAGCCAATTCAACGTTGATCAAAACGTAGCAGACCCGACGTTCTGCTCGATAACTTGTATTTCGTGTAGAAAGGAAAATTCCAAAAACAGAAGCAGTGTGCAGACATGTGGAGCGGTTTCTTTTAAAGTAGGTACTCGGTTGCTTAATAGGACAGCTGGTGTGCAGGACAGAAACAGTTTGGGTTTTAGTGTTGCGTTTTAAATCAGCAGCTTTGTTACCAATTATTATAGTTGTGTTGCAAGAAAACCAATCGGGTCTCTTGTGTAACTACCATCTACTTTATCATCAAGAAAGCGTATATTCAAATGAAACTAGCTTCAAAGCAGTGCCTAGATAATATTATAGTTCTCCAAACGACCGCATTAATGTCAAAACTCCGCGTTCAATCCTCGAAGGAGACAAGAAAACTAATGTTCAACACGTTTGTGCCAACACTGCGGCTACGTCTCTCGTGGTTACCTTAATTAGGTAAAATGGCGACCGGCTTTCGTAATGGAAACGTAACATAACGAACGAAGGACGTGCGTGGCTTGTTCCCGAGAGAATGGTCACCTGATTGGGGTGCATCGAAGCGTCGTCGCGTAGAATAATAACAGGGCTTACTAATGTGTGTCGTTACAGAGATGATCGCTGGCGACGCGAAGTTGTTAAGTCAGTTACGGACGGGCGCATATCAGTGTGGCTCAGACACCATTAATTTTGTATAGGAACACTATTCGGCTTCGCAAAAACATGTAACCGAGTCCTTACTGGAGGTATTTCGATATTATACACACACGCATGCACACACGCACGCACACAGACACACGCACGGACACGCGCACGAACACACGCACATACACGCACGCACGCGCGCGCGTACACACACGGATAACAAATATGACTTGCAGAAAACACTGCAAGAATGGAGTAACACCTGTAGGAAACATGGCCTCCGAACGAATATTGAGAAAACTTAACTAATGTGGATACGTGAACGAGCTGTTGAAATATTTTCGCCGCCGCGTCGCCGTCATTTCAGCTTATTGTAACCTGGACGGGGGCACATTTCCAATGGTTTCGGGGGGCACGGTCCCGTGCGCCCATTCAAAAAGGTCTACGGACACACCAAATTCCAAAGGTCTTGGGGGAGCGCGTTCCCCCAGCCCCCTAGACATGCTTATGGGTTGGGAACACTGGTACTACCCGATACGGATCACGAGGAGCAGGAAACAACGGGGTCGGGAGAATATATGACGAATGAACCGAGAAGATTGAAGTAAGATGACGGAATTGAGTACAAGACTGAGAAAGATGGAGGGAAACATAAAGGTTTCAAATTAGACCACGCGATGTAGACCTCATCCCGCAATGAAGCAAGGAAAAGAAAAGCAGGCAGCGTTCTTAAATTCCGAATGAGTGTCGCCATACATCAACCAGACTACAACACGTATATAATTGGCTTCCTAGAACTACATCAAATAAACTGTTGTGAAAATTTGCGTAGCGTCAGAAGTAGGCCCTATTGTTCCTCGACCGCAATGGTTTGTCATTAAATTGATTTGATTTGGAAAAATACAAGACAATATATTTAATTTACAAAAAAACATTTAAAACATATCCGTATTAAGCCGGTATATGGCCATATTCCACAATACATGCTATTGTTATAGGGAAATAAGTGGGATGCGATATGTCTGAAAATATTTATAGAACACTTATTCACAGATCGGAGAAGTGAACGAACTAGAGGATACGACGTAGCGTTAGTGAAGGAAAACATTGATCATACATCGAGGAACGCTGTAAATCACGGCAGACTATGATTGAATCAACAGATATGACACACGATAACGAGAAGGCCTGAGCAACGATACGAAAACTCAGCAATGACCATCGAAAGACAAAGTAACACTACAGCGCAACAACAAACCAAGTAGCTCACCAACTGCTGCTAAACGAACGCACACCAAACAATCAACACAAAGTATGTCTCGGTCGACAACGATGTCCCGATGACCCGGGGTTTACAAGACCGTTCAATGCAGCCGAATGCTGGAATCAACGCATTGAAACTAGGCAAAGCAACAGGCCTTGACAACATCCAAACAGAACTTATCAAACAGTTCGGACCAAAGACCAGGGATTGGTTGGTGCGCTTTTTCAACAACTGCGTCACCAACAACAAAATGTCCACGCTTTGGCGACAGGCAAAGGTAGTGACAATCCTGAAACCAGGGAAAGACCCATCTGAGGCAAAGAACTTTAGACCCATCTCCTTGCTGTGTCACACCTACAAACGTTTCGAACGACTGATCCTGAACAGGCTCGCCCAACATGTTGACGGTGAAATAATTCCTGAACAAGCCAGCTTCCGTCCAGGGAAATCGTGCACGGGTCAGCTGCTAAACCTGACAGAACATATTGAATATGGTTTTGAAAAGGTCTAGTCACAGGAGCTGTCTTCGTAGATCTATCGGCAGCGTACCACACCGTATATCACCGGCGTGTCCTTATCAAAGTGTTAGAGATGACTGGTGACGTCTACCTGACTAACACAGTGACGCGGGAACGAAATTCAAAAAAATTGCTGTTGACATTTTTTCGCCGCTGCGTGTGTGCTTTGGAAAAACTTTTTGCCACCACACCGACTATTACTGGGGGGGGGGCAGAAAACAATATGTCTGCCCTCTAATTGCATACACCTTTCACAGACAAAAATACACATTAATCGTCTCATAAAATGTACATGTTCACCTGCCATTGACACTAGCCACAAAAAAATATACACGCTCACATTTAAGAAGATCCATATGTCTCCCCCCTATTCCCGCGTTTATGGACTGACCTAATACGCAATATGCTTGAAAACCGACGATTTTTTATGGTACAAGATGGAAAGAAGAGCAGATGACACTCACATCAGCGCTGGGAAACATGACAACATACTACAGAGTGAACCAACTATGCACAAAACCATCCAGGTTGTGCCTACCATCTGAGGAGCACAGATGCAAAACGTCAACTAAATGTTACATGGAATGACATCGAACTTACGAACACAGCAACACTAGTGTATCTTGGCATCCTCCTAGACAGAACACTATCGTACAAAACGCACATCTGTAAAACGACACAGAAGGTATATGCACGGAACGACATCATCCGCAAACTTGCAAACTCGAAATGGGGAAGCAGAGCACCAACCCTAAGATCCCGTGACCTAGCTCTCTGCTATTCCACCGCCGAGTAGGGCCTACGCATGTGTGGGCGTGATCAACATACGCAAACAAGCTCAACCCGGTCCTACATGACTGCTGCCGATTCATAACGGGTTGCTGAAACCAACCAACACTGAGAGCATACACCTGCTGGCTGGACATGAGGCGGCGGACTGTTGCTAGCAACATAGAACGAACAAGACAAGAAACTGACATAAAACATCAACTACTCAACCACGTGCCTGCTACACGCCGATTGTAGTCACGGAAAGGCTTCGTGAACAACACGACACCGCTCAACTCATCGCCCTGCAGCACCAGATTAGACATGTGGGAAACGCGACTGCAAGAAATACCAGCAGTCGTCAAAATGGGATTACGACCAGCTGAATCCCTACCAACAGGGTCTGACCATCCTCGCGCGCCAGGGGTCGCTGCTGATGATTACATCAATGCCAGCCAGCAGTACCCCCTGGCTGATAGCTTTGCGAAACTCTGAATTTAAGCTCAGCCTATGAAATCGCTCACTAGATCAGTGGTTCTCGGGAGGTCAGGTGGTCATAATAAAACTAATTTCAACAAACCGTGGTTCGTGTTACATGCAATATTTAGGAAGTAAAAGCAATTATTCGAATACACAATACCGCTCAGCTGCTCGTGCTAATGCCAGTAATGGGCGAACGGGTCATATGTTTAACAAGATTGCCATCCAGAGAATTAACTCTATATGGCAGGTGGACAAGGAAGCCCTTTGGCTTATCGAGAGTCCAACCCTTTTATCTACATATATCCAGCCTTTCTGAGGTATGTGTCGATTTTATTTTTAAACATATTCACACTATTAGCACCCACACAATCATCAGATAATCTGTTCCATTCATTCAGTCCTTTGTGAAAATGAAAACTTTCTTACGTCTAATCTACACTGCTCCTTTACTAATGTAACTTCATGTCCTCTAGCCTTTCTATCTTTCTTAACTGAAAAAAACATATTTCTATCAATATTTTCATAACCATTCAATATTTTAAACACTTCTATCTGATCTCCTCTCAATCTCCTGGTCTCTAGTGTTGTTAAACCACATTCTTTTAGGCGTTTTTCATATAAGATCCCTCAGTTTTGGTATCATTTTAGTCGCTCTCCTCTGTACTCTTTCTAGCATATCTATGTCCTTCTTGCGTTATGGCCTCCACGCTTGTATACAATATTCTAAATGAGGCCTAACTATTGTTTTGTACAGCGGTATTATTAGCTCTTTTTCTTTATGTGCTATATTTCGCCTAATCAATCCAAGGATTTGATTTCCTTTTGAAGCTGCAATTCCACACTGCTCTGAAACCTTCACGTCAGCACTAATTGTCAGCCCTATGTCTTTTTCTTTTACAGTAGTATTTAGTACAGTTCCCCCCATTGTATATTCTACATATTCGTTCCCATGTCCTGTGTGAAGGCATTTACATCTCCCAAAATTGAAAAACATTTGCCACTTTTCAGACCATTTGATCAACCTGTCAAGATCATCTTGTAAATGCTGTCTATCTCCATCACTTTTAATCCTTCTAAACACTTTTGTATCATCTGCAAATTTCAACACCTTGCTAGCTATATCATCGTTCAAATCGTTTATATATATTAAGAATAATATAGGTCCCAGTACTGATCCCTGTGGAACTCCACTCAAAACTGATTTCTAGTTTGAAGCCTCCCCATCAACAACTACCCGTTGTCTTCTGTCAATCAGCCAATTTTCTATCCAGTTAATTATACCATTTCCTATGCTATGGGCCTTTAGTTTAAGCAGTAATCTCTGATGTGGCACTTTGTCGAAAGCTTTTTGAAAATCTAAGTAAATGATATCTACTGGTGATCCATCATCTACCCACTTAGTGATATCTTCCAAAAAACATAACATATTTGTTATGCATGACTTCGCTTTTAGAAACCCATGTTGAGATGGGTTTATAAAGTTATGTTTAACAAGAAAATCCACCATGTGATCTTTAATTAGTCTTTCTAATATTTTACAAATCACCGATATTAAACTAACTGGTCTATAATTATTTGACTTGTTTCTCGAACCTTTTTTGGATAACGGTATAATGTTTGCTTCTTTCCATTCTAAAGGAACCACTCCCTCTTCTAATGTCAAGTTGAAAACTGTTGCAAGCGGTATGCCAATTTGTTCTACAATTTCCAATAGTAGTTTGGGTGGAATACCATCCACTCCAGGTGATTTATTATCCTTCATAGTCCTAATTTTCTTAGCTACCATTTCTGGGGTTACAATTAACTGTCTTAAATAGTCTGATTCTGCCCCCTTGAACTTAGCCTCTGGTACTGGCAGTGAACTAGTGTCTTCTCTGGTAAACATTGAACTAAAATACTCATTCAGGTCTTCTGCCATTACGAATCCTTCAGATATTATATTTCCAGCACTATCTTCTAGAGGACCGACCTTATCCTGAACTTTCTGTTTGCTTCGAACATACGCATAAAAACTCTTGCTGTCATGTTTTATATTACAAGCTAATTTATGTTCATAGCTTCTCTTTGAATTTATAATCTCAGCTGTAGCTTGGTTTAGTGCTTCTTTATTAATGTTGTAGTCTTCGTCATTTCCAGTACGTTTATATGACTTCCACATCATTTGTTTATACTTAATTTTTCTAATGGCTTCTTTCAATAAGTGTTTCTTTTTGGACCGTTCCCCGTGTTTTTTAAGGGAACAAATTTGACGATGATGCATTCAATTTCACTCTTTAAGATATTCCAGCATTCTGTTGCTGTCTTGTTCTTCAGTGTGTTATTCCAGTCTATCTTTGCTAAATATTTCCTTATGTCCTTATATTTTCCTTTGTGGAAATTTCTCCTGTACTGCTTTTTATTATTCCTTTCTGATTTTACTTTGATGGTAAAATGTATCTGGTTGTGATCACTATTCCCCAGTGGCTCACATATCCTGACATTGTCAACTAATTCATTCTGTGAGGACAAAACTATGTCTAACACATTCTCTCCCCTGGTTGGTTCTAGCACATGTTGAGAAAGGAAACTATCTTGTACTAAAACTAAAAACTTGTGGTCCTCACTACCCATACTCTGTAGAGATTTCTATTTTATATGCCCATGGTTGAAATCCCCCATAATAACACAGTCCCGTTTGCTCACTTCCCTTATAGCGTTTTGTATTTTTTCATTCTCTTCTATGCTTATGTTTGGACTTCGATAAACTAATACAACCGTTAACGTTGAGTTTCCTGTAACTATGTTACACCAAACAGCTTCTTCGCAATCTGCTTCTCTGTCTAATTTTATTTCATAAGCCTGGATATATTCTTTAATATATAAAATAACTCCACCTCCCCTTTTTCCTATTCTATCTCTCCTAAACATTACATATCCTGTCAGTCCCAATTCGGTATCTGATACATCGGTGGTTGCCCATGATTCGGTTATACCTATTATGTGAGGGTCAATATCTTCTACCATAATGTTTAGTTAATTTCTTTTGTTTACTATAATCCTTGCATTTAAACAAACACATTTATATCCAGCTTCAGAATAGTTTTCCAGACTGTTCTTTGCTGAATATATATATATATATATTGGGATTCCCAGAAGTCGTTTATCCGTCTTCAAATTGGGGCGGGTATTTGCGCTGTTCTCACGGGTGACGCAGTCGCGACTGGCGTAGTCAGTTACTAGTTTGACTCGGCTAACTTCCGCACTTCGCGTAGGAGATCAGCCAGGGCTAGTTTTGCATGGCAAACAGAGCTGGCTTGCGAGGATGGGTCTGACCATCCATGGCTCTGCTGGCGATCACTCAATCGCCTGCGCACCCGAGTCGGTCGCCCAAAAACAACCATGAAGAAGTGGGGCTACATTGATGAGACGCAGTCAACAGAATGTCAGAGGAACAGACAATGCCCCACCTACTCTGCTGCCGATTGCTGGACGATTCGTGAACACACGAGGACCTGGCCGTCGTCACGGACCGGACTAAGACATGCGCCAAGATATGGCAACACATTGAGTGGGGGATACGACAATGCTCCACAGATGGCGCCATATACGTGGCTGATATAGTAAGACTCCGTCAGATAGCGCCATCGTCTTTTTGCTACCGCCACGAGTGAGATTGGCGTTTTTAATACCGTAAGTCAACCGACGGACGTCGTTTATCCGGATTACAACAACCAGTCAACTTGACTAACAGATTAACGTATCAGACAATCACCTATGCGACAGAGTCTAATGAATTATACATTTCGATTACAGCTATTCAGCAGAACTTTATTAGTTTATAATCGCTGCTTGTCCAATTAGGCCAATCATATAAGTTTATAACTTCAGTCCAGAATCAAACCCTGATGCCGCTTGGCGGTGGTTCGGTACTGGTTCGGCCGCTGTGTTGAAACTTGGGCAATTTCGTTCACCCTACGCTGCATGTGTTATTCGGAAGATTTAACAGATTTTAACAAGATTGCCATCCAGAGAATTAACTCTAGATGGCAGGTGGACAAGGAAGTCCTTTGGCTTATCGAGAGTCCAACCCTTTTATCTACATAAATATTATATCCAGCCCTTCTGAGGTATGTGTCGATTTTATTTTTAAACATATTCACACTACTAGCACCCACACAATCATCAGATAATCTGTTCCATTCATTCACAGTCCTTTATGAAAATTAGAACTTTCTCACGTCTAATCTACACTGCTCCTTTACTAATGTAACTTCATGTCCTCTAGTCTTTCTATCTTTCTTAACTGAAAAAAACATATTTCTATCAATATTTTCATAACCATTCAATATTTTAAACACTTCTATCTGATCTCCTCTCAATCTCCTGGTCTCTAGTGTTGTTAAACCACATTCTTTTAGGCGTTTTTCATAACTAAGATCCCTCAGTTTTGGTATCATTTTAGTCGCTCTCCTCTGTACTCTTTCTAGCATATCTATGTCCTTCTTGCGGTATGGCCTCCACGCTTGTATACAATATTCTAAATGAGGCCTAACTATTGTTTTGTACAGTGGTATTATTAGTTCTTTTTCTTTATATGCTATATTTCGCCTAATCAATCCAAGGATTTGATTTCCCTTTGAAGCTGCAATTCCACACTGCTCTGAAACCTTCATGTCAGCACTAATTGTCAGCCCTAAGTCTTTTTCTTTTACAGTAGTACTTAGTACAGTTCCCCCCATTGTATATTCTACATATTCGTTCCCATGTCCTGTGTGGAGGCATTTACATTTCCCAAAATTGAACAACATTTGCCACTTTTCAGACCATTTGATCAACCTGTCAAGATCATCTTGTAAATGCTGTCTATCACCATCACTTTCAATCCTTCTAAACACTTTTGTATCATCTGCAAATTTCAACACCTTGCTAGCTATATCATCGTCCAAATCTCTGATGTGGCACTTTGTCGAAAGCTTTTTGAAAATCTAAGTAGATGATATCTACTGGTGATCCATCATCTACCCACTTAGTGATATCTTCCAAAAAACATAACATATTTGTTAAGCATGACCTCGCTTTTAGAAACCCATGTTGAGATGGGTTTATCAAGTTATGTTTAACAAGAAAATCCACCATGTGATCTTTAATTAGTCTTTCTAATAATTTACAAATCACTGATGTTAAACTCACTGGTCTATAGTTCTCTGACTTGTTTCTCGAACCTTTTTTAAATAACGGTATAATGTTTGCTTCTTTCCATTCTAAAGGAACCACTCCCTCTTCTAATGACAAGTTGAAAACTGTTGCAAGCGGTATGCTAATTTGTTCTACAATTTCCACTAGTAGTTTGGGTGGAATACCATCCACTCCAGGTGATTTATTTTCCTTCATAGCCCTAATTTTCTTTGCTACCATTTCTGGGGTTACAATTAACTGTCTTAAATAATCTGATTCTGCCCCCTTGAACTTAGCCTCTGGTACTGGCAGTGAACTAGTGTCTTCTCTGGTAAACACTGAACTAAAATACTCATTTAGGTCTTCAGCCATTAAGAATCCTTCTGATATTATATTTCCAGCACTATCTTCTAGAGGACCGACCTTATCCTGAACTTTCTGTTTGCTTCGAACATACGCATAAAAACTCTTGCTGTCATGTTTTATATTACAAGCTAATTTATGTTCATAGCTTCTCTTTGAATTTCTAATTTCAGCTGTAGCTTGGTTTAGTGCTTCTTTATAAATGTTGTAGTCTTCGTCATTGCCAGTACGTCTATAAGACTTCCACATCGTTTGTTTATACTTAATTTTTCTAATGGCTTCTTTCGATAAGTATTTCTTTCTGGTCCGTTTCCCTTGTTTTTTGAAGGGAACAAATTTATCTACGATGCACTCTATTGGTGAGAATCGAATCGCCATAGCGTGGGTGGAATCGGAATTGGAATCAACCCCAGGTCTGCTGCATTTTTGCATGTGTAGTGTCGTGGTGCAGTGGCTAGAGCTTCGGACTCTCAACCGAAAGAACCCAGGTTCGAATCCTGTGCAGAGGTGTCGAACCTTGGGCAAGTTCGTTCACTGTACGTTGCTCCAGTCCACTCAGCTGTATGAATGAGTACCTGGCTATAGACAGCGGTGGATGTTTGTGTACGATTAGTCTTCGCGCAATAATTGCAATGTGGCTGGACGCATCACAGAGAAGTTGAGATGGTGTTCGTTTGAACAGGTCTGCCAGATAGTAAAGTGTAAAGCTCTTTGATCAGTCGTAAGAACTGGATACTGCGCTATATAAGAACTTACCTTTACTTTTATTACCCACCAACACTTTTCATCAAGCAGAACTATATGGCACGTGGCGGAACATGATAGCTAAAGGGGACAGGTATGTCGTACTTTCTGGGTCGATCGAGTGCTGTGAAGTCTTCGCAGACTGGCCTAGGCGGTGACAGTACAGCACCGATGATAAATCACAGGGAGAGTTGATTGTTACAGTGTGGCATATAATTTGCCCCGAGGCACCTCTACTGAGACTAAACCACGTCGCTTTATATTATAGACTTTTCAACTCGTTTGACACGTCCTATAGGGCTATGACCTATGCTGTTGCATCGATGGGTATACGCCCTATGCCATGCCTTGTCTACGCCGTGATGTGGGGATAAACGTGGCATTTTCTATTTGCCAAAAAATTGCTACTGTTGACATTAACCATGTCTCCCAGGGAAATGATTTTGTAATGATTATTTTTTTTAATACTAACCTTTAGCCAAGCATTGTTAATTTTTAATAGGAGTTCTATGAATATTACAGTGTTACAGTTGCTAGATATTCCAGTCTGCATCATCTGCCCAGGCAACCAGTATGAACCGTGGCATAATTATATTATATATTCTTAGATGCAGCTTATCCAGACCAGTTACCATTGCACATACTAAAAAAGTAGCACTGCATATGACAGACTGCTCCATTACGATATATAGGATACAATCTCCAAGAACCGAGTGCTCTAAAATCACCAAAATAATTTAAAATATTTAAAAAAAATTATTTATCCATAAACCAGGGGTCAAAACTTTATGCCTTGGCTATGGTCTGCTTAAAGCAGCGATGCAGCTATGCTCAGCCATAGGCGGCATTATATACATAACAAAGAAAAAAACCATTACAATCTCATCCACTTTGGTCCTCCTTTTCCATTGTCTGCCTTTTAGGCTGCACCCATAAGCATCAAGGATAGTGCCTTTGCTAAATTTAATTACAGTGCACGATTGCGACTGACATTTTCGCTGTGTGATTTAAATGCACAATATATGTGGCAGTTTATATGTGGTATTATTAGACTGTTGCCATTTTGTTAAATTCTATGATATCTATTACCCCAGGGTAGTTTACTGTCAGAGTGGTTACTAAAACTGGAAACAGTAACTTTGTATAACATTGAGTATTGTCACCTTGGGATAGTTTCGAACATCTAGAAAAAATTTCACTCTTTGCCATGTCTCATAATTGTCTCATCATCTCAGATGACTTGGGTTGTGTATAATCATATGGTACATATTTTTGTCGTAGCTAACACGTCTGACAGAAAATTTATACTATTTACTATTTTTGATATATAAAATCATGCTGATAATCACTAGATTTATATATTTATAAATATATAAACAGTTGTTAATGCACTATAAATATCTGGTTGTAATAATATTTAGCATATCGGTATATTGAAAAACACCTAGAGCTGTCCGTTGATCCCAATTTTTTATTTATATGCTTATCTGTCAACCATTTATCATAATTCGGTTGATGAAATACTTCACAATTATTTAATGCTGTCACACATTATGACGCAAATAATTTGTCCGGATTTTGCATGAATATTTTCATTTGCACCATGGAAACTGGTTCCGTCGCTTTGATTGATATAATTTTGTCACGGTTGGTAGTTTCTCCACTCTGGCAATTCTAGGAAACAGTTGCAACGTGAAAAAACAGACCTTGTTTAGTTCTGCTGTTATTCATTACTAGTACTCACCGTTATTAATTTTCACAGTCCATAAAGTTTCATAATTTGGAGTGACAATGAGCTGGGCTGCTTGCTTTATAGTTTTGTATCTGTTAATGCAAGGTATGACATTAATTTGTTATGTAGTTAGTCAAGTGTTCTTGAACTCTGGTTGTAGGTACAGATTCCTGGAGAAACTATTTTAAAGATCCTTCCTCAGTCAAACATGTTTTGCTGTTTAATTTTTTGTATTGAACATTATACAATGTGGTTTTTTTTAAATATCAAATACTATTAAAAACTAAACTATGTATTTGTTTATTTAGTAGTGTATAACAGTTTTAAATCTGAAACTGTATAAAATAAAACTTAGTTCATTACTCAATTCTATGAGGCAGGAGAAAGATCCTCAAGAAAAGCAGAGCATATAAAACATAACCAAATAACTCTAAATAACTATCATTGTTTTCTGAAATACAATGTCAGTTGGTAGGTCAGAGGTCACTGGTCCCAGGAAACAAATGAACGTAGACAGTGGTCCTCAGCACTTTGGCGGAGTTGCATCTTACATTACAAAGTTGGCATATTAATATAAGTAATCAACATTTTAGGAATGACGGTAGGTAGTATCGAGGCCAGTCTCACCCCATACGCCTGGGATAAAAAGAAGAGAAAGAAGAATTATTATTTTATTATATAATATGAAAGCCGGATATCTAGTAAGTTTTCTGATCGTGCTAAGCGAGTCCTAATAAAGGTGTCATATAACCGTGCTTTTGCTTCACCTTGTCAGAATGTCATGTTCATATGACATCGACAGGTGAATGTCCTCGTAAGTATAGCCTCCAGTGTCACGTTGCAGTCAATTAGACGCTGCATTTGGTTCCTGCTCGGGTGGGCCAGCATGATCTCAGCATTGCGTAGGTGCCACATGATTACTGGACTCAAAGGAAGACTTCCTGGATCTCTGCAGTGTCAAGTTTACTTACTGTTTGAAATTATGTTGATGTAATTATAGTCTTAAGATTTAGAAAGATTCCCAACCTAAACATGCCAGGCACATTTATATGTACGCTGCATGGTCTCCACAGTTACGTGAGTTGCCACAGCCAAGTGGAACTGGGTGTTAAGTTTAAGTAACACAATTGTAAAAAATGAGTTTTGTACTTTCTTGAATTCCACAGATCACAAGCTTTAAAATTACACCTCATTTGTTGACATATCTTCAGTTGTTTTTGATTAATTACCAACATTGTAGCAAAGTTTAAAAAAGCAACATTTTGAGAAGCGAGGTCATTTTGATTCATATTGTCAAGATTGTTTTTTGATCTATTGGTTTGTATATATGCATGTACCCGTTATTTTAGTTTTGGATTGTTTGTCGAGGAAAATAAACTGGACATTGAAAAAAATTTTTTTAAGGAATCAAAAAATTGATGGAACATGATCTAGACAGATAGTTTTGACTTGTGTCCAGAAAAGGCCAGTGTGACTTAATACCTGATTCTCTGTGGCGAATCACATATACATGTATTTCTTCTCATAGGCTTTTCTTTGGCGACTGCTCAATGTTACCCTCTCACCCAGTTTGTTGGCGTATCAGGAGCATCAATTTATTAACTATGTATAACCTGAGACTGTTGTCAATTTTTTTTATAATGTTTGTTTGCAATTACGACATTATTTGATCAAAAACATTCATTATAATTCTATATATATACATATGAAAATGCATAATACAAAAAACTTATGCGCCATAAATTGTTATATTGTCCCGCTCTTGTGCTTAGTGCGTTTCCAGCAGTTCTACCTTTGTTGTATTCGAATATAACGGTTAACAATTCAATATTTAACCAATTTAGTAATTCAATTTCCCCTTATTAGTCTTTTATAAGCTCCTGATTTCTATTCTTTTCAGGATAATGATTTGGAATAGCATTACACAATCCTTTATCACATTTCCAATTACTTTTAAAACACAATATTTGGGTAAAGTCAAATTTTATTTTGCTGAATCATCGTTATTAGTGATTGAATAAGGAATCTTGCTTTCTGTGTTCATCCGTCGCCTTCAGATAGAAGATTTGTTAGTTGTACGGACTAGAGCTCTTATGCAATCAAATGACCTTGACATGCTTACCTAATACAAATCGTCAATATGACTACAGTCTGAACATTGAAGCTGTTTAACTTGCCATAATTTCCCTCGAGGTTTTAACTGACTGCGCACTATAACAAAAATGCATTCATCTAGAAATGTGGTGTTTTTATCATGGCAAAACGTCTGGGTTGGAACATGTATTTATTAACTGTGAGGTATATTTGACTGATTTAGCAACTTGATATAATAAATGATGATGGGGCAGAAGAATGGATGGTGGATTGGATGACGGCATGAGCATAAATTCTACTTCTGTGCTTGGCGTGATCATCTGACCAGGACGTTGTTGGTTTTAATTTTTATAACACTGGTTCAACTCGCGTATCATGTGACTTTAAAAGGAAGTTGGAAATATATCTATTTTGCATGAAGATTTGTGCATCCTGTCAACCTTGCGTCAGTGCCTGGGGAATTAAGATACATCCCGTGCGGGGATAGTACATAAATTGATGTGTACTTGCAGTCTTACGTATGTTATGCAACAAAATTAAGCTTTGAATATGCACATAAACTAAGAAATTTCATGTTCATACAGTAGGAAAGCCAACATTTGGTCATTGGGACAATTTCTAACCAGTGCTTAGAACAACTTTTTCGATATTGTATTCTTGAGTTGTTAATTAAGCAATCAACAAAGTAATGTCGTATTTCCAGGCATATAGATAGGCCACTTAGAGTGAGATTTACTGGGACAAACTATTCAAACAGGTGACATAGTGAGTGAGTAAAAAATTTGATAAGATAACAATTATAACTAATATCTGTAGCATACTTGTACATATTTAAGTTGATGAAAGTTTTATAAAAAGAATAAACAATGAGTGCATTGTTTCAAATACTTGGATACAGGTTTAGATGTATGCATGGTAAATATATCTTTTTCTATTCTGCTATAATTAACTGATTCAAAATATTACTATTTCATGAGACCAGAAGCCACAGGCATTAACATCATTCATTCTAGGTAGCGGTTGACATTCCATGTGTAATTACTTAAAACTAGTTCCAATATTGAAAAAAAATCTATTGCCAGGTGAGGATCAGGTGTTGCCAGTTGATGTGTGACATTGTCCTGTGTGACATTGCGCCATACGATATTGTGTTATGTGACACTGTACTGTGTGGTATTGTGCTATGTGGCATTTTACCATGTCACATTGTGCTGTGTGGCATTGTTCTATGTGAAATTTGCTGTGTGATGTTCTATGTGACATTGTGTTATGAGACATTGTGTTGTGTGACATTGTTCTATGTGACATGCTGTATGACATTGTTCTATGTGACATGCTGTATGACATTGTTCTATGTGACATGCTGTATGACATTGTACCATGTGACATTGTGCTGTGTGGTGTTGCTCTATGTGACATTGTGTTATGAGACACTGTGCTGTGTGACATTGCTCTGTGTGACATTATGCTGTATGACATTGTACCATGCGACATTGTGGAGTGTGACATTGTATTTATGATACCGTGCTGTGAGACATTGCATTGTGCAGTGTAACATTGTGTGGTATGACATTTGCTATGAGACATAGTGCCATGTGAAATTGTGTTTCGTGGCATTGTGCTGTGTTACGTTATGTTACGGGTCATTGTGACATGGTGCTGAGTGACATAGTGCCATGTGAAATTGTGTTTCATGGCATTGTGCTGTGTTACGTTATGTTACGGGACATTGTGACATGGTGCTGAGTGACATAGTGCCATGTGAAATTGTGTTCATGGCATTGTGCTGTGTTACGTTATGTTACGGGACATTGTGACATGGTGCTGAGTGACATTGTGCCTTGTGAAATTGTGATTCATGGCATTGTGCTGTGTTACGTTATGTTACGGGACATTGTGACATGGTGCTGAGTGACATTGTGCCTTGTGAAATTGTGTTTCATGGCATTGTGCTGTGTTACGTTATGTTACGGGACATTGTGACATGGTGCTGAGTGACATAGTGCCTTGTGAAATTGTGCTTCATGGCATTGTGCTGTGTTACGTTATGTTACGGGACATTGTGACATGGTGCTGAGTGACATAGTGCCATGTGAAATTGTGTTTCATGGCATTGTGCTGTGTTACGTTATGTTACGGGTCATTGTGACATGGTGCTGAGTGACATAGTGCCATGTGAAATTGTGCTTCATGGCATTGTGCTGTGTTACGTTATGTTACGGGACATTGTGACATGGTGCTGAGTGACACTGTGCCTTGTGAAATTGTGCTTCATGGCATTGTGCTGTGTTAAGTTATGTTACGGGACATTGTGACACAGTGCTGAGTGACATTGTTCCTTGTGAAATTGTGATTCATGGCATTGTGCTGTGTTACGTTATGTTACGGGACATTGTGACATGGTGCTGAGTGACATTGTGCCTTGTGAAATTGTGTTATTTTGCTTCTGTAATGTAATATGTTTGTTTTGGGACATTGTATTTTGGGATATATGGAACTGTTATAAAATATGCAACGAGACAACAATGCAATGAGATATGATTATATGTTCAATTAACAAATGATAGCTGCCATATTATTATATACAATATATATTTATTGCAGTACAGTTTACTAACTAGATATTAGTTATACTCATAATTATATAGTATCCCATATACTGAATATAAATATATAATATGTTATAACCTAATAATTATACACACTACACGTGGACCCTGTGTAATGATATCTCACTGAGCCACGGAGATACCACAGGTATATAATTGCACTGGACTCATGACAACATGGTAATGACAAGCACCGTGTGGTCTGGCACCTGGTGTGTCGTCCATGTATCAAAGCATCCCCGCTGCAGCTGTAGCGGCGGTAACGGCCCCCTCGCAACCAATGAACTGATGCGTCATCGTGCCTGTGGATCGTACAATGCGCCACGCATCCGTAGCCACCTGTAGTTGAGGTGGCCCGCCACTGAGCGTCATTGATTATTGGCGTATTAAGCCGGTATGCGGCAGGCATTCACACACGAGCCACGACGGCATGCACCAGCTCCCTGTGCATGCGTGTAGTGGATATTCACGCTGTGGGCATGCAACTGTTCCCCACTGACCACAACCCGACTTCAGGACGACTACCAGCTTGGCCGTCAGTGTGCGGATACGTCTGTCTTGACCACTATGTGCGAGGCGGTTAGTGACCGGTCGGACTAACTGCGCGCCATGTTGTGTTCCAGTGTCCAGGAACTTGACGGGAACTTCTTCGAGAGCTTCACCGCCCTCGCGTGGAAACAGCAGAACAGGCGGCGACGACTTGCCAGCGAAGTAAGTCGTACATCATACACACACTTTGTGGCTCTTTAAGTGTATCTCCTCCATGGCGCCACCAATGTCCACTCGCCTCTTTCCACATTCATTTGTTTCTCTGACCCATCAGCCTGACCAATTAGATAGATATATATATATATATATATGCATTAGAAAAACTCAAAGATGGTTATTTAGAGTTATTTAGTTTTTTCAGTGGTTATGTGGCGCCACATGTTCAAATTACTGTAATGGTATTAACTGGTGCCCTTTGTGGTTGCTTCACGGGTGAGGTGTAAGCTAGTATATTTAAATCATCTGATATTCTAAAAGTCTTCACTTGAGTTTATGTGAAGTTCCATTTTGTGTACGTTTTTAACTTATTTTCACATATAGATAGAATGTTGAAAATTTAAATATGTCTACAGGTCTGTGCTATAAAAGCATTACTTGTTCTTTTATTGTGTATTTTAAGTACACCCGACACTGTAAAAGAAATGTATGAACTTAGATATTGTTGTGATCTGGATATCTTTGTATTCCTTTCATAATGCTGCCATTTTAACATCTTGTGAACTATTACCCAAGGGATCATCTCAGGATGTTGATGTCTGTTATAAGACAAAATTTATTTCATCTGGCCCCAGCCCCCCACCCTCTCAGATGAAAGTTTGCTAAGATTGATATGATAATATCAATATATATTAACAGTATCGGTCCGATGCGTAAACTATTGATGTTCGACGCTAGATGAAACTGCTTTTAATCCCCTGAATGAAAGTAATTTCGTCTGAGATCGGATATCGATGTTCTGAGTCCTGAGATGATCACTAAGGAACATTGAATTTAAGAAATAGTTTGAAACAGACCCATTGTATTTCTTATAGATGGCATACATTGTGTCATAATTGTGGGCGCTTATTATTCCTCATTCTAGCGAGACCCCATTGTGTCATAATTGTGGTCCCTTACCATTCCTCATTCTAGCGAGACCCAGTTGCGTCGTAATTGTGGTCCCTTACCATTCCTCATTCTAGCGAGACCCCATTGTGTTGTAATTGTGGTCCCTTACCATTCCTCATTCTAGCAAGACCCCATTGTGTTGTAATTGTGGTCCCTTACCATTCCTCATTCTAGCGAGACCCAATTGCGTCGTAATTATGGTCCCTTACCATTCCTCATTCTAGCGAGACCCCATTGTGTCATAATTGTGGTCCCGTACCATTCCTAATTCTAGCGAGACCCCATTGTGTCGTAATTGTGGTCCCTTACCATTCCTCATTCTAGCGAGACCCAATTGCGTCATAATTGTGGTCCCTTACCATTCCTCATTCTTGCGAGACCCCATTGTGTCGTAATTGTGGTCCCTTACCATTTCTCATTCTAGCGAGAACCAATTGTGTCGTAATTGTGGTCCCTTACCATTCCTCATTCTAGCGAGACCCAATTGCGTCGTAATTGTGGTCCCTTACCATTCCTAATTCTAGCGAGACCCCATTGTATCGTAATTGTGTCGTAATTGTGGTCCCTTACCATTCGTCATTCTAGCAAGACCCCATTGAGTGGTAATTGTGGTCCCTTACCATTCCTCATTCTAGCAAGACCTCATTGTGTCGTAATTGTGGTCCCTGACTATTCCTCATTCTGGCGAGCCCCCTTTTTGTCGTAGTTGTGGTCCCTGACTATTCCTCATTCTGACAAGACCCCATTGCATCATAATTGTGGTCCCTTACCATTCCTCATTCTAGCGGGACCCCATTGCGTCGTAATTGTGGTCCCTTACCATTCCTAATTCTAGCGAGACCCCATTGTATCAAATTGTGTTGTAATTGTGGTCCCTGCCTATTCCTCATTCTGGCGAGTCCCCGTTGTGTCGTAGTTGTAGTCCCTTACCATTCCTCATTCTAGCGAGACCCCATTGTGTCGTAATTGTGGTCCCTGACTATTCGTCATTCTGGCGAGCCCCCTTTGTGTTGTAGTTGTGGTCCCTGACTTCCTCATTCTGGCGAAGCCCCATTGTGTGGTAATTGTGGTCCCTTACCATTCCTCATCTTAGCAAGACCCCATTGTGTCGTAATTGTGGTCCCTGACTATTCCTCATTCTGGCGAGCCCCCATTGTGTGGTAATTGTGGTTCCTTACCATTCCTCATTCTAGCGAGACCCCATTGTGTCGTAATTGTGGTCCCTGACTATTCCTCATTCTGGCGAGCCCCCATTGTGTCGTAGTTGTGGTCCCTTACCATTCCTCATTCTAGCGAGACCCCGTTGTGTCGTAATTGTGGTCCCTGACTATTCCTCATTCTAGCGAGACCCCATTGTGTCGTAATTGTGGTCCCTTACCATTCCTCATTCTAGTGAGACACCATTGTGTCGTAATTGTGGTCCCTTACCATTCCTCATTCTAGCGAGACCCCATTGTGTCATAATTGTGGTCCCTGGCTATTCCTCATTCTGGTGAGACCCCATTGTGTCGTAATTGTGGTCCCTTACCATTCCTCATTCCATGGCAAGGGAAGGTCTATACTGGTACATGTAGGAACAAATAATGCAGACAGGGAGGGAACAACTGGGGTAGTACAGAAGTATAGACAGTTTGTGAGGAAGCTAAAGAAGACAAGAGTGGAACAGATAATTCTGTCAGGAATTTTGCCAGTAATGGGAGGAAGGGGGACAACGTATAGAAACTGCAAGAGGATGGCGATCAACTCACTAGTTGAGCAGATGTGTGAAAAAGAGGGGGTGGGAGTCACAGATTTATGGGGATACTTTGTTCGGAGGGAAGATATGTACATGAGAGATGGCCTCCATCTTAGTGGAAAGGGGGCAGCAGTTTTCTCGGAGAACCTACTGCGATCTGTTGACTGTGGGAAAGGTTGCATCTATTTAAACTAGATTCGCAGGGGGGACTCGTAGAAAAGCCTGAAATTGGAGGCATAGATAAAGACAGCACAAATAAATCAGCAAAGAACAGTATGGAAAACTCTTCTGTAGCTGGATATAAATGTGTTTGTTTAAACGCAAGGAGTATAGTAAACAAAAGAAATGAACTAAACATTATGGTAGAAGATATTGACCCTCACATAATAGGACCATCCTGGACCACCACTGATATATCAGATGCCGAATTGGGACTGACAGGATATGTAATGTTTAGGAAAGATAGAATAGGAAGAAAGAGAAGTGGAGTTATTTTATATATTAAAGAATCTATCCAGGCTTATGAAATAAAATTAGAAAGAGAAGCAGATTGCGAAGAAGCTGTTTGGTGTAACATAGTTACAGGAAACTCAACGTTAACAGTTGGGTTAGTTTATCGAAGTCCAAACATAAGCATAGAAGAGAATGAAAAAATACAAAACGCTATAAGGGAAGTAAGCAAACGGGACTGTGTTATTATGGGGGATTTTAACCACGGGCATATACAATGGAAATCTCTACAGAGTATGGGGAGTGAGGACCACAAGTTTTTAGTTTTAGTTCAAGATACTTTCCTTTCTCAACATGTGCTAGAACCAACCAGGGGTGAGAATGTGTTAGAAATAGTTTTATCTTCACAGAATGAATTAGTTGACAATGTCAAGATATGTGAGCCACTGGGGAGTAGTGATCACAACCAGATACATTTTACCATCAAAATAAAATCAGAAAGGAATAGTAAAAAGCAGTATGTAGGAGAAATTTCCACAAAGGAAGGTATAAGGACATGAGGAAATATTTAGCAAAGATAGACTGGAATAACACACTAAAAAATAAGACAGCAACAGAATGCTGGAATATATTAAAGAGTGAAATTAAGTGCATAGTTGATAAATTTGTACCCTTCAAAAAACAAGGGAAACGGTCCAAAAAGAAACACTTATGGAAAGAAGCCATTACAAAAATTAAGTATAAACAAATGATGTGGAAGTCATATATATGTACTGGAAATGACGAACAGTTATAAAGAAGCACTTAACCAAGCTACAGCTGAAATTAGAAATTCAAAGAGAAGCTATGAACTACAATTAGGTAGTAATATAAAACATGACAGCAAGAGTTTTTATGCGTATGTTCGAAGCAAACAGAAAGTTCAAGATAAGGTCGGTCCTCTAGAAGATAGTGCTGGAAATATAATATCAGAAGGATTCTTAATGGCAGAAGACCTGAATGAGTACTTTAGTTCAGTGTTTACCAGGGAAGATATTAATTCACTGCCAGTACCAGAGGCTAAGTTCAAGGGGGCAGATTCGGACTATTTAGGACAATTAATTGTAACCCTGGAAATGGTAGCTAAGAAAATAAGGGCTATGAAGGATAATAAATCACCTGGAGTGGATGGGATTCAGCCCAAACTACTATTGGAAATTGTAGAACAAATTAGCGTACCGCTTGCAACAGTTTTCAGTTTGTTATTAGAAGAGGGAGTGGTTCCTTTAGAATGGAAAGAGGCAAACATTATACCGTTATTTAAAAAATGTTCGAGAAACAAGTCAGAGAACTATAGACCAGTGAGTTTAACATCAGTGATTTGCAAATTATTTGAAAGACTAATTAAAGATCACATGGTGGATTTTCTTGTTAAACATAACTTGATAAACCCATCTCAACATGGGATTTTTAAAGCGAGGTCATGCTTAACAAATATGTTATGTTTTTTGGAAGACATCACTAAGTGGGTAGATGAGGGATCACCAGTAGATATCGTCTACTTAGATTTTCAAAAAGCTTTCGACAAAGTACCACATCAAAGATTACTGCTTAAACTAAAGGCCCATGGCATAGGAAATGGTATAATAAACTGGATAGAAAAATGGGTGATTGACAGAAGACAACGTGTAGTAGTTGATGGGGAGGCTTCAAACTGGAAATCGGTATTGAGTGGGATACCACAGGGATCATTACTAGGACCTATATTATTCTTAATATATATCAACGATTTGGATGATGAAATAACAAGCAAGGTGTTGAAATTTGCGGATGATACAAAAGTGTTTAGAAGAATTAAAAGTGATGGAGATAGACAGCATTTAGAAGATGATCTTGACAAGTTGATCAAATGGTCTGAAAAGTGGCAAATGCTGTTCAATTTTGGGAAATGTAAATGCCTCCACGCAGGACATGGGAATGAAGATGTACAATATACAATGGGGGGTACTGTACTAAGTACTACTGTAAAAGAAAAGGACTTAGGGTTAACCATTAGTGCTGATATGAAGGTTTCAGAGCAGTGCGGAATTGCAACTTCAAAGGGAAATCGAATCCTTGGATTAATTAGGCGAAACGTAACGTATAAAGAAAAAGAGCTAATAATACCGCTGTACAAAACAATAGTTAGGCCTCATTTAGAATATTGTATTCAAGCGTGGAGGCCATATCGCAGGAAGGACATAGATATGCTAGAAAGAGTACAGAGGAGAGGGATCTTAGTTACGAAATACGCCTAAAAAATGCGGCTTAACAACACTAGAGACCAGGAGATTGAGAGGAGATCAGATAGAAGTGTTTAAAATAATGAATGGTTATGAAAATATTGATAGAAATATTTTTTTCTCAGTTAACAAAGATAGAAGGACTAGAGGACATGAAGTTACATTAGCAAAGGAGCAGTGTAGATTAGATATAAGAAAGTTCTCATTTTCATAAAGGACTGTAAATGAATGGAACAGATTATCTGCTGATTGTGTGGGTGCTAGTAGCATGAATATGTTTAAAAATAAAATCGGCACATACCTTAGAAGGGCGGGATACACATAGATAAAATGGTCGGACTCTCGATAAGCCAAAGGGCTTCCTTGTTCACCTGCCACCTAGAGTTAATTATCTGGGTGGCAATCTTGTTAAATCTTGTTAAAACCTCTCTTTAATGTCGTAGGTTACGTGGTGCAATTTAATCAGTTGTGTGAAAATTCCCTATGTGTGTTCGATTAATTGTAAATGCAATTATACTGTTGTAAGATTATATTTATATATATTACAGGACTATGTACATATATATATTTATATATATAAATTCTTGGAATAAGTTTTGCGGATAGACTTTCACATCCCACATTTCAACCATACAGAGTGAAATAATCATACTACAGCACTTTCATCTGCAATAAGCAAGGCAATAAATAGAACATTTATAGCATTCCTCTGGGAAACATAACACTGACAAACACACAGCATCATTGCCGGGTTTTGTCTTTTTTTGAAGTCTTAATGTTATACAATGTAACTGGGGCGACAGAGAATGAATGACGCTCACAATTTGTCAGCTCACAAGAGAGCCTCAATATGCCACGATAAAGGCGTGATAGGCATAGGTATGCTTTCATAAAGACGTAGCAGACTGGTTAATAGGCATACAGTACAGTAGATCGCTTTGGGACGTTGCTACAATTTGTTTTCCAGTAGATATCGGCTGTCCAGCCAAGAACGCCGACTGGACGTCTGTTGGGAAAGTAGGCAAGACATCCCATGATGATAAAATATTTATAATACTTGTGGCTCAAACTGCAGTGTCTAATAAAGTGACCACAGAAGGTTGCTGTGCTATTTATCTGGCAGATTAATTTCAATTGACGAAGGAAATTATGTTAATTATACCAAGCCTTGACATGTTGCCAACATTTGTTTGATAATTATAGTTGTGCATCTACTAAATGTCACAAACTAGGAAGTGTGATGCAATTAAAGGGTGTGAGTGTGTGCGTGTGTGTGCGTGTGTGTGCGTGTGTGTGCATGTGTGCATGTGTGCAAGCGTGTGAGCGTGCATGCATGCGGTCACTGCTATAGGTGTTGTTTTTTATCAATGTAATATGTTATTTTGATTTGTACACAAACATGGCTATATATCTGGAAATTGTTGGGATTGCAACAATACGCTGTGTTCTACTTAGACAGGGTGCTGCATCCCAGCCTCCCACATTAGGTGACATGCCTCAGGGTAAACTGCCCATTGTTCACAGTAGGTTGATAATAGAAGAGGATTTGTTGGTACTTAATGACACCTTGAAAGCGAAGATCGTAGGCGCGCTTTGTCCACTGTGTCATCCTGGTCTGTCTTCCACCACGGAAAGGTCGATAGCCATACACTGGTCTACTCTATGATTTATGGAGCGCAGTTGCTAAAGCATCGGACTCTCAATCGAGAGAACATGGGTTCGAATCCTGTGCTGCCGTTTTGAATGTTGGTCAAGTTTGTTCACTCTGCATTGCTCCAGTTCGCTCATCTCTGTGAATGAATACCAGGCTACAGACAGGGGTGGATATTTTTGCCAGGACATTTTTACTATACTGCCAAAGTAATTTCTCTGCTGATGATATTACTACCCAGTAGTTTCTTGATGCCACTGGAGTTAAGGTTGGTTTAAAACTGGGTCTGCTCAAAGTGCAATTTCAATACCGCACGCATGCACGCACGCACGTACAATATATGTTTACGGATATGCATGTATTGTGGTATATATTATGATACTATGTCACTATATATATATATATATATATACATATAATATTCTTTAAACACTGATCCTAGTTTGGTCGTAATTATGCATAGAACTACACCTATGCATGACTTTTGAACCAAACATTATGCACCTAGAACAGATTCCCAATTATTGCAGTTGATTGTTCATACCAAATGACCCAATCGATTGCATGACAGATGGACGGACGGACGGACCGACGGACCGACGGACATATAGACAGTATTTATTTTGACCATCATAAGCACAAAAACTACAATATAATATTCATTGTAAGGTCAGGGAGATAACAGTAGCAATAGCTAACCAGGAAATGAAACACTTCATTTATTATTTTATTCAACAGTTTTTAATACATTCAGGTTCCCACTACAAAGTTCCAACATGTACAGTTCAAACTGGTTCTAACAGTGTGAGTTATACAACGGTCCCAACACTGTTCCCTACACATAAGTCACAATACTGTTCTCTATATACAAGTTCCATGATACATTTCTATACACAGGTTCTAACACAGTTATGTCAATGTCCTTGCACTGTTCACTTCACACAGGTGGACATATTGTTCACTATGCAAATGCATCATACTGTTCACTACACACAGGTACCAACTCTGTTCACTAAACACAGGTCCCAACAGTATTCATCATGCACAGGTCCTAACATAATTCACTCTACAGAGGTCCCAATAATATTCACTACACAGACCCTCATACTGTTCGCAATACACAGGTTTCGTTACATTTTGGAATCCCCGAGCGTGAGAACTGTTGCCACGTAACGTTATCTCATGTCTGGTCCCTCATCAGATGGTCCAATTACAATTATCACCTCATTAAATGTTAAATTTTCATTAAACATTAATGGCATTCTCTCCATCAGCATGCGTCTAAGCGTGCAGGTGCGCATATATGCCCTAGTGTGTAGATGTGTTTAGCATTGTTTTTTCAATTGGCAATTACTCCAGAGACCTTGTTGCAGACTCCCTCAGTGCCACTTTCTAACCCCAGGAACATTGCTTAGCTCATGAATACTAATTTGTGTTGCAATACAGAGTTGCAGGAATGTTAAGCGGTAGTCGGATATGGGCCAGATAACGAGGCAATGGTTGAGATAGAGTGGAAACTACATGACATTAATAAATACATTGATATGTTAATATGGATGTGAACGGATGGGATTAAAATATTAATTACATAACTATGTCCACTGCTCAATTATACACACAATTACATGAAGGACAGGATATACATATATATATATTATATATATATATATATATATATCAGATATACGCATGCATACATCTGCACACCTGCATTTCCATGCTTGCAGTTAAAAGATATAGGTTGCTCATTAGGTTAGTTGGTCATTTTCACAACTGAAATATGGCATACATTACACTTTTTGAAACCTTAAATACAGTGCTGGTATTTAGGAAGTACACTTCCTTCATTACAGTACTTAAGTTGATTTTGTTGTAACAAAGTACATTTTTAGAGATTCCATTTACTTGTAACGAAGTACATTTATCTGTACTTTTTTACATTCTACTTCCATATTTGTAGTTTGTTTCTATGTTATAACTCCAGGGATGAAGCAGCTTCACCGAGCTTTTGTTTGCATTGGAAATCCTTGACTGACTACACTTTGGAGGAATCATGATGTCTTTTGTGCTAGCCCTGATGTTTACATGCAGGTGATATTGGAACAGTGTGATTGCTGCCTGTCCAAAGGGATTCAACGGTCCTTTGAAGCTTAATTCTCTAAGGTTAATGAGACAGGCCTCATTGGCTTCCCATTCATTCACTGATTAATTGCTGGGTAATGGTTGACCAGCACTTCATCTTATAATACCAACTTTAGTCAGTGGCTATCTGCACACCACTGACCTTATGACTCCCAGAAGTGTGAACAAGATCCTGATGCATTTGTCTTAAGCCAGTCAGACAGAGTGAAGTGACAGTGGCAAAGACTTGCTGTTTGTTGAAAACTACTCTGGCTCATTGAAAAGGTAATGCACAACGTACGATATGCCATATGGGTCTGTTAATGGTTGTAATGCAGTTTAATTAAGTTTGCATTCTTCTCTCCTGTTGTATAATATTGCATTAATTTTTGTATCCATTGATTATTATGAGTAAATAATGTTTATTATTAATACGTTGTAGTGGTATCAGTATTTACCTAAACACACTTTGCTTGGCGTATGTGTTCATTTTGGATAATGGACAGATACTGGAATAATCAGACAGCTGGATATTTTTTTACTTTTTTCTTAAGTACTTTTCGATACCAGTACTTTTACTTAAGTACTTTCTTGGAGGGATACTTTTACTTAAGTAGTTTTTGGGAGCTACTTTTACTTAGTTACTTTACTGGAGTACTTGTACCAGCACTGCTTAACTAGCTATTAGTTACCTGCTTAGCTTCACCAATCATCGGTTCGCTGATGACATCGACGGGTCGGTTGGAGGTGAAGAAGAACTTGTTAACCCGGTGAACCGACTGAGTGATATGGGATGGAAATTAGCGTTCGTGCGAAAACCAAGCTAATAACAAAACCAAGCTAATAACAAAACCAAGCTAATAACAAAGAACAATAGTGCATTGAGGTGCCGAATAACTGCCAATGGACAAGAATGGGAAAGAGTTCTACAGTTTAAATACATCGCAGCCATCATCAGTGATGAGGGTTCCAGGACTAAAGTCCTTGCGCAAACACCAGCACACTTTAAATTCTGTGAATTATATTCTGTGTTGAGAACTCCACATTGGACTCATTCTGACAAAACATTCTCCATCCGTGCCGTACGTGCCTGTTTCATAACGACTCTGGTCAATGTCTGCTGTGTAAACTCTTGGAACCTCATCAGTCTGGTGGGCGCTGATTTACCATTCACATGCTGACATGCTTAAGAGCGAGAAACAAGTCAGACACCACATATCGGCATTTTGTAATGGCTATTTACGTTGCATTTTACCACCGCAAAAAACGCTGTTTGTCAGCCAGGTCGGGTCCGTCTAAATAACGTTGAGAGGCGTTGACATCCAAGGCCGTTATTTCCCAATGGGTGATAGTCATTAAGGATCAATGAAGTCTATAAAGATGTTGACAGCATTGTCATAATTTCCTTGTCTTCGCTTCCTCGCTTCTAGGAATCGGTGACTCCTACAGCGCATAATTAGCACCACACATGTGCTATAGTGCATGTCTGACTACATAAAGGGAATAATCTTGTTGTGTAAATATGGAGGTGACATTTAGAAAGATCAAGAGGTCATTCCAGAGCATCTGTGTTCAACTCTCAGTATCGAGAGTGATGCAATTCTTGAGCAGCTCGGGCAGTCCTGGGTGATGTGGTAAGGAATGGCACATAACATTTCATGTTTAATGTCACGCCCTTAGTATTTTAACAAATGACATGAAATAATAGATTATACAACAACCACGGATCTGGTGTTTACCAATACATATCAATAATAACAAAAGTAAATTTACATATGTGACCCATCTTGACGAAATGAGTCGGATGTCGGCAAATCTGATTTTCCGTAAATGCCGTTTATGTGGACAAATCGCGAATCCATCGATTTTGAGATTTCCCCTGAAAATTATCCTTTGGTATTCGTTTGATCGATTGCTACTCTAGCTACCGTCTAATTAACTCTGTTTTGTGTATTTCAAAGCGATTTTTGTAGAGCTGTGTGAAGTGTTCCGCTCGATTTTCTTAAAATAACGCTGAAAATGCCACTAATTGCACGCGTTCGTGACTGCTAATTTTGGGACGCTCCTAACATGGGATATCATCACGAAGCTTGACGCGTCATCTTCCTATATATGGGCATACATATGCTAATAACTACATTCTGTGACCTCCAGAGAGCTTGGAAGACGCCCCCTGTTTACGCCAGCTGTGTAAACAATTTGGATCACCTGGTAGCAACAGCAACTGCGTGACCCAGGCAACTGTTCTCATTGGTTCAGTGATGGGTCATTTACATAATCTGTAAACACACGCATGCGCACAATGTATTTCACCGCGTCACTGCTGACCCAGATAACGATTAAGAAGACGTGAAGAACGGCGTTTAATATGGCGAAGCTGTTAAATTCGGATGGAAGTGATCGCGCACAGATTGACAGTTTGATCGAGGAGTATTTTTTGGAAGACTTAACGGATGGAAGCGAGCCTGACGAGCACAACATTTAAGCTAGATCTGTCCACGGTAACTAAGCTACATTTCATGAAACATAACGAATATTTTGCATCAACTTTGACGGCCGTTTTCTGGGTTTGAAGGTTTCTACCCCACATGTGTTTGTTAAGCCATAACTTCAGTTAGAATTAAGATATCTTCTTACGTGATACACCTTGTGAAAGCAGAGATTCTGCTCTTTCCAACGCTGCTAATAACTCAATATTAAAATTTTCTGACATGCGACTCATTTCGTTAAGATGGGTCACATATTGATTGAATATGAACACTTGTCATATACACTCTGTATATGCTTTGGGATCTATGGTAATATTTTCAGTAGTTTAGTGAACATTGCTTATAGTAGTTTTCTATTAAATGGACCTTTTCTGTTCATTTGGTATCGTAAAATCATGTACAGTATAAATTATATCTGTTATAACATCCTGACAGCCCAAATGTGTTTTAATGAAACATTTGATGCTGTTGAAATTGAAATGTTTTGGGAATAAGCAGCTTGTTTACATGGCAGCCCGCCACTTTTGAAGGCCTCAGATCTAAAGCCATAATGACAATACATTGACATTGGAAACTGCGCCCCATCAGGTCACGACTTTCATCGGAATTATCCAAGCTTGCTATTTGGGGTTGAAAACTAAACTTGTTTCTACTTAATTAAAACACACACACACACACACACAAATAAATATATATATTAGCAGTCAGTGTGTTATATTATATAGGTTATATTTTATAACGTGATTTTACAATAAAAAGAATTGGAAAAGTTCCCTTGAAGATTACTCTTGGTATTGTTGAAGCCAACCTGCTCAACTGTCAATGTGTCTGTCTCCTGTTCTAAGATCATAAATATTTCATACCGTTTTATTGCAGTTTGGCAGTGCCGCAATAGATTGATTCCTACCCAGTCAACCATCACACTTCATTTAGCAACATGTTAGTCATGTTAGTCATGTTAGTCGTTAGTCGTCCATTCACAGTTGTTTTTCTTGGCCGTGGCTAAATATCACATCTGGCAGCCAGTGGGAACAGAATCAATGGGCTGACAAACTGTCGGTCTCTTTGAAGCCCTAAACACAGTCAATAAATCCTCCTGGTTATGTTACCAGCATGTGAACTAAGTCAACAGAAATAGTAATATATCAATGTACAATGTTTGTATCATCAAAGAAACATGTTGCAATTTTTTAATTTATACTCTTCTTTTTATAGAACTTTTCATTCTATTTGTATGAAAGTATAAAATATTATGTACAACACAGAAGTTGTTTACTTATTTGATCAAACTTGCTACATAACATGTCACTTTGGTATTTGATGTTATTCAATAAATTATGCTTTTGCAAAATTAACTGGCTGCCATGTCCAGCCAACGGAATATTAAATGTATGGCATGTGGATATAATATTTCGTTTTTTTGTGCCATTTTATATTAAAATAAATAATTATCGGCATGTGACCCCTATGCCTGGTAGCAATCTGTCTGCTCTTAATAGGTCACAGCTTCGGCTATCAGATGATAATTAATTCTTATTTGTTTGTATATGTTTAGTTTTGTGTGTTTCTGAACAGTGTACACGTGGCCTTAAGTCATTCAGGTTCTTGATGTTCTAAAGATGAATAATGTTTAGTGTTGGTTCAAACCATCACCCACCCCCTCAAAATGCAGTCTGGTATTTCAAATAATGCACGTATTGCCATTCAAATAACCATCACTTTTTGTACCAAAGTATAATCACCGCACTCCAAACGCACAACATAAAATTGAATAATGGAAATGAGGCAGACTTCAGGTCATTGACCCTAGCTGTGACAAATTCTCTGACATGCAAACCGGCCATATTGGTTCGGCTCAGACGATATAAACAACACAATGTACAACTTAGTACAGCTCAACTTACATGACATGGCTACCAATTAAGACATTACTCACCATGCTGTCTAGTTCAGATATCCACAATATTGTGTCGGTGTGCATTTAAAATGCCAATTTCACTCATTTGGCAGCTCAAAAGGGCATAAATATTTGGCAAAATATGACTAATTATTTATTCATTGTGTTAATGCGAGATATCTGCAGAAAGGAAAATTTGTTTACTCATGGTATCAAAGCTTTTTAAAACTCTCTTGTTGACTTTCCACTTAGAGTTTATTGCTTTGGATATCAATATTAACTTGTTAAAGTCGATTCTCCAGTTAGGGTCTAAAATGTCCTGCTGATTCCACGTCCACTGCTAAATTATGTGTAGCCATTCTACTAAAATCAATTCAAATCAAATTTATTTATACACCACATATCTCTACAAAGCAGATTCAGGGGTGTTTATCAACTAAAACATGATGTAAGAATACATTACGTTGTCGTTATAATATTACAATACATGTGTTACATATGCTAACACAATACATGTGTTACATATGCTAACACAATATATGTGTTACATATGCTAACACAATATATGTGTTACATATGCTAACACAATACATGTGTTACATATGCTAACACAATACATGTGTTACATGTGCTAACACAATACATGTGTTACATGTGCTAACACAATACATGTGTTACATGTGCTAACACAATACATGTGTTACATGTGCTAACACAATACGTGTGTTACATGTGCTAACACAATACGTGTGTTACATATGCTAACACAATACATGTGTTACATGTGCTAACACAATACATGTGTTACATGTGCTAACACAATACATGTGTTACATGTGCTAACACAATACATGTTACATGTGCTAACACAATACATGTGTTACATGTGCTAACACAATACGTGTGTTACATATGCTAACACAATACATGTGTTACATGTGCTAACACAATACATGTGTTACATGTGCTAACACAATACATGTGTTACATGTGCTAACACAATACATGTTACATGTGCTAACACAATACATGTGTTACATGTGCTAACACAATACATGTGTTACATGTGCTAACACAATACATGTGTTACATGTGCTAACACAATATATGTGTTACATATGCTAACACAATATATGTGTTACATATGCTAACACAATATATGTGTTACATATGCTAACATAATACATGTGTTACATATGCTAACACAATATATGTGTTACATATGCTAACACAATATATGTGTTACATATGCTAACACAATATATGTGTTACATATGCTAACACAATATATGTGTTACATATGCTAACACAATACATGTGTTACATATGCTAACACAATATATGTGTTACATATGCTAACACAATATATGTGTTACATATGCTAACACAATATATGTGTTACATATGCTAACACAATTATGTGTTACATATGCTAACACAATACATGTGTTACATATGCTAACACAATATATGTGTTACATATGCTAACACAATACATGTGTAACATATGCTAACACAATACATGTGTTACATATGCTAACACAATACATGTGTTACATATGCTAACACAATACATGTGTTACATATGCTAACACAATATATGTGTTACATATGCTAACACAATACATGTGTTACATATGCTAACACAATACATGTGTTACATATGCTAACACAATATATGCAAATATTTAAAAGGACAATAAATTATGATAAAGCCTGATTAATGAGAAAGGTTTTCAGGTCTCTCCTAAAACGTCCAGAGTCACGTTGGCTTCTTAGCTCTAGTGGAAGAGAGTTCCAGAGGGTGGGACCTCGGCCACGTTGGCCGTACCGTTCCAAGTTAACTCTAGGAACAACCATGAGAAACTGGTCGGCCGATCAAAAAATACGACGGAACATATGCAGATATATGGTCAGCAAGGTAGTGTGGAGTGTACGTGCACAGCGCCGTGCATCAACATCAACAGTTTAAATTGAATTCGCTGCGCCACAGGTAGCCAATGCAGCTCTCGTAATGCCGCCGACACCCACCGTCACTGTGTGTTGGTCACGCCGAGATAAGCAGAGGACGACACGCGCAGCTGATCGCTGGACCATCTCCAGTCGGTGCAACAAGGTTCCAGTGATGTCATACAGGGCTGCATTTCTGAAGTCGAGTCGCGACATTATTAGCGCATGTACAAGCGACTTGCACGCTGAAAGTGGGAGAGAAGATCATATTCGCGCTATGCCATGTAGTTGGGTGTAGGCAACCCGACAGGTACGGCTAATGTGTGCGATCATTGACATTGTGGAGTCGATCTATACTCCAAGGTTACATATGTTGGTGGAAGTGCTGACGTTGCAACCACAAATGTCGATGGGAAGAGGCGGTGGCTGTGGAACACGGTTGTTTGGTGCTGCAAACAGTATCTCCTCTGTCTTCGCCTCGTTCAAAAGCAGGTAGCGCGACACTAGCCATGCTTTCACGTCAGTCACACAACGGGATATCCAGGTGGCAGCAGGTAGCGCGACACTAACCATGCTTTCACGTCAGTCACACAACGGGATATCCAGGTGGCAGCAGGTAGCGCGACACTAACCATGCTTTCACGTCAGTCACACAACGGGATATCCAGGTGGCAGCAGGTAGCGCGAACCTAACCATGCTTTCACGTCAGTCACACAACGGGATATCCAGGTGGCAGCAGGTAGCGCGACACTAACCATGCTTTCACGTCAGTCACACAACGGGATATCCAGGTGGCAGCAGGTAGCGCGACACTAACCATGCTTTCACGTCAGTCACACAACGGGATATCCAGGTGGCAGCAGGTAGCACGACACTAACCATGCTTTCACGTCAGTCACACAATGGGATATCCGGTCGGCGGCCGGCGCAGAATCATTTTGCGGAAAATCAACATAGTGTTAGGTGTCGTCTGCGTAGACATGATAACGAACACAGTGCTTCTCGAATACGTCGGAAAGACCAGCACAGTACTAGATGACTCTTTGCAATCCTAATAATAACAAAGACATTGTTTGCCAACAGATAGTCATGATTTTTATTATAATCACTGCTCTGTGGGTGACTGTAATCGAAACTGTGTGGCGCATCATAAGAATAATCATAATCAAAACCTTATGAGGTACTGTAAAACCTCACTATAAAGATCACCTTTGGGATTAGCCCAAAGTATCCCAAGTATCAAGGTGACCGTATTAGCGAGACTATTTTCCTATATTTTACTGTTTTTGAAATAATTTTATAGTATCCTAAGATGGCCGTAATTGTGAAGTGGCTGCATTACTGAGGTGACTGTATTACTGAGGTGACTGTAAAGTGACATTTGACTGAGTTGTAATCGTAATGAAAAGTAACACTTTGTAAGGCGATGTAATCACAGCTATGAAGTTGATAGTTTGACCGAATCAGGCTAAGGCACAAGAAACAAAGTACAGTCAGTTGATTCCAGCTTTAGCATGTTATTGAAGATACCGTGTAAGACTTCATGTTTGGTTCTGTGTATTTTAGGTTTTATTGACCCATTATGGATATTCTCAGTTCTATCTCTCACATATATGCTATAAATCACAACTGTCACTGCTGGTTAGACAGTGAGTTGTTATGATATTTTATTGCATAGTAGATTTTTGTTGAATTGATCACAATGTCATGTATCATTATGAAATGTGTCAAACCGATGGTCCAGATGAGTAACGCTTGCTGTTTGCTAACCATCTATAATTACACACCATTTAAAATAATAATATAATTCTTTTTTTGAAACAATACGTTGAAACATTTCACCTGCGCAAAAGGCACATTAATTTGGCGTTTTGTATCAACTGCCTGTAATAATGTTTTGTCTGCATGATGGCATTACTCAACAGTTATTATTTAGGACAGCTTTTTCCTGTGTATTTTGCTATTGTGTGATATTATCGCGATACAATTCCAATAGTTGTGAAGTTAGTGAAGCGCTGTGGCAGTGGCTAGAGCTCGACATTCTCAATCACAAAATTCTGTGTTTGAATCGTCTAGCTGCTGTCTTGAACCTTTGGAAAATTTGTTCACTCCAAGTTTCTCTAGTTCACTCGGCTGTATTTCAAGGAGCACATGGCTATAGACATTGGTGGATAGTTGTGTACGAATAGTCTATGTGCATTAATTGCAGCCTGGCTGGATGCTTCTCAGAGACGTTGAGATGGCATTTGAATGAACTGGTTTGTTAGGTGGTAAATGTTTCACTACTCATGAGGACTCGATGCCGTGGGTACTATATTATAAGAACACCCCTTTACATAATATATCGCAATACTATTGCCAGTAATAATACAGCTACAGCAGTAGTAATCTACCCCAATAGTCAGTCTACCCCAATAGTCAACCAACCACAGTAGTCAGCCTACCCCAATAGTCAACCTACCTCAGTAGTCAGTCTACCCCAGTAGTCAGTCTACCCCAATAGTCAACCTACCCCAATAGTCAACCAACCACAGTAGTCAGCCTACCCCAGTAGTCAGTCTACCTCAGTAGTCAGTCTACCCCAGTAGTCAGTCTACCCCAATAGTCAGCCTACCCCAATAGTCAACCTACCTCAGTAGTCAGTTCTACCCCAGTAGTCAACCTACCCCGATAGTCAACCTAGTCAGCCTACTCTAGTAGTCAACGTACCCCAATAGTCAGCCTACCCCAATAGTCAGCCTACCTCAATAGTCAGCCTACCCCAATAGTCAGCCTACCCCCAATAGTCAGCCTACCCCAATAGTCAACCAACCACAGTAGTCAGCCTACTCTAATAGTCAGCCTACCCCAATAGTCAGCCTACCCCAATAGTCAACCAAATAGCTCTATTCTAGGCGTTTTTACATTGTCACCACATAGACAAAATATACTGATGCAGCTAGGCCAGGTGTATTTGTGTGATGAACTGAGGATGTATAATCTGACTCATGTGCGGTCGACTAAATGAACTGGAGCAAGCATCGATGATTACGTCAACTCACAGCCACATCAAGGGTCAAATGCTGTTGGCATCATGTGTCATACCGATAATTACCTCAAGTTGTCATCCACAGTACTCATCCATCAGAATGTCATACATTTCCTAGCATTATCCTGTTGAACGTTGATTAATCTATGTAGTTTGTCATATTAAGGTTGACTTGGTAATGGTAAGATACTTAGCGGCCGTCTTCATCAGTTAGCTTTACAAATCTAGGGATTGGGTAGGGGTGAGGGAAGCCAAGCTTAGTTTCTCATTAAGTTCCCATGCATACCTTCTTCCATATAACTACATAAACCCACTTGGGAGCTTTGTCGCACTGTATACAACATTTGGTGCCTCCTCAATTTGCAACTTTTTGTGAAATTGTCACATATGAGGATTAATTTTCTTAGTTTAATGGAAAATTTGATTATTATTATTATAATATTATGGTCATTTATTATATAAAGACATTGCCTGCGTAGGGTTTGCTCGAAATAAAATCTTTCATCATCCTGTAGTCTGCCATAAATCCATTCAGTTTAGGCAGTCTTCATAAACGCATGAACTTTCTATGATAACGGTAATACAGACAGGCACACATGTTACGGAGGAATCAGTTCTCGGTAGATTTGTAATACTTTGGATGAAAAAGTAATATTTCTTTCTGTCTCCCAGGACCTCACCCAGGAACTACTGTAAGACATTGACATCTTATCAACAGATAACTCCAATCTGGGCCATGGACATGTATTGGCATTGTCCCAAGGCAGAGTGCAGTATTGCACTAGACTGCAAGGCTAAATGAGAGGTTCATATAGTCATCGTGACTATCTCCAAGGATTGGACAACTGTTGGTTTGATAGGATGTTCGATGTTTGCTTGGATGTGATAAAGGAAATGCCTGGTTTGGTTGTGTAAATGGCATCATGGTTCAGCCTTCTTCTTCCTCTTTCTCCCTCACGGGGGGTCCATGTCAATTAAGCAGTCAATTAATCAGCTTTTCTTGTTTCTCCACCTCTCTCGTGTGCAGTTACCCTTCATGCTAAACCCAAATGTTAATATATATCATCATCATTATTATCCTTTTGGCAGCCACAATCAACTTGCTGATTATTCTGTCGCTCTTTGGGGGTTTCGAGGAGGTAGGAATTGTTTTTACCAAGAGAAGAATATCTAGAGAGTCAGACCTATGGAGAACATTCACTATAAACAAACTAAATTGATAATAAAACAAACCCTATAAAAACCCAAACATAGCCAAATTAAACTAAATTTAAAACAAATAAATACAAATAAATAAGGAAATGAAAATATGTACCCCTATATCTAATCTAACTATGGAAGATCTAGATTTGTGGCACCCTTGCCTTGAAACTGTCAAGGGTGCTGACAGCTATAGCTGTTTCGGGCAGATCGTTCCAGTCTTTGATGGTATTGGGGAGGAAAGAATGTTGTCTGTACTTGGTTCTGCACTGGATCTGGCAGAGCTGCTGTGACTGCAAGCATACTCCAGTGAGGGATGAACGAAGGTCTTGTATGCTGTCCCTTTCAGCTGGGTGGCACTGATCTTGATATTGCAACGACAGGGTCTTGTTGGCTTTAGCACAGATGTTGTCAATGTGCTGGTCCCACCGGAGGTCTCGGATGATGGTAACGCCGAGGTACTTGGCAGAGGTGACTGTTGCCAAGGCACGGCCATGGAGTAGGTATTGGCATTATCAGTGAGATGATTTTGTGCCTATACAGAACATACTAAAATGGCGAGCATTACCAGGCATCTTTGTTCATTCTGGCTACGTTGTTTGGCCCACATACCCCCTGTGGCAACATTGCCACAAACTCAAAGAGACCTCATGAATCTAGTCCGTCTGCTGTTGCGAGAGGATCCATAATTAATGCGGGTTTGTGGAGACAAGGGCAATATCGTGCATCTTCATAATTGCCGCCAATTCCCCACTGATCCTTCTCAAACAGGGAGCAATGACGTCCAGAATTCTTATTTATTGGCACAGCCATTCCCAACAGTGACACTGCGCGGATGCATGATTGGCAAGTGGAGGCAAAAGTTGGAAGATCATAGACACCCTGTACTGGACACGGAAGAAACCCCAGTGGACATCTTGGTAAACTGGACCACCAATCCATCATGTTGGAGATCAAACTTCATGTATCCTCTTCGGGCCTTGTTGTCCATAAGGCTGCTACAGATATCAGACATCAGTCAGGAACTTGAAAGAGACAAGAGCATTTGTGCTGTTACCTCAGGCTTGTGTCAGCTGTAATCATCTCCTCTGAAAGGCTTTCGCAGTTTTTTCTGGCCCAAAGCATAAGGGTCAGTCGTCCATCTTGGTTACTGATGGACATGCAGCCAAGAGATCGCACCTGATGTCCACAACAAGTGCTATTTGGAAACAAAACCATATCTTTATCATAGACTAATTCAAGTCGCAGTATTCATTTGGTTCCTCAATGATTCTAAGATCTTCTTCATATTTTAATATTAACAGATCATACATTGGTTCCTATGAAGCGATTGTATTGCCTTAAAGGAACAAGCAACCCAAAAAATAAAAATCTCTCAAGCCATTAAACAATGTCTACTGTATCACATCCCATAATTGTTATGTAATTCTGAGATCATTTAGTAATTGTTTAAGGACAATTACTGAGCCTCTCTGGAGGCTGACATTTTGGACATTTGGCCTGCGGGTGTGTGGCGTCACACTTCCATTACCACCAGCGCCTCGGGCGGTTAAAACAAAACAAACTCTCCACCCACTGAGGTGTGAAAAGCGCACAGGCTGAGAGGATGTTTACAAAGACTGTTTATATCTTAGAAGACGTTTGTTGTACGTAAGAAATTCGAGTGCGATAGATTGACTACCGACCATGGAAGTACTTGACGAAGTTGACCGAATTGATGTATTGGGTTTTGATGGTTATATGTGGGAGCCGGAATACTCTGATTCGGAAATACCTGAACTTGAAGAACTTTCGACGGTTACGCTTATGCCGGACGTTGACGAACAAAATGTAGTTTCTTCGACTCGGAATGACGACGAAAACTGGTGCAGATGTGACCAGTGCCGTAGCGACACGAAAGAAAAGAAATGCTGCTGGGATTACCCGGACGATAGACTTCATCCAGACAGCAAATGTCTTGCAGACTGGGATGATTTTCGTAAAGTGTGTCTTTGACCTGTTTAATAGAAATTACATGGCACTTGTGTGTGTATATATATATATGTACACTTGAATATCATGACTGCACCGGTAATATATATATATATATATATATAATATATGTACACTTATAGTTTATGTTAACTGATATTATATACATACTGTATATCAGAATAAAATTTGTTGTTGATCATACTTTCATTGCAAATTGAAAAGTGCAAATTTATAAAAACAATATGACAACATAATAACCACCCAGATATTCTGGAAGAAATGGGAGTTAAGACAAAGAAGCCTTAATTAAGACATTACTTATATATGCATAATTTATTTTTGAATTGCATCAGCTGGAATTGGATTACATTAAGGTGTAGTAGCATACATAATCGGACAAGACCCCAAGTTATGTCCAATTATTTGGGCTGCTCTGACACGTGCCGAGTATTATGATAGTGAAATGGAGTTCATATATACCGTTTTACATTTATTTTATATGCCAAACGATTTTAGCCAATTTAGGTCTGTTTGCCTATGTTTTCTAATGTTGCAGTCAGTTGGTTTTAAATTTAAAACAGTTGAAATGTTTGCTTGCCAATGTTACAAATTGATGTAAACAATAGGTTTATTGTCATCACACACGTTGTCCTCTTGAATGTGCTCATATCATGACATTAAGAAATAATACAACACTAGTCAAACAAACGCGTGTGTGATTATGAAATCATAACTGCTCCCCGATACAGGACGAGAGTATTGTATGACACACACGAGTGTGATAATATGGATTATTGCCTAGCACAAAACCGGTGCAGTCATGATGTATATGTCAGTCAGTATTGGTCCGGTGCAGAATGTTGCAGCGTTGTGAGAGAGAACGTTGAAATATGACATCTAATTACTGTCCTGGTACAGTGGGAACAGGTGATTACTAGGCATACTCCCTGAGAGAGGGTACTTCCTCTTGCCCAGATTCATGCATACTTAATGGGCTGGGATCAGGGGAAATCAGTTATGCCCAGTCGCATGCTGCTGGCAAAAAACTGGTCTTTGAAGCAGCCTTGACCAGGAAGTGTTGCACTCAGCGCCACTGTGATGACGGCTTGTTTCCACAATGTGTACCAGCTCTGTCCAGGCCTTAATTATGTAGTGTCAATATTCTACTTCCACTGATGGCTGGACTTGGCTTGGTATAACTTGGCCTTTCGCAGTGCACACATGCAGGACCAAACTTGGCTAAACAAGAGTTGTCATCCAGTATATTTGTTTTCTCTGACCCATCCATGTGAAGTGGTACCTCACTACTAAGGTCACCTTTGGGACTGGACAAATGTGACCTGACTAACGAGGTGACAGTATTAGTGGCAATAATATAAACAGATACTTTACTGTATGTGGAAATTATTTTGGACTGTTCTAGGGTGACCTTAATTGCAAAGTGGCTTTTTTTACCAAGGTGACAATAAAGTGAGGTTCCACTGTGTGGCTACAGTATTTACCATGATTGCCTCTGTATACTGTCACTGGCCATTTTAGTGGCAATGGCAGTAGGAGTGGCAATTGTATCAATAGTGGCAATCAGGTAGCAGCAGTGGCATCAGTATCAGCAGTGGCAATGGTAGTTCAAAAAAATGTGCGATCAAATCTGTTTTTGTTGGTTGGGATGGGCCACTAAAAACTGGTAATAATTGATTTTTGCAATTTTTTTAAGACTAGAAAGGTTTGTCAACCTGGTTTTTACTGTGGATAAGGTGGCAGAAACATGCCAACCCCAAATGTAAGTGTGGCTACCATTTGTAGATAGGAAAAGCTTGCCTCTGTATATTTCTTCTGTGACTTACACCGCTCCCCATTATAATAATCCAATCTCGCCATTGGGAAGTCTATCAGTCCCTGGTGGTATTAACATGCATCTATTTTTTAACGTCGGATTTAGCAGCTGCTTTTGTTTTTTTCGCCACCGTCACTATTACTAACCTGAATGTCAACAAAATATCATTCGCTTAAAAGCAAGTTTCAAAAACAACACTGCTCTTTTCGTGGTGTAACATGAAACGACACTTCCAGAAAATGTTTATGAAATTAATCAGTACATACAACCGTCCATTTCTTCCCGCTCTCGCGCAAGCAGCTCGGTGAAATTTCACAAGGAAGACATAAATAACGTGTTGACATCCATTTATTCTCAAGGTCCAGGTCATGCAGAAAGCACCACTTTTACAAATACATCAATTAATATATGGCTAACGGCCGCGGGTAATCGCCTCGCCTCCACAACAAATCCCAGTTTGTGGCTCACTAAATCATCAATGATGACGATTAGCTGTCAGCATGAAATAATAAAGATCACTTGCTTGTCATCCAGGCTAATACTTCGTCTGATCTACACAGCAGTAAGCTGCATCACGATAAACTGAATGTCAGCAAACTAATTTCTGCCGGGCTGTTGCACGGGGGACTACAAAAACAGGACATCATGTCCAGATATGTTCGTGTAATGATCATAAACGCATCGCAAATGTCATGATAAAGTTTGGTTGCATGAGCAGTGGGCATCATTAGGGCTGGCTTTATCATTCTCGGAGGAAACTGAACCGGAGCGTAGAGCATGGAACTATGGCCAGGCGTCACTCTTTGGCTGTAATTCCTGTGATAATGCCATCTATTATTTCCACATGGGCACGTCAGGGGCTCCACTGACGTGTTCCCAACCTTTCTGCCCGTCTATTTGCAACTCGGAGGGAAGTTATAAAATGTGGTATTGATATTTGATAATCACGAAATACTGCGACTGCTTGAAAAAGGCATTGCAATGATAGTACTTTTTTTTTACAGATTTGCGTAAATACTTTTTTATTACCAGAGTGAAGCTTTTCTGTGGCAATAATTCAGATTTTTATGGAAAATATTTTTCCATTTTATTGGGTTCCTTGTCATCTCCAGGAGGCCCCCAGTGATGCTTAATCATACACATTGGCATTGTCTACCTAATTCTAGTGTTTACTGGATATATTTCTGTTGTAATTAAGTGGTCAATCACAGTTGTCAACATAAGATTTACATATTCACACAGAACATACTAATTTTTAGACCACCCTCCCTTCCCCTGAATTAGTGCTCTAAAATGTTGATAATGTTTTCACATTGAAAGAAATGTAGGTATGCAACAGGGTTATGGTTTAAAATTAATGTGATTATGCAATTGAAATGTGATCAGTATTTTAATAATTAGTATGCAAACTTTGTAAATGTCGACAACTGTTAAATACCCCCAAAGGGTTTTAGTGTTGATAATTATTGTGCTCTAATCCAGGATTTTTAGTTTGAGATGAAAATGGCATAGATGTTTGTTTAATGACTAGTGACACATAAAACACATTTTCTTAAAGGTTTTCCATTACTTAGGGATTTCATGGCCATGTGAAATGGTTGAATCTGCTAATTAATTTTTTATTTAATTAGCATTCATTGCTGTAAAATGCTACTGAAGTTCTTGTTTATTGTTTAAATGTATGGAACTGTCATGTTTTGTATCACACACTTCTTGTGTTTGCTGCTGGACGTGTTTTGTTTCTCACGAAGGTTAAGCATTGATTTTTCATCTGTCATTTTGTTGATGGTCTGCTCATGTATCAAACTCTAATGTTTGTGCATATCTCAATCATGACATATTGTCTCTGTTCGTTTTGCCGACAGGATGAAAAGGAAGCAAAGAAGCCACCACCATCTGAGAGTCAGTTCGGGCCGCGTCAGAAGGCCCAGAAGCTCAGCAGGAAAGAGGTAATTCTTGCTTGCCTTCTTGTTGGGTTAAAGTAGGCCTATATCCCCACCATCGCTACTACATTTCAAGTTATTCTCCTCTTCCTTTTCTTGAATATCCAGGGTGGAGCTGGCCTCGACACTGTTCTGTCCCCTCAGTGTTCTTGTACTGCTGTCTATACCAACCGTCTCCATTCTTTTCTATCTTTCAGTATCATTCTCCACTCCTTTCCCAATACCACCAAATATTGTCAATGCAGTCTAGGTCGTCAATGTCGCCTATTCCCTTCCAATCTCTGTGCATCTGTTTTCTTTCCTAACCATTCCTCTCCGATTCGCTCCACATGTCCAGCCCACTTTAGTCGACTCCGTTCTTTTCCACCAATCTCCTCCATCAGCTCCTCCATCAGCTCCTCCATCAGCTCCTCCATCAGCTCCTCCATCAGCACCTCCATCAGCTCCTCCATCAGCTCCTCCATCAGCTCCTCCATCAGCTCCTCCATCAGCTCCTCCATCAGCTCCTCCATCAGCTCCTCCATCAGCTCCTCCATCAGCACCTCCATCAGCTCCTCCATCAGCTCCTCCATCAGCTCCTCCGTTCCTTGCTTGTTGATTCTCTTCACTTCTACAATACTTCTCACCCAGTTGTTTTTGCAAACCCTCCTGTTGTTTCCTGTCATTGCCATAGTGTCTAGACCATGTATGCTGGTGTCACACGTGAGCAAAGAACCTTTCCCTTGAGCTAACACGATATAATATTAGGTCATATATATATATATATATTATATATATAGGTTGCTGGTGTTACAAGCTTGGATCACTGCCTTCATGCCATGTTAATTAATTGTCCTAATTTATGATTCTGTTTGAGTGAATGCCTGACAGTAGCTGGCAACCTTCAAAGAATAATTGCTTTGTATAGTGATTTGTTTTCTCAGTCATTGAATGAACTGGCCTGCGTGTTTAAAGCACCACACCATCTCCTATCACACCATCTCCTATCACACCTTCAACTTTACTCCATCGAAAAATGAAAGTGATTTTTTGGTAAATACGAAAGAGGTATTTCAGAAACTAATGTATGCAGACGATCTAGTGGCGGTAATGGACGGGGAAGTGGATTTAGAGGAACAACTGATAGAGTGGAAGGATATCTTCAGCAAACACAGACTGAAAGTGAATCTGGAAAAGACAGAGGTGCTGTGGGTTGGGCAATAAAGCAAATTAAGAACTGGAAATACACCTGGAGGGGAAGAAACTAAAACAAAAAGACAGTTTTGTATACCTGGGCAGAGTGGTATGCGGGGATGGCTCCGCTGAGACATAAATTCGCAGGAGAATACAAACAGGGCCGAATGCATGGAGGAAAGTAGAAGGTGTGATGGGAGACAGGCACATATCACAAAAACTCAAGGGAAAGGTACTACGTGCAAGTGTGACACCAGACCACCTGTATGGCCTAGAAACTAGCAATGACAGAGAAACAACAGAAGAGGGTAGAAGTGTGTGAAAACAACTGGGTCAGGAGAATTACGCGGGTAAAGAGAATAGATAAGAGCTGAGGGAGGATGTTGGTGTGAAAGAAAGTTTCAAGAAGAAGTTGGTGAGAAGTCGGTTGAACTGGGCAGGACATGTGGAGCGAATGGGAGAAGAACGGATGGCAAAGAAAGCAGATGCCCAGAGAGTGGAGGGAAAGAGAAGATGATCACGACCGAGACTGAGGTAGGAGGATTGCGTGAAGAGAGACCTGGAGGGATGGAGAGGGGAATGGAGAAAAAGAGCAAAAGACCGAGGAGAATGGAGAAGGGTGGTAGAGAAAGTAGTGCAAGTGCAATGAGGAGGAAAGAAAGAAAAGAAAATGTTGATGTATCCCAGCCAGCCTCACCCCTGAAGACAGGGAATGACGAGAAAAACAACAAATATCCGAAATTCCTGCTACACCATCTGGCAGAGGATAACGCAAGACAGGCAGATTTGTACCATCTGGCAGAGGATAGTGTAAGACAGGCAGATTTGTACCATCTGGCAGAGGATAATGCAAGACAAGCAGATTTGTACCATCTGGCAGAGGATAGTGTAAGACAGGCAGATTTGTACCATCTGGCAGAGGATAACGCAAGACAGGCAGATTTGTACCATCTGGCAGAGGATAACACAAGACAGGCAGATTTGTACCATCTGGCAGAGGATAGCGCAAGACAGACAGATTTGTACCATCTGGCAGAGGATAGCGCAAGGCAGACAGATTTGTACCATCTGGCAGAGGATAGCACAAGACAGGCAGATTTGTACCATCTGGCAGAGGATAGTGCAAGACAGGCAGATTTGTACCATCTGGCAGAGGATAGCGCAAGACAGACAGATTTGTACCATCTGGCAGAGGATAGCGCAACACAAGCAGATTTGTACCATCTGGCAGAGGATAACGCAAGACAAGCAGATTTGTACCATCTGGCAGAGGATAGAGCAAGACAGGCAGATTTGTACCATCTTGTAGAGGATAGCACAAGACAGACAAATTTGTACCATCTGGTAGAGGATAGCACAAGACAGACAGATTTGTACCATATGGCAGAGGATAGCGCAATACAGGCAGATTTGTACCATCTGGCAGAGGATAGTGCAAGACAGGCAGATTTGTACCATCTGGCAGAGGATAGCGCAAGACAGGCAGATTTGTACCATCTGGCAGAGGATAGTGCAAGACAGGCAGATTTGTACCATCTGGCATAGGATAACGCAAGACAAGCAGATTTGTACCATCTGGCAGAGGATAGCGCAAAACAGGCAGATTTGGAAACGACATGCTGAGGCCTTCGCCCAACCACGGGACACTATGGCTGCACGATGATAATGACGATGTCAGAAAATATAACAACTGTCTTGTCTCTGTGAAGATCTTACAGTTCGTTCTGTCACTAGCTGCCACACAACGGTAACTAGTGTTATTTTTTTCTGATGTGTCTGCAATATGCTACACTTTCCTAGAGCGTCTTTCTCCTACCTCAGACAATTGTATGGTGATCAGCTGTCCAGATGGTGCTAAATTGAACATGTAAAAGATGACAATACTGTAATGGTAATGCCCTCTGCCTCCATGGGTGGGTGTAAGCTAGTGCACAATAAGATTGTGTAGACTGTTTAAAACATTGAAATTGACTTTTTCCTTGGATTTTTAAAGTTGGAATTGACATAGATAATTTGGAATTGGAATTAGTTTTTTCCCAAGTGGAATTGGAATAGATTTCTTGAATTGACAAATTGGAATTGACCCCATGACTGACCTTGTGTTTATTATCGTGTGTTGTTTGATTCAGTTTGAACTGCTGTACATCGAGGTGTTGTACACGATCAAGCACAAGATAGGTGCAACCGCCGGTAGCCACCTGCCATTCATACAAGACCTGTACACCTATGTACAAGATGCCTTCCAACTGCCCCCGGACGAACACGCTAGACTCCTCGGCAAGGCCAGTGAAGAAAAGGTGAGGTTGGCACACGGAAAGTTTGTAATCATAGCTTGTATCACACAGTGGATCATGAGTTCCGATATTGTATGGCTTATTTGGGTATTGGGTACAAAATATTGCTGGTTGAAAAGTATATTATAGTATCTAATATAACGTGGTATCCAATCCTTAGGACTGCTCATTTAGAAAAGCGCTTTATGCTTCACTCCCTGCCAGACCTGTTCAATCAAACACCATCTCGATGTCTTAGGGAAGCATTCAGCCATGTTGCAATTAATGCACAAATACTATTCGTACACAATATCCACCGCTGCATCAGTCTGCCTGTCTATAGCCAGATACTCATTGATACAGCTGAGTAAACTGGAGCAATGTAGAGTGAACGAATTTGCCCAAGATTCCACACAGCAGCACGGGATTCGAACGAATCTCAGTCAAGTCCATTGCTCTAGCAACTTCACCACTGTGCTCCGCATGGGTGAAGGTGCAGGTTGAATTATTGTGTTTTTGTGTTTGTGAATTTACCAGTGTTGTTAGTGTTTGCGTGTCTGGTAAGAGTGTTGTGCGACTTATAACAATTTTGTGAAGTTGTTTCTTCTTCTGTAAATATATTTGAACAGTCAGTATATTAGAATGCCTATAGTTTATATGGTATAACATGATTTTAAAATAAAAATGGATGGAAACCTCCCTTTAAAAGAGCAAAGTGTTAAAAGAATTTCAATCAGGACCACCACAGAGCAGGCTCTCTTGCTGGTGTTCCAAGCTTGGATCACTGCATTTATGCCATGTTAATTAATTGTCCTAATTTATTATTCTGAATGCCTGACAGTAGCTGGCAACCTTCAAAGAATAATTGTTCTGTATAGTCATTTGTTTTCTCAGTCATTGAATGAACTGGCTTGCTTGTTTAATTAAAGCACCACCCCAGAATATATCAGACACTTTCAGAAGGACTGATAAAAACACTAACATTATTTAAAAAAACGTAATATAAGTATACACATTTCTGTTTGCACAACAAAATTGTGTTTGTAAGCATGTATTGCATTAACTTCCTGGAATACCACTTGGAGCAGCCATCATGTTGAGTTGTCATGGAAACCCTGCAATACATCCTTTCGGCCTTGTGACAGACACAACTGTTATGTACATGGCTTAACTGTGAAGGCTGAAAAGAATTCCATGAAATTCTGCATGACCTAGGCAGCTTGGTTACTTCAAAGAAATGTAATTACTACCTGTGCTTAGTCGAACAAACGAGATAAACAAATATAGCCTGTGTTACCATGGTTGGTCATTGATAGACTTAACCATACTCAAGCTGACATTCACAGAACTATCGATATTTTATCCATGTGTTCTTTGTTTGACCGATCATGATTATGTACTGGCTAAGCAGGTGCCGGTAACTATATAAATTAACTGTTGCCCATATATCTAGATCTACGCAAATGTCACCAGCAGATACTGTTAGCCAAAATTGCTACTAGGGTCTACAATCTGAAATACCCCTACACGCATATTCTCAGATAGTATTAGGTTGCTGTAATAATCATAGATGATAATAATAATAAAAGAGGAAATAATAATAACAATAATGACAAACTTCTATAGCGCCTAAATCCCCAGGAATCTGAGCTCAGAGGCGCAACATACAAGAATCGTTGGGCAAAATCGTTAACATGGACAAGCAAGAGTCGTCATTAGAGCAAGGGACTGCCGAAGGTTAGGGTGGGAATGCAATTTCAAATAAATAAGTCTTCATTTTTTACAAAAGGTTTTTATAGTCTCAGATAATTTTAAAACGATAGGGAGGTGATTCCAGATTGTGGGTGCAGCTACAGAAAAAACATGTTTGCCAATATTAAGCGAGATTCCTGGGGATATCGGAAAAATGAAGGAGACTAAGCAAATAGGATGGGTGTTGCATAGAACGGGTACCATATCGTCGATATGTGATATTGGCTAATTTGAATTGTATTCGATATGTAACTGGAAGCCAATGCAACTGTTTAAGTAGGGGCAGAGATGGTGAGAAACGAGGTGCTTTTAGTACCACACGTGCGAAACAATTCTGTATACGTTGGAGTTTAGCTAATAGAATTCTGCAAGTTTGATGCCCAAGATGCAAAGCGTCTGGCAGAAAAGCTTATATATATATATACACGCACACATGTGCTAGCTTGATTATAGTTAGACGCAGATATGACGCAACATGGAATGTTTGACAGTCTGACAGGTGTGACATTTCTTACTGCATTGATGTATTGTCAAGACTGGCAATTAACAAATGATCAGCAGAAATTCGGACAAAAACTAGAATTGTTTCTGAGATGAAACCCAGCCACCGAAATGGCAACTATGCTGAATTTAAGCCAGTAATTTGCGCAGATGTTAAAAAAAAACATTTTCATGGTATCAGCATATATTATGTGATTTACTGATAAAATCACAATACACTACCATAGAAAATAACGTTTGCCCACAGTAATTTATGATATCAGAAATTAAGCCAGTAATTTGCGTGGATTGTGAAAAATTTCGTATTCATGAAATATATCACATATATATATTTATATATATATAAGTAATTCATTTATTTCCAACATTTAACATTACACGTCACAATTAAACAAATACAATGTTGAATGGGGAAAGGTGGTGAACAGAATTACAATACTTATCAGTGTATATATATATATATATGTGTATACCTTCACACTGGTACAGTATTGCAGAAGATATAACAATTGTCCACATAGCTAAATTGACACTTGCGTTTGTTTACCTGTTGCAGCTGTAACAATTGTATTGTGGTTGTAATTGGCCACCCCTTCCCCCGGAAGGTGGTAATACATTAAAGTAAGACGTTGTTTCTGGAATGACAATCTTTTCCGTTGCTGCCATGCACTTATGATAGAGTAGACACAGTGGCAACTAAATATCTTCTCGTCATTAATTATGGCTACTCCTGAATGCGACTTTCGATACATTGTTTCGTGGAGACAGGAATCACCTCATCAGTGATCTTGATGGACATTTAACAATGTCAGGACCATACTGATACATTGTATCCATCAGAAACTTAGGTCATGTTTCTCCTGTTGTTATTGCTAAATTATAACTAGGCAGAAGTGCAGCGAGTAATTCAGCACGCTGACACTGACTGATTGTGAATGCAGGCTCACCCATTGGTACTGCTTGTTAGATAATTATTAAGCCTGGCGGTGGCAAAAATGGAAATCTGTGATATTTCTGTGCAGGATTGAGCCCTTGTTTTTTTGTTGGTGAATGTTTGGATGTGTTGTAGCGTAGTTAAGTATTGCATGGTATCCTGTTATGGTTATCTGTATGTGGGGTGGGGTGGTTTAGAGTTTATCTTCTTGTGCTTCTTCCACTTTGCTTGTTAACACTCTCCAAATCCCTCTCACCTCGGCAATGATCTTCCTTTCTTGGCTGTGCACATTTGCTCCCGTTTCATGCTGTCCTTCCATCTAAGATTTGGTCTCCCTGTTCTTCTTCAGCCACCCTCTTTTGTTTTCCTTCCACCTGGTGTCTACACCAGGGGAAGCTAAGAATCCTATACTGGGAATTTGAAAACCTATGACTGACTCATAGAGCCATCCAGTGATGTTGGTCTGTGAAACATCCTTGGGCACTACCTGCTACCAAAACACTTGCTCTGATAATCAAGTAAACATAATGAGCACCTTGTCAAAGGTGATCAAAAGCACTATATAATGTCACTTTATAATTATCATTACAAAACAATATTTTCATTAATGATAAGTTATTCATATTTATCTGCCAATTTGTATTTTATATGTAGAAAATATGCAAACGAGTTCCGCATTGTTCAACTAATACACTGCAACATATTTCATTGTCATATTGGCAAAATCACATTGCCCATACAATAACAAATAACATTTAAATATTTTGACCCGTTTGACTTTAATTAGTAATTATAATTTTCTGGCTCCTATGAAGCCACTTTGCCATGGTTGCTGGATATAGCGATGATTAATGATGTTATCCAAGACTGCACATTCTAATGGACATGCTTCAGACCAGATTCCATTGATCAGCATAGTCTCATGGCTTCTTCCTCCATTGCCCCCAGGACCAGTATATCTATGGTTGCCAGCAGGCACCAAACCCTAAGGATTTACTGTTGCACCTCTGAGAAAATGCATTTGTGGTAATCATCCAATGCAGGTTAAAAATAAATTAATTTGTGAATTTCTTGAAAATGGCCTGTCCTATTAATAATAAAAGGTGTTTTTGTTTAAATACACTCACACATATCTAGAGTAAGGGGTTTTATACTGAAGACTGACTGATAACAAAGTTAAAATACAGGTTATTTAATCAAAGGTGCTAAGAGAAAGTATAATGTATAATTATTAATGTAATATTTAGGTTGTTTAGTATTTGACTAGTGTGCTTATAATGTGAATATTTCATGGGCGGAACTTTCAAATTGTGAGCCATGTTACAGGCTTATTAAACGCAATTTGGCAGGCAGTATACTGTACCTTTAAACCTACATTGCGTCTTACTACGCTATTCACACAGATACATTACACCGATCACGATTCACGATGGACTAAACGAATTGAGTAGCCAGCTTTAAGTTTAATAATGTTTCCTGATTAGTAGACAATATGGCTGGCACATCTGAATGTGGGTTTTAATTAACTCCGACTGTACGATCCAGGCAGGTTAGGTGGTGTCACTAGGATGTCAAGTAGCCTTTGCACATTGACAAAAGGTCAGAATCAATGAGAAACAGGAAATTGGTTGTGAAGTTATGTCAACAGTGGTCATCCTATTTCAGGCTGATGACACACCTTGTAATTAACAATGGACGTATATACAGTGTCTAATAATCAACGCCACTGGACACCACTGTGTAGTGTTGTCACTGCAACGTTATATATACAGTTTGATTACTGCTCAGTACGGTAGAGCATAGTGTAGTGGTTAGAGCATTGGACTCACTATGTATGGCGAGGCGTAGTGTAGTGGTTAGAGCATTGGACTCGCTATGTACGGTGTAGCATAGTGTAGTGGTTAGAGCATTGGACTCGCAATGTACGGTGGAGCATAGTGTAGTGGTTAGAGCATTGGACTCATTATGTATGGTGGGGCGTAGTGTTGTGGTTAAAGCATTGGACTCGTTATGTTTTGTAGAGCATAGTGTAGTAGATAGAGCATTGGACCCTCTATGTACGGTAGAGCAGAATGTAGTGGTTAGAGCATTGTACTCGCTATGTATGGTAGAGCATAGTTTAGTGGTTAGAGCATTGGACTCACTATGTATGGTGGGGCGTAGTGTAGTGGTTAGAACATTGGACTCGCTATGTACGGTGTAGCATAGTGTAGTGGTTAGAGCATTGGACTCGCTATGTACGGTGGAGCATAGTGTAGTGGTTAGAGCATTGGACTCATTATGTATGGTGGGGCATAGTGTAGTGGTTAAAGCATTGGACTCGTTATGTTTTGTAGAGCATAGTGTAGTAGATAGAGCATTGGACCCGCTATGTACGGTAGAGCAGAATGTAGTGGTTAGAGCATTGTACTCGCTATGTATGGTAGAACATAGTGTAGTGGTTAGAGCATTGGACTCGCTATGTATGGTAGAACACAGTGTAGTGGTTAGAGCATTGGACTCACTATGTATGGTAGAGCAGAGTGTAGTGGTTAGAGCATTGGACTCGCTATGTATGGTAGAACACAGTGTAGTGGTTAGAGCATTGGACTCGCTATGTATGGTAGAGCAGAGTGTAGTGGTTAGAGCATTGGACTCGCTATGTATGGTAGAGCAGAGTGTAGTGGTTAGAGCATTGGACTCGCTATGTATGGTAGAGCAGAGTGTAGTGGTTAGAGCATTGGACTCGCTATGTATGGTAGAGCAGAGTGTAGTGGTTAGAGCATTGTACTCGCTATGTATGGTAGAGCATAGTGTAGTGGTTAGAGCATTGGACTCACTATGTATGGTAGAACACAGTGTAGTGGTTAGAGCATTGGACTCACTATGTATGGTAGAGCAGAGTTTAGTGGTTAGAGCATTGGACTCGCTATGTATGGTAGAACACAGTGTAGTGGTTAGAGCATTGGACTCACTATGTATGGTAGAACACAGTGTAGTGGTTAGAGCATTGGACTCGCTATGTATGGTAGAGCAGAGTGTAGTGGTTAGAGCATTGGACTCGCTATGTATGGTAGAGCAGAGTGTAGTGGTTAGAGCATTGGACTCGCTATGTATGGTAGAGCAGAGTGTAGTGGTTAGAGCATTGGACTCGCTATGTATGGTAGAGCAGAGTGTAGTGGTTAGAGCATTGGACTCACTATGTATGGTAGAGCAGAGTGTAGTGGTTAAAGCATTGGACTCACTATGTATGGTAGAGCAGAGTGTAGTGGTTAGAGCATTGGACTCGCTATGTATGGAAGAGCAGAGTGTAGTGGTTAGAGCATTGGACTCGCTATGTATGGTAGAGCAGAGTGTAGTGGTTAGAGCATTGGACTCGCTATGTATGGAAGAGCAGAGTGTAGTGGTTAGAGCATTGGACTCGCTATGTATGGTAGAGCAGAGTGTAGTGGTTAGAGCATTGGACTCACTATGTATGGTAGAGCAGAGTGTAGTGGTTAGAGCATTGGACTCGCTATGTATGGTAGAACACAGTGTAGTGGTTAGAGCATTGGACTCACTATGTATGGTAGAGCAGAGTGTGGTTAGAGCATTGGACATGGTAGCAGTGTAGTGGTTAGAGCATTGGACTCGCTATGTATGGTAGAGCAGAGTGTAGTGGTTAGAGCATTGGACTCGCTATGTATGGAAGAGCAGAGTGTAGTGGTTAGAGCATTGGACTCGCTATGTATGGTAGAGCAGAGTGTAGTGGTTAGAGCATTGGACTCACTATGTATGGTAGAGGTAGAGCAGAGTGTAGTGGTTAGAGCATTGGACTCACTATGTATGGTAGAGCAGAGTGTAGTGGTTAGAGCATTGGACTCGCTATGTATGGTAGAGCAGAGTGTAGTGGTTAGAGCATTGGACTCGCTATGTATGGAAGAGCAGAGTGTAGTGGTTAGAGCATTGGACTCGCTATGTATGGTAGAGCAGAGTGTAGTGGTTAGAGCATTGGACTCACTATGTATGGTAGAGCAGAGTGTAGTGGTTAGAGCATTGGACTCGCTATGTATGGTAGAGCAGAGTGTAGTGGTTAGAGCACTGGACTCGCTATGTATGGTACAGCAGAGTGTAGTGGTTAGAGCATTGGACTCGCTATGTATGGTAGAGCAGAGTGTAGTGGTTAGAGCATTGGACTCGCTATGTATGGTAGAGCAGAGTGTAGTGGTTAGAGCATTGGACTCGCTATGTATGGAAGAGCAGAGTGTAGTGGTTAGAGCACTGGACTTGCTATGTATGGTAGAGCAGTGTGTAGTGGTTAGAGCATTGGACTCACTATGTATGGTAGAACACAGTGTAGTGGTTAGAGCATTGGACTCACTATGTATGGTAGAACACAGTGTAGTGGTTAGAGCACTGGACTCGCTATGTATGGAAGAGCAGAGTGTAGTGGTTAGAGCATTGGACTCGCTATGTATGGTACAGCAGAGTGTAGTGGTTAGAGCATTGGACTCACTATGTATGGTAGAGCAGAGTGTAGTGGTTAGAGCATTGGACTCACTATGTATGGTAGAGCAGAGTGTAGTGGTTAGAGCATTGGACTCGCTATGTATGGTAGAGCAGAGTGTAGTGGTTAGAGCACTGCACTCGCTATGTATGGTAGAGCAGAGTGTAGTGGTTAGAGCACTGGACTCGCTATGTATGGTAGAGCAGAGTGTAGTGGTTAGAGCATTGGACTCGCTATGTATGGTAGAGCAGAGTGTAGTGGTTAGAGCATTGGACTCGCTATGTATGGTAGAGCAGAGTGTAGTGGTTAGAGCACTGGACTCGCTATGTATGGTAGAGCAGAGTGTAGTGGTTAGAGCATTGGACTCGCTATGTATGGAAGAGCAGAGTGTAGTGGTTAGAGCATTGGACTCGCTATGTATGGTAGAGCAGAGTGTAGTGGTTAGAGCATTGGACTCGCTATGTATGGTAGAGCAGAGTGTAGTGGTTAGAGCATTGGACTCGCTATGTATGGAAGAGCAGAGTGTAGTGGTTAGAGCATTGGACTCGCTATGTATGGTAGAGCAGAGTGTAGTGGTTAGAGCACTGGACTCGCTATGCCATTTTGAAACTTTTTGGGAAGGTTTTTTATTCCATGTAGCTCCATTTCACTCATCTACACATGAGCACCTGGCTACAGACAGTGGTGGGTATTTGTACGAATATAATCTTTGCGCAATAATTGCAGCATGTTCTGTTTATATTCAAAACAATGTCTGCCAGTTAGTAAAGTGTAAAATTCTCTGAGCAGTAAAGATCTGGATACCACATCGCATAAAAACTTACCTTTATTGCCTTTGCCATTTAAAGTGTGTAGCACTGTTGTGCAGTGGCTAGAGATTTGGACTCTCAACCAAGAGAACCCTGATTCGTATCCAGTGCGGCGGTTTCGAACCTTGGGCAAGTTCGTTCACTATACATTGCTCTTCGTTCGCTATACATTGCTCAGCTGTATGAATGAGTACCAGGCTATAGACAGTGGTGGATATTTGTGTACGAATAGTGTTTGCGCATTAATTGCAGCATGGCTGAATGCTTCTCAGAGAAGTTGAGATGGTGTTCGATTGAACAGGTCGGCCAGGAAGTAAAGTGTAAAGCGCTTTTGTTCAGTCCTGAGAACTGGATACTGTGCTATATAATAACTTACCTTTACCTTTACTTTAAAGCAGTAAGGGGCGGTCGCATCAATTCGCAAATTCCCGCAAACCATGTAGCATTACGTTTGGGTAGTGGGTTGGTTGATATCATGGGTTATAAATAAATAAATCGTAAATTGATACACTGGTGCCACCTGTTGAATATCACATGATCAACATACTTCAACATACTTCAACTGAAGTTATTGTGGATATGAGATCTGGGCCCTACGGTGGGTAGTGTCTTGGCAACCAGGTCACATTAGTTGCATTTGGTGGGTATTGGCTGCCATATTGGAAGCCATTTATAATCACTTAACATATTAAAAAGTCCTACTACAGAGGCAAAACTTCACTTCACTACAAGCTGAAGAAAAGGACCATGCTCTTCACTATAAGCTGAGGCAAAGGACCATTGACTTCCAAGCTGAGGCATAGTATCATACACTTCATTACAAGCTGAGGCAAAGGACCATGGACTTCACTACAAGCTGAGCAAAGGACCATGGACTTCATTACAAGCCGAGGCAATGGACCATCGACTTCATTACAAGCTGAAGCAAAGGACAATGGTGTTTACTACAAGCTGAGGCAAAGGACCATGGGCTTCACTACAAACTGAGCAACGGACCCTGGACTTCACTACTTGCTGAGGCAAAGAACCATGAACTTCATTAAAAGTTGAGGCATAGGACCATGGATTTCGCTACAAGCTGTGGTAAAGGACCATGGATTTAACTACAAGCTGAAGAAAAGGACCATGCATTTCACTACTAGCTGAGGAAAAAAGGACCATGGACTTCACTATAAGCTGAGGCAAAGGACCATGGGCTTCACTACAAACTGAGCAAAGGACCACGGATTTCACTACAAGCTGAAAAGAACCATGGAATTCACTACATGCTGAGGCAAAGAACCATGAACTTCATTACAAATTGAGGCATAGGACCATGGACTTTGCTACAAGCTGTGGAAAAGGACCATGGATTTAGCTACAAGCTGAAGAAAAGGACCATGCATCTCACTACGAGCTGAAGCAAAGAACCATGGACTTCCTCACTACAAGCAGAGGCAAAGGACCGTGGTCTTCACTACAAACTGAGCAAAGGACCATTGACATAACAAAAAGCTGAAATGAAGGACCATGGACTTCATTACAAGCTGAGGCAATGGACCATGAACATCACTACAAGCTGAGGCAAAGGACCAAGACTTCACTACAAGCATAGGCAAAGGACCATGGACTTCACTACAAGTTGTGGCAAAAGACCATGGACATCACTACAAGCTGAGGCAAAGGACCAAGACTTCACTACAAGCTGAAGCAAAGGTCTATGGAGATCATTACAAGCTGAGGCAATGGACCATGGACTTCAGTATAAACTGAGGTATAGGACCATGGACTTACTACATGCTAAGGCAAAGGACCATTGACATAATTACAAGTTGAGGCATAGGACAATGGAATTCACTACAAGCTGATGCAAAGAACTATGGACTTCATTACAAGCTGGCTGAGGCAAAGGACCATGGACTTTACTACGTGCTGAAGCAAAGGACCATGGACCTCATTGCAAGCTGAAACAAGGGTGGTGGCACTTCCCTGATAGTTGTTTAACCATTTCTGTTCACTGATCGTTGATGTGCATTTTACCATGAAATACCTCGCAGTTGAAATTGCCTGTCCTGTGTTTGCAACATCTAGTGGCATTGGCTGGTAACTAAGTCATTGTTAAAACTAGGCCAGTAAAACTAAATGTTACAAAAGGAATTAGGGGTTCGGTTGCTGTAAAAAAAACAGTTTAACCAAAAATGAAGTGTTACACATTTACCATGCAAAACGTGTCAGATGACAGCCTAACTATAAGCGCATATGTTAGTGAAACCAACTTATCTTGTGTCAGCTGACTATTATGTTTTTTGGAAGTAAATAGAAAAGTGTCTCTCCTTTCAAGAAATACATAGTTTGCTCTTTGAAATATGCACAATGAACACATAAAATACACATTTAGAAAAACGTGCAGGTCATAAGAAGTGGCAAGTTATTTCGTATACATCATCACAATTTAACCGACATTAAAACATTCAATGCACCTATAAGACTCTCGAAGGCATATAGGAGGCCAAAGATACTGGCCAACTTTCCAACGTTCCCAGCAGTATAAGCAACAACAATTTAGTGAGTTTACTCTAGCAGATAAACCTCGGTCATTGATCGGCATAATTACGTACGATTAAGTTGTCACGGATGCAGCACCTGACCGTAGAATCTGACTGCGCCCACAAGTGGCTCTATTACTGCAGCCAACTTGGACGAAATATTTGCGTGATTTCACTGAAGGGGCCACAGTAGAATACACTCTCACCACGCTCAAGAACTCCACCAGGGGTTCTTCTAAGAAAGTCTTCTCAAGACTTGTCAATGGGATATCCACTAATAAAATATTATGTAGAATATCTATAGAATATATTCTTTAGGATTTTTTATGGAAATACTTCTATGTAATTCTGTAGAATTTATGTAGAATTCTGTAAAACATACAGCAATAAAATTGTATAGGAATTCTATAGATTTCAGTATAAACTGAAGTGACCATAACAGTTCTGTAAAAAAAATCTATAGAATGTATATGGCCACATAAATTTGATAGAATACTACATAAATATTATACATTTCTATCAATTTTCTCTATAATTCTATAAGATTCTATATAATAGTTTGGTGAAGGGACTTGTCATTCTATTTTACAGTATTGTAAAAAGTCTTGCCTGTATGCAGTGGTGTTTTTATATCTCAGTGATGCCATTAGTTTTAACAACTTATCATAGTTATGCTAGTGAAACAAATTTAGATATATTTATTTCTTTAAAATTTCTGCAGTTGTTTTTATTGGAAACTTTAGGGACTTTGAAGTACGGAATGCTGCTGACATAGTTTTGCATTGACTGGATGTTGTGTTGTGTTTCAGCCACCGATACTCGTGTTGAACGTAACCGTATTGGAGGGGAGAGATCTGGAGGCAAAAGATGCTGATGGTGAGTTACTAGGTCTCACAAAATTAATTACTATCCAAAGAACTTGCAAATGAGTTCTTTCAGACATATCCAATACATAAATGTTGACCTCTTAGAAGCTTTCGTTGGTGTAACAAACCAACTTCTTCAGTTCAGAACATGTGACATATGACATCATCGTACATGTGAGATAGTTCAGAATTCCCCTCGTCTCAGTTGATTGGTGTTCTGGCCTTTCTGATCCATATGGCTTCTGTTACTTGCCGTGTTCTTCTGTTGACTTTCTTGTCCACTATTTTCACTTCCTCCCAGTCTATGATATGATTTTGTGTTGTTGCGTGGTCTGTGAGGACCGAGTTGTTGATGGTCGACATTGATTTTTTTCTCGCTCCTCATAGATTTCTCCTTCCTTGTGTTGTCGACATCCATACGTCAGATGTACTAAAGAAGTTGGTATGCTACACCGACAAAAGCCTCTACAAGGTGAAAATTCACATATTGGATATGTCTAAAAGAACTCATTTGTATTGAAATGAACTATCCTGAAGAATGTTTGGCAATCTATCCAAAGAACATTTTGGGCTGCTTCGCCTGGGAATGAGCTAACTTTTTGTGTACAAACACGTAGGCTTTGTTGAAATGTACGTCTGTACAGGTACACTGTATGTGGTTGATTTGGCAGATTTCACATGGGACAATTTGTTTAATAATTAGTATATATGGACCTACCTCGTTTCATACATTCTGTGTGAATAAATAAATGTTGACAATTGTGAACATCTTCTTAGTTATTCGTGAACATCTCCTTAGTTATTCGTGAACATATCCTTAGTTATCTGAACATCTACTTAGTTATTCGTGAACATCACCTTAGTTATTCGTGAACATTTCCTTGGTTATTCGGTTCACATGATGGTGCAAGATCGAGCGTTCCCAAGTATTTGTGAAATCTGTCATGTACGTTAATGATTCCTTAGAACTACAGAACCTTGGCAGGCCACTAATCACCTGTGACCGTGAGGCCATGAGCGCATTCATTGGAATTAGCAGAATCAATTCGACAGTTTATGTTGTTAATACGAGGCGAGAGGCCTCAATCGTGTTATCTACGAGAGGCATAATTGGTATTTGGCACGCCTTAGTGGCTCAGCCGTATACGTGTGTTAATTGGGCACAATCACAGCATCTACAGTCAGTTGTCCTCTCTACACTCAAGGAATGGTATCGCTCAAACTACTTTAGAATAGAGCAAGTAATTGAGCACTGTTGTCAACAACAATAGTGTTTTATATTTACGCTAACTTTGAAATATTGTAACAGTATCTCCACTGAATGCCCAAGTTCACTCCCCTCTTTGTATGTTCATTCACTTCCTTGGATCATTGTAACACTATCTGCTCCCAGGTGCAGGAGTTCACTCTCCTCTTCCTGTGTTCATTTACTTCCTTGGATCATTGTAACAGTATCTGCTCCCAGGTGCAGGAGTTCACTCCCCTCTTCCTGTGTTCATTTACTTCCTTGGATCATTATAACAGTATCTCCTCCCAGGTGCAGGAGTTCACTCCCCACTTTCTGTGTTCATTCACTTCCTTGGATCATTGTAACATTATTTCCTCCCATGTGCCGGAGTTCACTCCCTTCTTTCTGTGTTCATTCACTTCCTTGGATCATTGTAACAGTATCTCCACCGAGGTGCCGGAGTTCACTCCCCTCTTTGTGTGTTCATTCACTTCCTTGGATCATTGTAGTAGTATCTCCACCGAGGTGCCGGAGTTCACTCCCCTCTTTGTGTGTTCATTCACTTCCTTGGATCATTCTAATAGTATCTCCACCTAGGTTCCGGAGTTCACTCCCCTCTTTGTTTGTTCATTCACTTCCTTGGATCATTGTAACAGTATCTCCTTCCAGGTGCAGGAGTTCACTCCCCTCTTTGTGTGTTCATTCACTTCCTTGGATCATTGTAACAGTATCTCCACCGAGGTGCCGGAGTTCACTCCCCTCTTTGTGCGTTCATTCACTTCCTTGGATCATTGTAACAGTATCTCCACCGAGGTGCCGGAGTTCACTCCCCTCTTTGTGTGTTCATTCACTTCCTTGGATCATTGTAACAGTATCTCCTCCCAGGTGCAGGAGTTCATTCCCCTCTTTGTGTGTTCATTCACTTCCTTGGATTATTGTAACAGTATCTCCTCCCAGGTGCAGGAGTTCACTCCCCTCTTTCTGTGTTCATTCACTTTCTTGGATCATTGTAACAGTATTTCCTCTGAGGTGCCAGAGTTCACTCCCTTCTTTCTGTGTTCATTCACGTCCTTGGATCATTGTAACAGTATCTCCTCCCAGGTGCAGGAGTTCATTCCCCTCTTTGTGTGTTCATTCACTTCCTTGGATTATTGTAACAGTATCTCCTCCCAGGTGCAGGAGTTCACTCCCCTCTTTGTGTGTTCATTCACTTTCTTGGATCATTGTAACAGTATTTCCTCTGAGGTGCCAGAGTTCACTCCCTTCTTTCTGTGTTCATTCACATCCTTGGATCATTGTAACATTATCTCCACCGAGGTTCCCGAGTTCACTCCTCTCTTTGTGTGTTCATTCACTTCCTTGGATCATTGTAACAGTATCTCCTCCCAGGTGCAGGAGTTCACTCCCCTCTTTCTGTGTTCATTCACTTTCTTGGATCATTGTAACAGTATTTCCTCCGAGGTGCCAGAGTTCACTCCCTTCTTTCTGTGTTCATTCACGTCCTTGGATCATTGTAACAGTATCTCCACCGAGGTTCCCGAGTTCACTCCTCTCTTTGTGTGTTCATTCACTTCCTTGGATCATTGTAACAGTATCTCCTCCCAGGTGCAGGAGTTCACTCCCCTCTTTCTGTGTTTATTCACTTTCTTGGATCATTGTAACAGTATTTCCACCGAGGTGCCAGAGTTCACTCCCTTCTTTCTGTGTTCATTCACTTCCTTTGATCATTGTAACAGTATCTCCCCCCAGTGCAGGAGTTCACTCCCCTCTTTGTGGGTTCATTCACTTCCTTGGATCATTGTAACAGTATCTCCTCCCAGGAGCAGGAGTTCACTCCCCTCTTTCTGTGTTCATTCACTTCCTTGGATCATTGTAACAGTATCTCCACCGAGGTTTCCGAGTTCACTCCTCTCTTTGTGTGTTCATTCACTTCCTTGGATCATTGTAACAGTATCTCCTCCCAGGTGCAGGAGTTCACTCCCCTCTTTCTGTGTTCATTCACTTTCTTGGATCATTGTAACAGTATTTCCTCCGAGGTGCCAGAGTTCACTCCCTTCTTTCTGTGTTCATTCACTTCCTTTGATCATTGTAACAGTATCTCCCCCCAGTGCAGGAGTTCACTCCCCTCTTTGTGGGTTCATTCACTTCCTTGGATCATTGTAACAGTATCTCCTCCCAGGAGCAGGAGTTCACTCCCCTCTTTCTGTGTTCATTCACTTCCTTGGATCATTGTAACAGTATCTCCACCGAGGTGCCCGAGTTCACTCCTCTCTTTGTGTGTTCATTCACTTCCTTGGATCATTGTAACAGTATCTCCTCCCAGGTGCAGGAGTTCACTCACCACTTTCTGAGTTCATTCACTTCCTTGGATCATTGTAACAGTATCTCCACTGAGGTGTACTGGTCACTGATCTACCAACTTGTGATGTATTTCATAAAACACCAACATAGTTATTTACTCACCAGTTTACAATATGTGTTTCCCTATCTTCCATGCCTACAATGCTACACAGTCAACTATTGTACTACATTACTGGCTAGCACCTATTAAAAATGGTATTAATGCATTTAAAAAATGATTTTTGAATATGTAGATCGAGTTGAAGGCAAGTGAAAGTTAGCATGCTACCATGAATCTATAAAAACTCATCCTAATTCAATACAATTGGAAATTGGAAACTTTCTCATTTTTATGAACGCATCCTAGTTGGCTGATTCAAATGAACAGTGGAACCTCACTATTAAGGTCCTCCTTGGGACAGTGGAACCTCACTATTAAGGTCGTCCTTGGGACAGTGGAAACTCACTATTAAGGTCGTCCTTGGGACAGTGGAACCACACTATTGAGGTCCTCCTTGGGACAGTGTAACCTCACTATTAAGGTCGTCCTTGGGACAATGGAACCTCAGTATTAAGGTCGTCCTTGGGACAGTGGAACCACACTATTGAGGTCCTCCTTGGGACAGTGTAACCTCACTATTAAGGTCGTCCTTGGGACAATGGAACCTCAGTATTAAGGTCGTCCTTGGGACAGTGGAACCACACTATTGAGGTCCTCCTTGGGACAGTGTAACCTCACTATTAAGGTCGTCCTTGGGACAATGGAACCTCAGTATTAAGGTCGTCCTTGGGACAGTGGAACCACACTATTGAGGTCCTTCTTGGGACAGTGGAACCTCACTATTAAGGTCGTCCTGGGGACAGTGGAACCTCACTATTAAGGTCGTCTTTGGGGCAGTGGAACCTCACTATTAAGGTTGTCTTTGGGGGAGTGGAAATTCACTATTAAAGTCGTCTTTGGAACAGTGGAACCTCACTATTAAGGTTGTCCTTGGGACAGTGGAACCTCACTATTAAAGTTGTCCTTGGGGAAGTGGAACCTCACTGTTAAAGTCGTCCTTGGGACAGTGGAACCTCACTATTAAAGTCGTCCTTGGGACAGTGGAACCTCACTATTAAGGTCGTCCTTGGGACAGTGGAAACTCACTATTAAGGTCGTCCTTGGGACAATGGAACCTCAGTATTAAGGTCGTCCTGGGGACAGTGGAACCTCACTATTAAGGTCGTCTTTGGGGCAGTGGAACCTCACTATTAAGGTTGTCTTTGGAACATTGGAACCTCACTGTTAAAGTCGTCCTTGGGACAGTGGAACCTCACTGTTAATCGTCCTTGGGACAGTGGAACCTCACTATTTAAGTCATCCTTGGGACACTGGAACCTCACTATTAAAGTCGTCCTTGGGACAGTGGAACCTCACTATTAAGGTCGTCCTTGGGGCAGTGGAACCTCACTATCAAAGTTGTCCTTGGAACAGTGGAACCTCACTATTAAAGTCGTCCTTGGGATAGTGGAACCTCACTATTAAAGTCGTCCTTGGGGCAGTGGAACCTCACTATTAAAGTTGTCCTTGGGACAGTGGAACCTCACTATTAAAGTCATCCTTGGGACAGTGGAACCTCACTATTAAGGTTATCCTTGGGACAGTGGAACCTCACTATTAAAGTCGTCCTTGGGGCAGTGGAACCTCACTATTAAAGTCGTCCTTGGGACAGTGGAACCTCACTATTAGTCGTCCTTGGGACAGTGGAACCTCACTATTAAAGTTGTCCTTGGGACAGTGGAACCTCACTATTAAAGTCTTCCTTGGGACAGTGGAACCTCACTATTAAGGTTATCCTTGGGAAAGTGGAACCTCACTGTTAAAGTCGTCCTTGGGGCAGTGGAACCTCACTATTAAAGTTGTCCTTGGGGAAGTGGAACCTCACTGTTAAAGTCGTCCTTGGGACAGTGGAACCTCACTATTAAAGTCGTCCTTGGGACAGTGGAACCTCACTATTAAGGTCGTCCTTGGGACAGTGGAAACTCACTATTAAGGTCGTCCTTGGGACAATGGAACCTCAGTGTTAAGGTCATCCTGGGGACAGAGGAACCTCACTATTAAGGTCATCCTGGGGACAGAGGAACCTCACTATTAAGGTCGTCTTTGGGGCAGTGGAACCTCACTATTAAGGTTGTCTTTGGGACAGTGGAACCTCACTATTAAAGTCGTTCTTGGGGCAATGGAACCTCACTATTAAAGTCGTCCTTGGGACAGTGGAACCTCACTGTTAAAGTCGTCCTTGGGACAGTGGAACCTCACTGTTAATCGTCCTTGGGACAGTGGAACCTCACTATTAAAGTCATCCTTGGGACACTGGAACCTCACTATTAAAGTCGTCCTTGGGACAGTGGAACCTCACTATTAAGGTCGTCCTTGGGGCAGTGGAACCTCACTATCAAAGTCGTCCTTGGAACAGTGGAACCTCACTATTAATGTCGTCCTTGGGACAGTGGAACCTCACTATTAAAGTCGTCCTTGGGGCAGTGGAACCTCACTATTAAAGTCATCCTTGGGACAGTGGAACCTCACTATTAAGGTTATCCTTGGGTCAGTGGAACCTCACTATTAAAGTCTTCCTTGGGGCAGTGGAACCTCACTATTAAAGTCGTCCTTGGGACAGTGGAACCTCACTATTAGTCGTCCTTGGGACAGTGGAACCTCACTATTAAAGTTGTCCTTGGGACAGTGGAACCTCACTATTAAAGTCATCCTTGGGACAGTGGAACCTCACTATTAAGGTTATCCTTGGGAAAGTGGAACCTCACTATTAAAGTCGTCCTTGGGGCAGTGGAACCTCACTATTAAAGTTGTCCTTGGGGAAGTGGAACCTCACTGTTAGAGTCGTCCTTGGGACAGTGGAACCTCACTATTAAAGTCGTCCTTGGGACAGTGGAACCTCACTATTAAGGTCGTCCTTGGGACAGTGGAAACTCACTATTAAGGTCGTCCTTGGGACAATGGAACCTCAGTATTAAGGTCATCCTGGGGACAGTGGAACCTCACTATTAAGGTCGTCTTTGGGGCAGTGGAACCTCACTATTAAGGTTGTCTTTGGGACAGTGGAACCTCACTATTAAAGTCGTTCTTGGGGCAATGGAACCTCACTATTAAAGTCGTCCTTGGGACAGTGGAACCTCACTGTTAAAGTCATCCTTGGGACAGTGGAACCTCACTGTTAATCGTCCTTCGGACAGTGGAACCTCACTATTAAAGTCATCCTTGGGACACTGGAACCTCACTATTAAAGTCGTCCTTGGGCCAGTGGAACCTCACTATTAAGGTCGTCCTTGGGGCAGTGGAACCTCACTATCAAAGTCGTCCTTGGAACAGTGGAACCTCACTATTAAAGTCGTCCTTGGGACAGTGGAACCTTACTATTAAGGTCGTCTTTGGGGCAGTGGAACCTCACTATTAAGGTTGTCTTTGGGACAGTGGAACCTCACTATTAAAGTCGTTCTTGAGGCAATGGAACCTCACTATTAAAGTCGTCCTTGGGACAGTGGAACCTCACTGTTAAAGTCGTCCTTGGGACAGTGGAACCTCACTGTTAATCGTCCTTGGGACAGTGGAACCTCACTATTAAAGTCATCCTTGGGACACTGGAACCTCACTATTAAAGTCGTCCTTGGGACAGTGGAACCTCACTATTAAGGTCGTCCTTGGGGCAGTGGAACCTCACTATCAAAGTCGTCCTTGGAACAGTGGAACCTCACTATTAAAGTCGTCCTTGGGACAGTGGAACCTCACTATTAAAGTCGTCCTTGGGGCAGTGGAACCTCACTATTAAAGTCATCCTTGGGACAGTGGAACCTCACTATTAAGGTTATCCTTGGGACAGTGGAACCTCACTATTAAAGTCATCCTTGGGACAGTGGAACCTCACTATTAAGGTTATTCTTGGGACAGTGGAACCTCATTATTAAAGTCGTCCTTGGGGCAGTGAAACCTCACTATTAAAGTCGTCCTTGGGGCAGTGAAACCTCACTATTAAAGTCGTCCTTGGGACAGTGGAACCTCACTATTAGTCGTCCTTGGGACAGTGGAACATCACTATTAAAGTTGTCCTTGGGACAGTGGAACCTCACTATTAAAGTCATCCTTGGGACAGTGGAACCTCACTATTAAGGTTATCCTTGGGAAAGTGGAACCTCACTATTAAAGTCGTCCTTGGGGCAGTGGAACCTCACTATTAAAGTCGTCCTTGGGACAGTGGAACCTCACTATTAGTCGTCCTTGGGACAGTGGAACCTCACTATTAAAGTCGTCCTTGGGGCAGTGGAACCTCACTATTAAAGTCGTCCTTGGGACAGTGAAACCTCACTGTTAAAGTCGTCCTTGGGACAGTGGAACCTCACTATTAAAGTCGTCCTTGGGACAGTGGAACCTCACTATTAAAGTCGTCCTTGGGACAGTGGAACGTCACTATTAAAGTCGTCCTTGGGGCAGTGGAACCTCACTATAAAAGTCGTCCTTGGGACAGTGAAACCTCACTATTAAAGTCGTCCTTGGGACAGTGGAACCTCACTATTAAAGTCGTCCTTGGGACAGTGGAACCTCACTATTAAAGTCATCCTTGGGACAGTGGAACCACACTATTGAGGTTGTCCTTGGAGCAGTGGAACCTCACTATTAAGGTCGTCCTTGGGGCAGTGGGACCTCACAATTAAAGTCGTCCTTGGGGCAGTGGAACCTCACTAATAAAGTCGTCCTTGGGACAGTGGAACCTCACTATTAAAGTCGTCCTTGGGACAGTGGAACCTCACTATTAAGGTCGTCCTTGGGACAAAGGAACCACACTATTGAGGTCGTCCTTGGGGCAGTGGAACCTCACTATTTAGGTCATCCTTGATACAAAGAAACCACACTATTGAGGTCGTCCTGAGGACAGTGGAACCTCACTATTAAGGTCGTCCTGGGGACAGTGGAACCTCACTATTAAGGTCATCCTTAATTAGGACAAGGCAAAAGTTAATCCCTGGCAGACCTGTTCAATTGAACACCAACTCGACTTCTCTGGGAAGCATTCAGCCATGCTGCAATTAATGCGCAAAGTCTATTCGTACACAAATATCCACCACTGTCTATAGCCTGGTATTCATGCCTACAGCTGGAAGAACTGGAGCAATGTAGAGTGAACGAACTTGCCCAAGATTCGACATAGGATTTGAACCCGGATATCTCAGTTGAGAGCCTGATGTGATGACCTCGAGAATATTTTGAAAAAATTACGCTGCCATTTGTAATAAGTAACCACCACAGGAAACTCAATGAAGGGCCCCCAGTACAATGGTTTGACAGGCTCAATCAATCGTGTTCTCAGAGCTCATGTTGCACCGAGCCCCTTGTATTGGGAAATCAACAATACTTAATGAAGCGGTGGGCAGATCAATTGTGTTTAGTTATTTATCTTGTTGATGTCAGCATTTTGTTAATTAATCACCAACTGCATCAAACTACATGTGTTAGTAGTTGAATGAGATTACCAAATTAATTCCGTTCATTTCTCGATTTATCAAGAGTGTTACAATCAGGATTATGCAGTTAGCGAGTCGGGTTTGTGAATTAAATATGAGGTTTGGTATTGATGACATCATGTAGGCCACGAAACATATAGAGCAGTAATATTAATAATGCATACCTTAATTGCAAAGTTTTGCACTTGTCATTTTAACCTTTCATTTCAATATTTCTACAATTTACAATGGTAGAGCCTACTTTTTATTTTGTTGTCTCCTCAATTAACATGTGATTGGTAACTGATACAACCAAACTAGAATTAAAAATTTGATTTTGTGGTCTCGTTAGGAAGAACATTTGATATATTGTAGTGTAGAGGTACTAATGTTGGGATTAAATTTTTCGTTTTGTAATCGATCATTATCGTAAACCAATTAATGATCAATTGTATAATATCAGTTTGTGGGCATTCTAAAATAAGTTTGCTAGAACGCTGATCTATTGCAGCACATCAGTGGCAGTTGACGTAAATATATAACATATCTGACGAAATATGTTGCACCTGTTTGTAATAATCACCTCAGAAAACTTATTGAACGGTCTTGCTATGTTTATACTATTTAGAACAGTTAATTATAACCCCAGGAAGGGTAGCTAAGAAAATAAGGGCTATGAAGGATAATAAATCACCTGGATGGGATGGTATGCAACCCAAACTATTATTGGAAATTGTAGAACAAATTAACATACCACTTGCAACAGTTTTCAACTTGTCATTAGAAGAGGGAGTGGTTCCTTTAGAATGGAAAAAAGCAAACATTATATCGTAATTTAAAAAAAGATTTGAGAAACAAGACAGAACTACAGACCAGTGAGTTTAACATCGGTGATTTGCAATTATTATTGGAAAGACTAATTAAAGATCACATGGTGGATTTTCTTATTAAACATAACTTGATAAATCCATCTCAACATGGGTATTTAAAAGTGAGGTCATGCTTAACAAATATGTTATATTTTTGGGAAGATATCACTAAGTGGGTAGACAAGGGATCACCAGTAGATATCATCTACTTAGATTTTCAGAAAGCTTTCGACAAAGTGCCACTCAAAGATTACTGCTTAAACTGAAGGCCCATGGCATAGGAAATGGTATAATAAACTGGATAGAAAAGAAAAGTGGCTGATTGACAGAAGACAACGGGTAGTAGTTGATGAGGAGACTTAAAACTGGAAGAGACTTAAAACTGGAAATCACTTTTGAGTGGGTTACCACAGGGATCAGTACTGGGACCTATATTATTCTTAATATATATATCAATGTTTTGGACGATGATATAACAAGCAAGGTGCTGAAATTTGTGGATGATACAAAAGTGTTTAGAAGGATTAAAAGTGATGGAGATAGACAGCATTTACAAGATGATCTTGACAGGTCGATCAAATGGTCTGAAAAATGGCAGATGTTGTTCAATTTTGGGAAATGTAAATGCCTCCACACAGGACATGGGAACGAAGATGTACAATATACAATGGGGGGTACTGTACTAAATACTACTGTAAAAGAAAAGGACTTAGGGTTAGCCATTAGTGGTGATATGAAGGTTTGAGAACACTGTGGAATTGCAGCTTCAAAGGGAAATCAAATCCTTGGATTAATTAGGCGAAATATAGCATATAAGGAAAAAGAGCTAATAATACCGCTGTACAAAACAATAGTTAGGCCTCACTTAGAATATTCAGAAGGGCAGGATACACATAAATAAAAAGGGTTGGACTCTCGATAAGCCAAAAGGCGTCCTTGTCCACCTGCCATCTAGAGTTAAATCTCTGGTGCCTATCTTGTTAAATCTATACATTCAATGCGTTGCGTCTTCCTGTAACATATGTACGTAGGCCTCCAGTCATGCTGTAGACGTAGCAGTCATTCGGTAATTGTACATATTTTACCCAAAACAAGTTTTTATAAAATTGAGATGATCACTGATCATGCAAGATTGTAACCGATTAATTGATTGGAAGGATGAATCAAACAATAAAATGTATTAATCGGAACAACAGCACACCTAGCTGTATGTATCACACAGACTGAGGGATCATCTCAAAACACTGATTTAACAAGATTTAACAAGATTTCCATCCAGGGCAGAAACTCCAGATGCCAAACTTTTTGCGAGTTAAATCTCGTGCCTCCTTGGAAGAGAAGTAATTTTTTTAAATCCCCTTGGTTAAGAGTTTTTACTGATTTTGTAGTCCATAGCAAATGTTAATAGATAGATTAAAAATGTTAACCCGGGTACTAACGATTGAGTGTCTGGTGCTCTACCTACTGTGCTACTTTACCCTGTTTGGAGATGGCCTTACAAACTGTGCCCCAAGGACACCAATCTTGTATATGGATGTGGAATCTTATGGATGTCAATGATCGAAACATAAACCATCATAATCGTTCAACATTCTTTCATGGTTCAGGTCCTTATGTCCCCTGGCAGTGACCATTAGCCACTGTTGACCAGTTGACTGGTCACCTCTATCTCTCCACAGCTGCACATCAACAAGGGAAGTTCGGCTGTTTGCACTTGATGGCTATTAAATAGGTCGTTATATTTACGATTATTCTTCATGCACACTCTACTTTGGCGTTATCATCTGAATTATCACGAGGCAATGTGAACGCGACTCAAGATGTGCAGGAATAAAGGCACTGAATATTGAATTAACTGGATTTTCCACATTAAGCGTATCCCAGAGGTAATTTCCTAGGCTTTCCCCATATGGGAAATGGCATCCCGTATTTGTCCTATCAGTCATTCGCCATTATCGTGTATGTAGATTTAGCATTATGAATTAACTATTTTCAATACTTGTCTTCCTTATTTAAGGGTCAGTCAGAATTACAATACACTTGGTAATTCATAATATCTGCAACGCAAGTGCATCAGGAAACGCCTGCAACTGTAGTTAAAATATTTAACACACATAGATTGGACTAACTTAATGAAGGACAAGACAGCAACAGAATGTTGGACCATTTTGAAAGATGAGATTGAGGGCATTATTGAAAGATTTGTTCCCCTAAAAAGCTAGAGAAATGATCTAGGAAGAAACACCTGTCAAAAGAAGCTATACGAAAGATTGCTTACAAACAAATTATGTGGAGAGTTTACAGAAACACTGGAAATATAGAAGACTAACAAGTACAAAGAGCCCTTAACTTGGCTACAACCGAAATTAGGAAATCCAAACGAACTTTTGAGCAAAAATTGACGAATTATATAAAAATGATAGCAAAAGTTTCTATGCTTATGTAAGGAGTAAACAGAAGGTTAGAGATAAGATGGGACCAGTAGAAAACAATGCAGGAAATGTAATATCTGATGGATTTAATCAGATATAAGAAATAAATTATTATTATTAGTATTATTTCAAATAGCCCTAAATGAGTATTTCAGCTCAGTGTTTACCACAGAAGATATAAGTTCACTGCCATTAACAGTTACTAAATTTGAAGGGGATGAATCAAATCAATTAGGGCAGTTGTTTGTTACTCCTGAAATGATATCAAAGAAAATTAAGATGATGAAAGAAAACAAATCACCTGGAGTTGACGAGATACCACCAAAACTGCTTAAGGAAATTGTAGACCAAATCAGTACACCATTTGCTATATTCTTTAACTTGTCACTTAAAGAGGGAATCGTTCCACTAGAATAGAAAGAAGCAAACATTACACCACTATTTAAAAAGGGATCGATGAGCAAGACAGAGCATTACAGACCAGTTAACATCAGTTTTATGTAAATTATTGGAAAGGCTTATTAGAGACCACATGGTGGAATTCCTTGTAAAACACAAATTAATAAATGAATCTCACCATGGGTTCGTAAAACCTAGATCTTGTCTTACCAATCTCTTATGTTTTTTAGAAGAAATTACAAAGTGGACAGATGATGGTTCCCCAGTGGATGTTGTCTACTTAGATTTTCAGAAAGCATTTGATAAAACGCCACATCAAAGATTGTTACTTTAACTAAAAGCCCTAAAGGGGATGGGGTGATCAGTTGGATACAAACATGGTTGACGGACAGAAGACAGAGAGTACTAGTAGACAGGGAGATTTCAAACTGAAACCAATTTTGAGTGGACTGCCACAGGGGTCAGTGTTGGGACCTATATTATTCTTGATGTATATAAATGATTTGGATGATAATGTATCAATTAAAGTATCGAAATTCGTAGAAGATACAAAAGTGTTCAGAACAGTTAAAACAGATGCAGATAAGCACACTTTACAGGATGATCTAGCCAAATTGATCAAATGGTCTGAAAAAATGGCAAATGTTATTCAATTTTGGGAAGTGTAAATGCATCCACATAGGACATGGAAATGTGAACAAAGAATACATAATGGGGGATACTATATTAGGTAAAACTGTAAAAGAAAAGGACTTAGGAGTAACAGTTAGTGCTGACATGAAAGTTTTGGAACAATGTGGAATTGCTGCTTCAAGGGGTAACCAAATACTAGGGATAATTGGGAGAAATATCTTATATAAGGAGAAACAGCTAATTGTATCACTGTACAAAGCAATAGTTATACACATTTGGAATATTGTATACAAGCATGGAGGCCATATCGTAAGAAGGACATAGATAAGCTAGAAAGAGTGCAACGAAGAGCAACTAAGCTGATTCCTGAACTGAAAGATCTTGGTTGTGAAAGAGGCCTATTAGAATGTGGGTTGACAACACTAGAGACTAGGAGACTAAGAGGAGACCAAATAGAAGTTTTTAAGATATTGAATGCTTATGAGGACATTGATAGAAATATTTTCTTCAAACTGAAAGAAGGCAGTATAACCAGAGGGCACAATGCAGCAATAGTCAAGGAACAGTGTAGGTTGGGTATGAGAAAGTACTCATTCTCTCAGAGGACATCATGATGACTGGAACAAATTACCTGATGATTGTGTTAATGCTAGCAGTGTGAATATGTTCAAAAAAAATTACAGCTATCTGGCGAGGGCGGGTTATACGTAGGTGGAAAATTGTTGGACTCTTGATAAGCTAAAGGTTTCCTTGTCCGCATGCTGTCTGGAGCTTATAGCTCTGGACGGCAATCTTGTTAAATCTTGTTAAACTGTTAGCCACTAGATGCTGTACATGTTGTGAATAATGTGTAATAACATTGTGCTGAGTACAGATTATATCTGGCCTATAGAAACAATCACCAAAATCCAAAGGTACATGGCTTTAACATGGAAGTATTCTTATTTCTCCAAGACTTGGTCAATTTGTAGTCACATCACACTGATTCTAGTAAAGTGCTTCGAGCAGTCGTGAGGGCTGGATACTGCACTACATAAGAACTTACCTTTCCTTTCCTTTTCTTAGTAGTGTTTATGTCGCGCACTGCTGCTGAAGAGTGCTGCTTTCCAGTGAGAGCATGTCTGCTTGTGAGAAACTCTCTCAAGTTCAGGTGTTTAATTGTCACCAGATGTACATGTTGTGAATATTCTAGAGCACAGTGGCACAGTGGTTAGAACATTGGATTACCAATCAAGAGAACCCGGGTTTGAATCCTGTGCTGCTGTGTCAAACCTTGGCCAAGTTTGTTCACTCTACGTTGCACCAGTTCACTCACCTGAATGAAAGAGTACCTGGCTATAAACAGTGGTGGATATTGTGTATGAATAATCTTTGCACGTTAATAGCAGCATGGCAGAGAAGTCGAGATGGTGTTCAGTTGAACAGATCTGCCAGGGAGTAAACTGTAAAGTGCTTTGAGCAGCCCTAAGGACTGGATACTGCGCTATGTTAATCTATATAAATTTATACAGACATATTCCCCACAATATAACAATAACATGCAACTAACAGCAAACAAGTGATTGCACATTCTTCAAACATCACAACCTAATTTACTACATTTTCCAAAATAAATAGGTATATACGTAGCATCCTTGGCAAACAAACCCAGACATAGAGCATCATGTTTCACACGGTGTGTATTTTCTTGTATGCAGGGCTCGACATTAACGCTTGTCCGCTTGTCTGGGACAAGTAATTACCAATGTCGGACAAGTACATTGTCCAGGACAAGTTGATTGAGCCACAGTGTTAGCAAGGCTTGAAGTTGCTACTACCTTAGTGCATTTGCGGATATAATCTTACGCCTGTGACATTTGGATCCTTGTGTTGATATATTAATGGGCATTAGCCATCAAACAAATTGTGCATGACCACTTTAACTCCTTGCTTTGCCCCTGCTTAGGTCTACTGCAAGCAAAATATTAATAAATTGTAGCAAGTGAATAATAACTTAAATTTGCCTAAAGGCTAAAACTATAGGTATGAAGTCCTATGCAGTCACCCATGTACTCTTATATCACCAGTTACAGAAAGGGGCAACTCTTTACTAACTAGCTATTTTTTTATTTTTTTAAAGTTTAAACTGAAATAATGTGTGTCTATGCAAAATTCAACATAAAGCCTGTTAGAATATATAAAGAGGAGAGTGTTCCCTGTGTGAATACTGTATGGACATACATACATTCAAAATAAATGTGTATAATTTCATAATAACATTCAATTGCTTTAATAATTGTCATGGTTGTAAATATCAACAAAATTACCAGGGAGCATGCATGGCCAAGTCCATGTACATAACTGTATCTGGAATTTATTACAAACAATATTTTGTATTGTTAGCAGAGATGATAATTCAGAACGTTGTACGTATATATAGGGTTGATATAAAATTGTGTTCAGTAAAATGCCACGACAGGTTTGCATTTTAATTAGTTACAAGGAGGCAGTCTGTTCCTAGTTTTAATTTATTAATTAATATAATGTTCTTAAGACTATACTAACTATGTTGAAGGTATACTGTCTGCCAACTTGTGTTTAGTAAGTCTATAACAACGTTCGTAATTTGGAAGGTACAACCCCAGAGCCAGTTATGGCAATAACACTGGCATTTTATGTTTAAAGCAACTTTTTGGTGGGACAAGTAAATTTATGTTGAATCAAGTATGGTATTCAGTAATCTTGAAAATAAGCAGAACGTTCAATGTTAGGAAACCAAGTAGAAAACATTAAATGCAACATACCAGGTGCACCCATACACAATATGGGAACTAAGAAGTTAAGCATGAAATGTTATTGAAAACATGTTCAGATGAAAGGGGAAATTAGATCATACCCCATTGACTGCACACAGTTGCTAGATTACATTTGGCTGAATCAAAGTGTGGCGTGGGAAATGCACTCTCCGTTATTTACTAACTTTCAGGCGACTCTAATTCATTTACTTTTTATTTTTTCAAGTGCACTCTAAGTTTATCCATGTCTGGCCAATTTTTTCCCAGGAGAAAATTGCCTGTGTGCAGTTTTTACTTGGTGGCAATTATCTATGAGCTGGAAGTGAATTTCCGTGATTCATCTGTCAATTTATGAAGCAACTTAAAAAATAAATACTCGGGTGGAATGTTCTGTACATTTTAATGAAAATCATCTAATTTAATGTGGGTGTTGTTTTGTTTGTGGCATTGTAGCAATTAATAACCTGTATCATATTCAGTTATGTAGCATTAGTTATTTATTGTGAACTTTTTTCCTTCATTTTTTTTTTTTTTTAGAATTCTACAGAAATTCTATGTAGTTCTACAGTTCAAAATATTCTATAGAAAACTGTCTGACGGACCATGTGACCTGCCACAGTGAAGTGGGTACACTGTCTGACGGACCATGTGACCTGCCACAGTGAGGTGGGTAAACTGTCTGATGGACCATGTGACCTGCCACAGTGAAGTGGGTACACTGTCTGACGGATCATGTGACCTACCACAGTGAAGTGGGTACACTGTCTGACGGACCATGTGACCTGCCACAGTGAAGTGGGTACACTGTCTGACAGACCATGTGACCTGTCACAGTGGAGTGGGTACACTGTCTGATGGACCATGTGACCTGCCACAGTGAAGTGGGTACACTGTCTGACGGACCATGTGACCTGCCATAGTGAAGTAGGTACACTGTCTGACAGACCATGTGACCTGCCACAGTGAAGTGGGTACACTGTCTGACGGACCATGTGACCTGCCACAGTGAAGTGGGTACACTGTCTGACGGACCATGTGACCTGCCACAGTGAAGTAGGTACACTGTCTGACGGACCATGTGACCTGCCACAGTGAAGTGGGTACACTGTCTGACGGACCATGTGACCTGCCACAGTGAAGTGGGTACACTGTCTGACGGACCATGTGACCTGCCACAGTGAAGTGGTACACTGTCTGACGGACCATGTGACCTGCCACAGTGAAGTGGGTACACTGTCTGACGGACCATGTGACCTGCCACAGTGAAGTGGGTACACTGTCTGACGGACCATGTGACCTGCCATAGTGAAGTAGGTACACTGTCTGACGGACCATGTGACCTGCCACAGTGAAGTGGGTACACTGTCTGACGGACCATGTGACCATGTGACCTTCCACAGTGAAGTGGGTACACTGTCTGACGGACCATGTGACCTGCCATAGTGAAGTAGGTACACTGTCTGACGGACCATGTGACCTGCCACAGTGAAGTGGGTACACTGTCTGACGGACCATGTGACCTGCCACAGTGAAGTGGGTACACTGTCTGACGGACCATGTGACCTGCCACAGTGAAGTAGGTACACTGTCTGACGGACCATGTGACCTGCCACAGTGAAGTGGGTACACTGTCTGACGGACCATGTGACCTGCCACAGTGAAGTGGGTACACTGTCTGACGGACCATGTGACCTGCCACAGTGAAGTGGGTACACTGTCTGACGGACCATGTGACCTGCCACAGTGAAGTGGGTACACTGTCTGACGGACCATGTGACCTGCCACAGTGAAGTGGGTACACTGTCTGACGGACCATGTGACCTGCCACAGTGAAGTGGGTACACTGTCTGACGGACCATGTGACCTGTCACAGTGGAGTGGGTACACTGTCTGATGGACCATGTGACCTTCCACAGTGAAGTGGGTACACTGTCTGACGGACCATGTGACCTGCCATAGTGAAGTAGGTACACTGTCTGACAGACCATGTGACCTGCCACAGTGAAGTGGGTACACTGTCTGACGGACCATGTGACCTGCCACAGTGAAGTGGGTACACTGTCTGACGGACCCTGTGACCTGCCACAGTGAAGTAGGTACACTGTCTGATGGACCATGTGACCTGCCACAGTGAAGTGGGTACACTGTCTGACGGACCATGTGACCTGCCACAGTGAAGTGGGTACACTGTCTGACGGACCATGTGACCTGCCACAGTGAAGTGGGTACACTGTCTGACGGACCATGTGACCTGCCACAGTGAAGTGGGTACACTGTCTGACGGACCATGTGACCTGTCACAGTGGAGTGGGTACACTGTCTGATGGACCATGTGACCTGCCACAGTGAAGTGGGTACACTGTCTGACGGACCATGTGACCTGCCATAGTGAAGTAGGTACACTGTCTGACGGACCATGTGACCTGCCACAGTGAAGTGGGTACACTGTCTGACGGACCATGTGACCTGCCACAGTGAAGTGGGTACACTGTCTGACGGACCATGTGACCTGCCACAGTGAAGTGGGTACACTGTCTGACGGACCATGTGACCTGCCACAGTGAAGTGGGTACACTGTCTGTGACCCACAGTGAAGTGGGTACACTGTCTGACGGACCATGTGACCTGCCACAGTGAAGTGGGTACACTGTCTGACGGACCATGTGACCTGCCACAGTGAAGTGGGTACACTGTCTGACGGACCATGTGACCTGCCACAGTGAAGTGGGTACACTGTCTGATGGACCATGTGACCTTCCACAGTGAAGTGGGTACACTGTCTGACGGACCATGTGACCTGCCATAGTGAAGTAGGTACACTGTCTGACGGACCATGTGACCTGCCACAGTGAAGTGGGTACACTGTCTGACGGACCATGTGACCTGCCACAGTGAAGTGGGTACACTGTCTGACGGACCATGTGACCTGCCACAGTGAAGTGGGTACACTGTCTGACGGACCATGTGACCTGCCACAGTGAAGTGGGTACACTGTCTGACGGACCATGTGACCTGCCACAGTGAAGTGGGTACACTGTCTGACGGACCATGTGAAGTGAAGTGGGTAAACTGTACTAAGTTGCACAATTTTGAAATGGAATTGTGTACCTTTTTGAATTCCACAAATCATGGTTTTTAAAATAATACCTCATTTGTTTAAATATCTTTGGTAGTTTTTGATATATTGTTAAAATTGATGCAAACCTTAAAAAAGTAATGTTTTGAGAAACAAGGCTAAAATATAGTTAGTTGTTAGTTTTGGATTATCTGTTGAGGAAAAACAGTGGATGCAGAACCATGAGATTACCTATATAAGGCGTGCATTTTAGTCAAAATAACAACATTTTTGGACATTACCGAGACAGCTATTTTTAGCTCGTGTGCAGAATGGGCCTGTGAGACATAACATTCGGTTCACTGTGGCAGGTCACATGACCTAGACAGCTATTTTTAGCTCGTGTGCAGAATAGGCCTGTGAGACATAATACCCGGTTCACTGTGGCAGGTCACATGACCTAGACAGCTATTTTTAGCTCGTATGCAGAATAGGCTGTGAGACATAACACCCGGTTCACTGCGGTGGACCACAAATATTCTTCAAATTGTTTTCCTAAGGGACATACACGTGTGTGTTCATTGACAGGATACAGTGACCCCTACTGTATGCTGGGTATTGTGCCTGGGAGCCGGGCACGGGACCACGTGGCGGACGCGTGTGGCAGTGGGAGCGTGTCCTCAGATGATGAATACAAAGGGAGAAAGGACAGGGGACTGAGGAAGTTCTCCCAGAGTTTCAAGAAGCGGCGGGATAAGACGGCCCTCGATCTCATCCCAGTCCGCTATATCCGCACCACCAGCGTCAAGCCGAAGACACTCAATCCCGTGTGGAACGAAAAGTTCAGATTGTAAGTCATACTATGATGTGTGTGTGTGTGTGTGTGTGTGTGTGTGTGTGTGTGTGTGTGTGTGTGTGTGTGTGTGTGTGTGTGTGTGTGTGTGTGTGTGTATGGAAGCTTGTTTTATATGAACTTTGTCTCCACTGAAGATCAACAGTTGAACTTGAGTTGAAACTCAACTGAAATTCAACAGTTGAATGCAAGTTGAAAATCAACAGTTCAAAAGTTGAACACGAGTTGAAATTCAATTGAATTTCAACAACATTTGAATGTGAAGTTTTCAACTGCTCCAGTAGTTGAAATTCTGCCAAGTTTCAGTTGAATTTGGGCTGTACGCACTACTACACTGATTGGTCATTCCAAGATATCCATCTCAACCTGGATGAAATTAGAAAAATTAAAATCTTTGGATAACCTTAAAACGAAAAGTTCACATTGTAAACCATTGATCCGAGATCTCCATCCCACCCTGGATGAAATTAGAATGACTCAAATCTACAGATAACCCTAAAACTAAAAGTTCTAATTGTAAGTAATCAATCCAACATCTCCATCCTACCCTGGTGAGATTAGAATAACTAAAATCTTTGGATAACCTTAAAATGAAAAGTTCATCCCACCCCAGGTGAAAGTAGAAACACTCAAATGGACAACCTCCGCTAGCACGCCTATAAAATGTCAGTGCAGTACATGCGAAACTGATGGAGATATGCGCGGACATCCAAATAGACGGAGACCCACACTCTGTTTTTTGTATAGATTATTTTATAGATTACTTTATAATTATTGTTTCATTTAGTTTGTAAATAATAATATGGCTTGTAATAATAATTTATTTTAATTAATACTAGTTTATTTTTGTTCATGATAATAGTGAATTTTTACATCATGATAATAGTATATTTTATTAATGATAATTGTTTATTTTTAGTTTATATTTTGTAGGTATTTTAGTTTGTGATAATAGTTTTTTAGGTTTAAATTAATTGTTTGTTTCATGTAATAATGATGGTTTGTTATAGTTCATAATAATTGCTTATTTTAGTAGTTATAACATTATAATTTAGTTTTATTAATATTTCACAATAACAGCTTAGTTATATGCATAATAATGCTGTTTAATAATATATTATTTAGTTCATGATAATAAGTTATTTTCGTTTGCAATAATACTTTATTTTAGTTTCTAGTATTTATTGCCTCAGTAATTGGATATTTTGAATGCCAATTGGAATTACTGATAATTAAAGCATCTTCTAATAGAATCACTATAATCAGTATTAATGTGTTTAATCTTCTTATCAATCTACCTAACAACAGAAGAAGGTTGGATTAGTTCGTACTGCTCAATTTACCGGTACTGTATGGTGTTTCAAATTCTCTCTTGATAGCAATTAGTCTTTAAATGAACGATTGCTATCGAAATAGATTTCATATATGAACAAAGAATTTATAAAATACATTGATTTGAAATGTCCGGGGACCATTCACTAACATTCTTGTGAGGTCATAAGCTCGATTTTGTTCTTTAAAATAAAATGTTAAAATTGATTTCGCTCCTTGACGGTAATCTTGTGTTCTGAAATCTGTCAACATGAGGACTTGCAACCAGGACACTTTCACCGGTGTCTTGTAGAAACAGTGTTCTCAAGGATATGGCGGTGGCTTTCTGCATTTGAAAAAGCTTCTTAAATTTTACAAAAGATTCTACTTAATGGTGTATTTTCTGATCAGCTCTTTATCTGAGTGAAATGGTTCCCAGGCGTTCATTTGAACTTGGTACTGTAACTTATGTTGACATTGTTTTGCATGATGACATTGTAGTGACCTGGAGGACGTCCAGCGCGACAGAGTACACCTGGATATCTGGTAAATACACAGTCATTTCATAGTCCTTACATCATGTGTCTTCTCTTTTTCCCTGAAAGTCTGGGGTGAAGCTGGCCTCACTACAGGTCCTTCATTTCTTTTATCTTCTTCCTTATCAGTTTCCTTTTCTCCTCACTCTTCTTCCACTTTCGTCTTCCCTCCCCTCTATCTTTTGCTCTCAATCTCCACTCCTCGTAATCTGTCCAAATCTGTCTTTACACACCAGTCTTGTCATTGTCCTTCCTTCCTTTCCATTTCCATTTCATTGTCCCATTCCCCCCCAACTCCGTCCTCCACTCCCTCCTGTCTTTCCATCTCCCCTCCCCTCTATCTTTCACTGCTGTCTCCACCAGCCATCTCCACTCCCCTCTATCTTTCACTGCTGTCTCCACCAGCCATCTCCACTCCCCTCTATCTTTCACTGCTGTCTCCACCAGCCATCTCCACTCCCCTCTATCTTTCACTGCTGTCTCCATCAGCCATCTCCACTCCCCTCTATCTTTCACTGCTGTCTCCACCAGCCGTCTCCACTCCCCTCTATCTTTCACTGCTGTCTCCACCAGCCGTCTCCACTCCCCTCTA